>BLSH010418758.1:1517740-1533843 GCA_018402905.1 Glandirana rugosa
CCCCACACCTAGATAACACCAAAACCACTATACCTACCCCCCACTCTTAGGTATCACCAAAACCACTATAACCTCTACTCCTAGGTAACACCAGACCCTCTTATACCCCAAAATCCTAGATAACACCAGACCCCCTACTCCTAAATAGCACCAGACCCCCCTATACCCCCCACTCCTAGGTAACACCAGACCCCCCTATACACCTCCCCAACTCCTAGATAACACTAGACCCCTCTATACCCCACACAACTCCTAGATAACACCAAAACCATTATACCTACCCCCTACTCCTAGGTAACACCAAAACCACTATAACCTCCACTCCTAGGTAACACCAGACCCAATTATACCCCCAACTACTAGATAACACTAGACCCCCCTATGCCCCTACTCCTAAATAGCACCAGACCCCCCTATATCCCCCACTCCTAGGTAACACCAGACCCCCTATACCCCCACATTCCTAGGTCACACCAGACCCCTCTAAACCCTCCACTCCTAGATAACACCAGTCAACCCTATACCCACTACTCCTAGATAACTCCAGACCCCTATACCCCTATCAGAACCCCTGTACTTACCCTTTGATCTCCCCTCTGATGCCTGGGTCAGTTGGCATCTCCTCCCAGGTGCCAGGCTCTGGTCTGATCTCCTCCTCAGAGCTGGTTGGTGGCATTATGGGCCTCACCGGGGAGAGGCTCGTTCAGCAAGGGCCCACAATACTCCACCAGCTGCTGGTTCGGTACCCCGTCCCCCTTCCTGATCATGAATTTGATCACTGAGTCTTGGCTTAGCTTGCTCATGACTGATCATTAGGGTTACAGGTGGTGGGGATCACATCATTCTGCCCTTCTGGAAGGCTTGGGGGGTTTGTCAGTTGGGTTGTCACTAGTAACTGAGCCAGTCGCATGGCAACTGCCGACGCTCTCACAGCTCTGCCCCCTGAATGGTCAGTCTGCCACTGGAGCTGATATGAGGAAACTCTGAGCTATTAGGGAGTCTATAAGGAAGAGATGTGCTTATGAGTGCTGATCTAATGGTTGATGACCAATCAGTAGATCAGCAGTCAGTCCCCCTCCTTAGAGGCCCCCTATAGATCACAGTCCACTTATATCAGTGACCCCCCTTCCTTAGAGACCTCCAGAGATCAGAGAGTCCAATCCCCTCTCCTTATATCAGCACCCCTTGCCCTCTTCAAAACCTCCATGTAGATTGCCATACCAGCGGGACTTGGGAGCAAGGAAGCGTGAGAGCCGGAGTTGGAGGAGCAGAGCTTGGAGGTGGTACGGCTCTGCAACTATTCTCCTCCGTTATGTAGTGTTTGCACAGCGGCACATTGACCGATAAGGAGATCATTGAGGCGGGGGGAGAGAAGCGCCGAGCAGCAGAGGCGGAGAAATGAAGGCAGAGAGCACAAATAGGCGCAGGCGACAGGAATCCTCACTGGGTTGAGGATTCTCCACTAAGTTGAATGCATTGCCAGAACGTCTTCCGGCATTGGCTTTATCCCCAGGAGCCTCTCACGGGGTCCCCTACTGGCTGCGGGCCTGAGTGCCCGATGGGTCAGTCTGCCCCTGCCACCGACTGCCCGCACCTCCATCTGACAGTTCTTAAAAAGGTAAGGGACGTGGACACCTGGTGACGTCACCTGGTGGACCCGCCCCTTACCTAATTAAGGATTGTCAGACAGATGAGCAGGCAGTCGGAGGTTAGCTTTCGACGAGTGCAGATCTTTTTGTTTGGGTCTGAAGAATGTGGCGTGATTGACGATGGATCTACAATGGGGGACATTATTTTTGTATTTTTAATAAAGTCATTGGCAGAGCCCCCTGCCCCAAAGCAGGGCTTTGGTTGCTCGTCCCCTCCCTTTCCTGACCTGCTGGGCTGCATGCTCAGATAAGGGTCTGTTATGGATTAAGGGAGGGACCCCAAGCCATTTTTTTTATTTTGGTGTGGGGTTCCCCTCCAAATCCATACCAGACTCAAAGGGCCTGGTATGGATCGGGGGGGGTTGGCGGGACCCATGCATTTTTTTTAACATTTTGTTTTTTTACATTCAGCTGTCAGCAGGGAGTCCCGCTGACAGCTGATGACTCACCAGCTGTTAAGGCTGCGGCCTGCTTCCTTAGCAACAAGCGAAAATAAAATGCATCCAAAAACGCATAGATGTGAACATGCACCAATAGAAACAATGTTAAATGGACAGTAGTGCATTTCTGCAAAATACAAAACCCACTAAACAGCGCATAGGTGTGAACGCGTAGGGTAAAAACATGATAGAGAAATCGTAAAAGGGCTGGTAGGCATATGTGTATGCATGTAGCTTCTGAACAACTGATGCATTTAAGCATAGACCTGAATGATGTGACACACAGAACATCCATTGCAAAAATAAAACAAACAATTGATAGAAGTGACATGGAACTTTATATCCTGCCTGACCCGGCTCTGGGGATCTCACCTCGAATTTGTCATACTGACATGATCCACATCCTCCCAGGCTAAAGAGATTAAGCCACTTAGACATACAGAGGGGGGCAATGGGTCTCCCTTTAATCACTAATTTCACACAGGTTCGGTAGCATGCCTCGTAAAGATACACCTTACCGCTCTTTTTCTTTCTCATAAATTTGAAGCATACACCTGTAATTAAGCAAGCCATTATGTCAAGTGAAATGTACCTGGGGGAATGTGTCCACAGAGGATTTAGCTTTGTATGCCCAAAAAATGTCTGCCTGTTGTTTAGTGTGAGGTGGAACAGGTTCCTTTGAAGTGAACACACCTGGGTTTGCTACATGGAGAGGAAGGTGTCAATACCGACCACACCCAAGCTGTGAATGCAGTGTCATTTCTCAGGTAAAAATCTGCCCTCCAGGTCCTGGTTTTAAATATCATTTAAATGGATCATTTTGTGTTCAGATACTTCTAACTGTGTCAACAGAACATTGTGTTTTACCCATGTTTAACGCCGCAATGACCTGTGGCTGCACCTAATGCCATTATTTTTAAAGGAGACTCATCTAACAAATATGTGTATATATATATATATATACAGTATCTCACAAAAGTGAGTACACCCCTCACATTTTTGTAAATATTTTATTCTATCTTTTCATGTGACAACACTGAAGAAATGACACTTTGCTACAATGTAAAGTAGTGAGTGTACAGCTTGTATAACAGTGTAAATTTGCTGTCCCCTCAAAATAACTCAACACACAGCCATTAATGTCTAAACTGCTAGCCACAAAAGTGAGTACACCCCTAAGTGAAAATGTCCAAATTGAGCCCAATTAGCCATTTTCCCTCCCTGGTGTCATGTGAGTCATTAGTGTTACAAGGTCTCAGATGTGAATGGGGAGCAGGTGTGTTACATTTGATATTATCGCTCTCACTCTCTCATACTGGTCACTGGAAGATCAACATGGCACCTCATGGCAAAGAACTGTCTGAAAAAAGAATTGTTGCTCTACATAAAGATGGCCTAAGCTATAAGAAGATTGCCAAGACTCTGAAACTGAGCTGTAACACGGTGACCAAGACCATACAGCGGTTTAACAGGACAGGTTCCATTTAGAACAGACCTCACCATAGTGGACCAAAGAAGCTGAGTGCATGTGCTTAGCATCATATCCAGATATTGTCTTTGGGGAATAAACTTATGAGTGCTGCCAGCATTGTTTCAGAGTTTGAAGGGGTGGGGGGGGGGGGGTCAGCCTGACAGTGCTCAGACCATACACCACACAATGCATCAAATTGGTCTGCATGGCTGTCATCCCAGAAGGAAGCCTCTTCTAAAGATCATGACAAGAAAACCCGCAAACTGTTTGCTGAAGACAAGCAGACTAAGGACATGGATTACTGGAGCCATGTCCTGTGGTCTGATGAGACCAAGATAAACTTATTTGGTTCATATGGTGTCAAGCGTAAGTGGCGGCAACCATGCGAGGAGTACAAAGACAAGTGTGTCTTGCCTACAGTCAAGCATGGTGGTGGGAGTACCATGGTCTGGGGCTGCATGAGTGCTGCCGGCACTGGGGAGCAACAATTCATTGAGGAAACCATGAGATGACAACATGTACTGTGACATACTGAAGCAGAGCATGATCCCCTCCCTTCAGAGACTGGGTCACAGGGCAATATTCCAACAAGATAATGGCCCCAAGCACACCTCCAAGACGACCACTGCCTTGCTAAAGAAGCTGAGGGTAAAGGTGATGGACTGGCCAAGCATGTCTCCAGACCTAAACCCTAATGAGCATCTGTGGGGCATCCTCAAATGGAAGGCGGAGGAGCGCAAGGTCTCTAACATCCACCAGCTCCATGATGTCGTCATGGAGGAGTGGAAGAGAACTCCAGTGGCAACCTGTGAAGCTCTGGTGAACTCCATGCCCATTAATGGATGTGCGTTGAGTAATTTTGAGGGGACAGCAAATTTACACTGTTATACAAGCTATACTACTTTACATTGTAGCAAAGTGTCATTTCTTCAGTGTTGCCACATGAAAAGATATAATAAAATATTTACAAAAATGTGATGGGTGTACTCACTTTTGTGAGATACTCTATATACAGCGGGGAAAATGAGTATTGAACACGTCAACATTTTTCTAGGTAAATATATTTCTAAATGTGCAATTTCACATGAAATTTTCACCACGTCTGTAACAACCCATGTAATCCATACATACAAAGAAACCAAAACAAATAAGTTCAGAATTGAAGCTCTGTGTATTAAAATGGAATGGCACAGGGAAAAGCATTGAACACGCTAACTTAAATGTATTTAATACTTCATCCAAAATCCTTTGTTGGTAATGACAGCTTCAAGATGCCTCCTGTATGGAGAAACTAGCCTCATGCATTGCTCAGATGTGATTTTGGCCAATTCTTCCATACAGATAGTATTCAAATCTTGAAGGTTCTGTGGGCCTCATTTATGAACTCTGATCTTTAGTTCTTACCACAAATTTTCTATGGGATTCAAGTCAGGTGATTGGCTGGGCCATTCTAGCAGTTTAATTTTCTTTCTTTGACACTAACTGAGAGTTTCCTTGGCTTTGTGTTTGGGATCATTGTCTGGCTGAAATGTCCATCCTTGTTTCATCTTCATCATGCTGGTAGATTGCAGCAGATTTTTTATCAGGAATGTCTTGGTACATTTTTCCATTCATCCTTCCTTTAATGATATGAAGTTGCCAGTGCCGTACGCTGACAAACAGCCCCGTTCACACCATGATGTTCCCACCTCCAAACTTCACTGTTGCTATGGGGGTGTCTTTGGGGTGTTGTGCAGTGCAATTTGACCTCCAAATATGTTGTGAATAATGACATCCAAAGAATTAAATTTTGGTCTCATCTGACCAGACTATATTCTCCCAGTATTTCACAGGCTTGTCTAAATGTTGTGCAGCAAACTTTAAAAAAGCTTCAACATGCATTTTCTTCAGCAATTGAGTCTTGCGTGGTTAGGGTACATACAGGCCATGTCAGTTGAGTGCATTACTTATTGTTTTCTTTGAAACAATTATACCTGCTAATTCAAGTTTTTTTTTCCTGAAGCTCTCCACAAGTGGTCCTTGCCACTTGGACAATTCTTCTGATAATTCTTTTCACTCCTCTGTCAGAAATCTCGCAAGGAGCACCTGGTCATGTCTGGTTTATGGTGAAAAGATGTTCTTTCCACTTCCGGATTATGGCCCCAACAGTACTCACTGGAGCATTCAGACGTTTAGAAATCATTCTGTAACCATTGTCATCAGTATGCTTTGCAACAATAAGGTTGCAAAGGTCTTGAGAGAGCTCTTTGCTTTCACCCATCATGAAATATTTCTTGTGTGGCACCTTTGTAATGAGACACCTTTTTACAGGCCATTAGTTGAGACTGAACCAGCTGATATTAATTTGCTCTGACAAAAGGCAGGATTGCTTTCTAACACAGTGCTGTGGTGGATAGCACTTTCGCCTAGCAGCAAAAGGGTTGCAAGTTTGAATCCTGACCATGACACTACCTGCCTGGAGTTTGCATGTTCTCCCTGTGCCTGTGTGGGTTTCCTCCCACACTCCAAAGACATGCTGGTAGGTTAATTAGATCCTGTTTAAAAAAAATTGCCCCTAGTATGTGTATGCATGCATGTGAGTTAGGGACCTTAGATTGTAAGCTCCTTGAGGGTAGGGACTGATGTGAATGCACAATTTATATGTAAAGCGCTGCGTAAATTGACTGCGCTATATAAGTACCTAAAATAAATAAAAATAAATAATTACTGATATATTTCAGCTGGTGCCTTGGCTTTCCATGCCTTTTTTTGCACCTCCCTTTCCTTATGTCTTCAATACTTTTTTCCTGTGTCATTCCATTTCATTACACATAACTTAATTTTTGAACTTATTTCTTTTGGTCTCTGCGTACTTTTGGATTGCATGGGTTGTTACCGACATGTAGTGAACATTTCATGTCAATAGCACCTTTAGAAATATATTTACCTAGCACAATTGTAACGTGTTAAACATATTCTGACCCTGAGACGAGTTGGACAACCACTCCTCCTGCTGCCAGCTAGTGCCTCTGCCCAGCCCATCCGCCCTCAAATGAGGTTACTGCATTTTCCTGCCACTCCACCGCCAGCCAGCACCTGACCGGAGCAGACGCTCCGGATGGATGGATCCTCCTGATTCCTGCCTGCCTCCCTGCTTTGGCTGACCCTGCAGCCCTCCTGGTGACAGTGGCGAGTGCAGTACGCTTCCTCAGCAAGCCAGCCAAACTGTTTGACACACACACTGTCTCTGCTCACTCTGACAGACAGCCGAGAGCCAGGCTGCTGGAGTCTCTCTCTCTCTCTCTTAGTGTGAGTGTGCACTGGATAAGTGGCAGGAGGTAATGGAAGGATGGTGTAATGGAAACAGGAGGTGATGGGGATGGTGTGATGGAGATGGAGGGATGGAGACAGGAAGTGATGGGGGGATTGTATGATGGAGACAAGAGGTGATGGAGGGATGGAGACAGGGGGATGGTGTGATGGAGATGAGGGGTGATGGAGGGATGGAGACTGGAGGGATAAAAACAGGAAGTGACAGAGACAGGAAGTCTTTAGAAGTGGGGACATAAATTCTGGTGATCCTAGTGGCTACCAGGGATTTCACCTCACTTTCTGTGGTGGATATGGAACAGAAATTAAGAGGAAATTTCTACAATTTGACATAGGTGACAAAACTGATGGACTAAATAGTCCGCCCTTATTATACTGAAAATAACAGAAATATGTTTTTTTACCCTCATATCTACCTTTAAATCACATCACTATTTGCACAGTGTGCTTGTAGCCTAAATACTGAAATTTGCACTGAAAACTGTAATTTTGTAACTTTTGTAAATTGGCAGTAAAAACTTGGCTGTGCCAGTAAATTTTGGGTGTTGTGCCAGTAAATTTCAATCTGGTAGGTTGGCAACACTGGCACCTGCTGAGGCCCAACATCAACACTCCAGTACAGATGTCACATCCCATTATCAGCAGTCCCAGGACAAGCACACTCGAATCAAACTTCCCAAACATTATCATCTAGCCTGCCACCTTCTGGCTGAGGTCTGATAAATATTCATAACTTAGTGGCTACAACCACAAAACCTATGGAAACCCACTAGACAAAAAAAAGATGATCTGCTGAGCGCAGCAGAGCCAAAACACTAAATTAAGCCCAACTAGGGCAGAGTGCTACATATATCTTGTTATTTCTTGGGTAGCATGTATATAATGCCTACTTGGGTGCTATCTGGTATCAGATCAGGTATGGACAATGATTTAATGAGAGTACACTGTGAAGATGATACAGTTCTTATGTTTATTGGGTGAGGTGTGGGGTGTATAAATAGTTGTATATAGCACTGTTAGAAAGTTGTCTATATACTTTTTGACTATTTGTTGTACCTGTAATCACCTTTTTACCTCCACTGATTAAATATAATGCTTTTGGGGGTCTGTATACACCTATAACCTGGACACTGAGAACATAAACTGTTTAGTAGCTGTCATTCTTGCTCACTGGAGGCAGATAATATGAGCCTTTTGGCTACCAAGTGTGGAGAGCTATGTAGATACTGCAAAATGGGCACTAATAGGTAGAGCGCCATAGTGTTAATCTTCTAGGAGAGTTTTCATAATCTGGGGAAAAAAACCCAGCCTTTTGATTTGAATCCTGTTAATAATATTGGAGAATGCCATTTTTACTCTGCAGGTGGGTAAAATTCTAACTTGGTGGCAACTTTATCTGTGAAATATAATGCTTTCGAATACTTTGTAGAACAAACATTCCCTGACAGCCATTTAGTGAAGTAAACTCCGTTCAGATGGAAAAAGTAACCATTTAAGGAGCAGTTTTCTCCTGACATGCCCGTGATGGATACACAGTGCTAGCGTTAGTACTAATGTAGATGTGTTGTTTAGGCTTCAATGCTATCTCCACACCTTTTGCCTCAAGCTGTTTTTTTACTAAATAGTGTGTCACTTTTCACAAAGACATAAGAAAACTGATCTTACCTCATGCATGGATTTGAAGCATGAAGCGTGTTGTGTTTGAACTAGAAATGACATGCAAATCCACTGTCACATGCCTTGTCATTCCTTACAGTTAATTCAAACAGCTGAAGCTACCCATATACAGTGATTTAACCTATGCAACTGCTTACTGGACCCAAACAACTTTTCCTCAAGCACTTCCCTTTACCCTATCAAACATAAACCACCAGCGTACAAAAAGGACTGTAGAATACAGACATGCAAAAGTTGACTTTAATTAGATGAAGGGATGTGTTACTACTGTAGAGGCCCCACAAAACCTGGAGTGCCATCAGGTTACATTTAGTAAGCAGCTAAGCTGTAGTCCGCCTGAGCTATGATTGTAAAGCCCCATACACACGGTTCGACGATCGTATACAACAGGTCGTACTCACGACCGTTGTATGCGATATCGATCGTTCGTATGCGCGATTTGAACAGTCGAACATACAACAGTCGTACAAGGGAGTTGTATGAGCAGACTAGAAAACTTGGTCGTACCAACAAGCGCTCATACGACCGTTGTATCGTGTGTACAGAGCAGTTGGTACAACAAAGTTGTATTGTGCAAAACACGCATGCTCCAAAGTCAGGAATGGCTGGATGCTAATTACATGCACCTGAACGTTCTTTCTGTGCTCGTACGATCGTGTAATGCAGTCAGTATGCTACATACAACAGCCAACATACGATTTGTGACGATCGTACGTAGGATCGTCGAACCATGTGTACAGGGCTTTACTGTTCTCTGCATTTGTTGGGTTTCCCCCAAGACTAGGCCATTGTTTGCTTCTGCCCTTTGCTGTGAGGGTGTGGGGGTAGGGTGGGGAGTTTGTCCTCCAGTATATACTTATATAGTGCTAGTATTTAAAGTGTTATTAAACCCACAACAGTAAAATCAGTCTGCATATGCAGTAAAGCTTGCTTGTTATACTCACTATGGAACCAAAGGGGTTAATCCTCTGCATTGTGTAAAAAGGCTGTTTGATCCTGTATGCACAGATCCTCCCCTTCTGACTCCAAAATAGGTCTGGATAACCCAGGGCCTTTGGAGTCAGGCTGCACATGCTCAGTTTGGTGTGTATTGCTAGAGAGTTTTTTCTTTTTTTCTTAGGAGAGTGCATGTGATCAGCACAGGGCCAATCAGCACTGTCCAGACAGAGGGTCAGGGGTCCTAAAGCCCGATTGGACAATCGTGGGAAAATGAAAACTCCTCCTACAAGCTTTACCAAACACTGATAGAAGTCACAAGACTGCAATATACCGCTGATGAGAAAAGGTATTTAGCCATTTATAGTTACTAAAATGATTGCATTTCCATGTTCTATGTGCTTTGGGAGACCAAATATAGTGAATGCAGGGTCCTGGGTTTAGTAACACTCTAATGGGTTTTTTATTTCTTGCTATGAAAAAATACCAAGAATTTTAAATAAAAAAAAAACTAATTTCTGTTCTGAAATTTTGCAAATAAATAATCTTTCTTCAGAAATTTAGGCCAAATGTATTCTGCAACATTTCTTTGGTAGACAAAAATAACCCATATCAGTGTATATTATTTAGGCTCCATTTACACGGGACGCTATGTTAACCTTCCCTGAACGATTTATTTTGACAGCTAGAAGCCAACGTCTAAAACGGCTGTTTTGACACGTTTTGCATGCGGCATTTAGCAGCGTTTAGCAGAATTTCCGTCTAGGGGCGTTTTTGAAGAAGAAAAAAATTTTTTTTTTTTAAATGGAAATGCCTGTAAAGGAAACAGTCCTAGATGCGAGTTACCGTGTTTAGGCGCGTTTATCGGCATTTACAAGCTGTTTGGCGTTTCAATGCCTCTGAACTGGCGTCTGAACCCATTTTTTTTGCATTCCAAAAAAAGCCTTTAAACTCAACTGCCTGGAAATGACCTTAAACGACCCTGTGTAAATGTACTGCTAAGATAACATAGAGGGGAGTTCAGGGGCAGCTGAAAAAAAATGCCCAAATGCCTCAAAACGTCTGTTTACCAGCAGCAGTGTAAATGAGGCCTTAGTCTGTGTGAAAATTTTGCAATCTAAAACTATGGTATGTATATTTGAAAATTGATCAGTCCTGATGTGCTGACTGCTTATCTCATTTCTTGAGGCCCTAAAATACCAATACAGTACAAATACTCCCCAAATGAAAAGGCCCACATGGAATAATTGCTGATGCTACCTTAAAGGCACACATTGAAAAATTGCTGGTCTTAGCCTAATGGCACACTCTTGGTCCATGGGAAGTTATTTATATTGAATAAAGGTGATTTTTAGTAACAGCCAATAATACCTAAAAGCAAAGATAACGTGGATTTTGGTTGTTTTGTTGCTGCTGGTATGTGCCATGGAGCAGCTTTAGGCCAAATCACCACTATAAAGCTAGAAGGGCCCATTAAAACCAGTGGCTCTTTGGGAGTCATCTTTACACTACCAAAACTAAAATAAATATACAGTAAGTACTATGGTTTTTGTACACCTTCTTATAGTAGCAACATTTAACATTTCAGATGCATACAATTCCATAGGCTTTTTCCCATTCATGCCCAAAAGTCATTTATATTAAAATAAATAACACACAACACATCCATTTTAACCACTTTAAGACCGAGCCTCTTTTTGGAGTTTGGAGGTTATCAGTTAAAAACATTTTTTTTTGCTATAAAATTACTTAGAACCCCCAAACATTATATATTTTTTTTTCTAAGACCCTAGAGAATAAAATGGCAGCCATTGCAAAACTTTATGTCACACCGTATTTGCGCAGCTGTCTTAAAAGCGCGATTTTTTTTGAAAAAATTCAGTTTTTTTAGTTAAAAAATAAGACATCAGTAAAGTTAGGTAAATTTTTTTCCATATTGTGAAAGATAATGTTACGCCGAGTAAAATGATACCCAACATGTCATGCTTCAAAATTGCGTCCGCTCGCGGAATGGCGACAAACTTTGCAACATAAAAATCTCCATTGGCGACGTTTAAAAAATTCTACAGGTTAGCATTTTTGCGTTACAGAGGAGGTCTAGGGCTAGAATTATTGTTCTCGCTCTAACGATCGCGGCGATACCTCACATGTGTGGTTTGCACACCGTTTTCATATGTGGGCGGGACTTACGTATGCGTTCGCTTCTGCGCGCGAGCTCGCAAGGACGGTGCGCTTTAAAATTTATTTATTTTTAATTATGTATTTTACTTTTTAATTTTTATTTTTACAACTTTCTTTTTTTTAAAAAAAATTTTTGATCACTTTTTTTCCTATTACAAGAAATGTAAACATTCCTTGTAATAGAAATAAGCATGCCAGGACCTCCAAAATATGAGATCTGGGGTCAAAAAGACCTCAGATCTCATTTTTACACTAAAATGCATTAAAAAAAAAAAAAAATTTGAAAAAAATGGCAGGGGAAAAAAAAAGTCCCCTTTAAGAGCATTGGGCGGAAGCTACTTGTGACGTAGCTTCCGCCCAGCCATGTTATGGAGCCGAGTGAGCGGCTTCAGCCGCTCAGTCGGCTCACGGACACTGGGAGGAAAGCATCGGATCATCTCCGCTGCTGCCGGCGGGTCCGGTAAGCGGCGGAGATGACCGGAAAGCGGCGGGAGGGGGGGGGGCACCCCTCCCGCCGGTGATAAAAGTGATCTCGCGGCGAATCCGCCGCTAAGACCACTTTTATCTTGTAGAGAATCGCTGGCTGAAAAAATAGATACCGGGGTTATGGTAGCTATCTGCTACCATAACAACGGTATTCCACTTCAAAGTACCGCCGTCAAACGACGTACGGCGGTCCGGAAATGTTTATATTGTATAAAAAAGTTTGAAGACTCTATGGCACTATGATCATGGCACACCATGAAACATCAATGCAATGCACAACATGGTCATGAAGTGTTTTTACAAATAGTCCAAAGCTGCTTGCCACATGTTATAACTGCAGCAATATATGTAGCAGGTAATACTGTATATCAAAGGAGCCAAACAAACAGCCAAATACCCAAAACATCAATGCAGCAATGCCAGGCTGAGGAATAGCAATGTTCCAAAGTTCTATGTTTTAGGGTACTATGCAACCCCTTTATCATGAAGGACCTTTATTACTACAAAAACTAACACTTAATGGGAAGGTATAAACATTTTTGTACATGTGTACATGTAATGAAAGTACAAACAAATAGCAACCACCCCAACCTATAACTGGCCTTTGCAGCAAGGAGCACATGGAAGAGCGACACATGTAAAAAAAAAACAAACAAAAATTCCCAGCTTACTTACCAGCCAGACTGCAACAAACCAAATTGACCCTGTCTGTCAGTTCATGTTAAAAGCAAGGGGTTTAGTTTGCACACATTTGCAAATATATGTATAATCTGTAGTGGCCATGTCATGGCACCCCAGTGTACTGCAGTCCTAACTCTCAATAATTTTGAGAGTCTCCTGAGTTGGAGCACATATATACAGGGTGGGCCATTTGTATGGATACACCTTAATAAAATGGGAATGGTTGGTGATATTAACTTCCTGTTTGTGTCACATTAGTATATGTGAGGGGGGAAACTTTTCAAGATGGTTGGTGACCATGGCGGCCATTTTGAAGTCAGCCATTTTGAATCCAACGTTTGTTTTTTCAATAGGAAGAGGGTCAATGCAACCCTCTTCTCCCACTCTTCACACACTGATAGCAACACCACAGGAGAAATGCTAGCACAGGCTTCCAGTATCCGTAGTTTCAGGTGCTGCACATCTCGTATCTTCACAGCATAGACAATTGCCTTCAGATGACCCCAAAGATAAAAGTCTAAGGGGGTCAGATCGGGAGACCTTGGGGGCCATTCAACTGGCCCACGACGACCAATCCACTTTCCAGGAAACTGTTCATCTAGGAATGCTCAGACCTGACACCCATAATGTGGTGGTGCACCATCTTGCTGGAACTATGATGTCGGTGATAGGGAATTTCTGGCTATCAAGTCGGCTTTGGAGGAATGGCGGCACCTCCTGGAAGGAGCAGCTCACCCGGTATTGGTTTTTACTGACCATAAAAACCATAAAAAAAACATATGCTGTGAAGATACGAGATGTGTAGCACCTGAAACTATGGATACTGGAAGTCTGTGCTAGCATTTCTCCTTTGGTGTTGCTATCAGTGTGTGAAGAGTGGGAGAAGAGGGTTGCATTGACAATCCAACACAATGGGCAGCACATTGAACACATTTTATAAGTGGTCA
Organism: Glandirana rugosa; assembly: GCA_018402905.1. Taxonomy (NCBI): domain Eukaryota; kingdom Metazoa; phylum Chordata; class Amphibia; order Anura; family Ranidae; genus Glandirana; species Glandirana rugosa. The sequence goes on from BLSH010418758.1 coordinate 1,531,518, forward strand.
GAAACTTGTAAACAACTCATGAAAGAATAAAGTTATGTTAAACCCAAGCACACCATTGTTTTTCTTGTGAAATTAAGACCCTCTTCCTATTGAAAAAACAAAAGTTGGATTCAAAATGGCCGACTTCAAAATGGCCGCCATGGTCACCACCCATCTTGAAAAGTCTCCCCCCTCACATATACTAATGTGCCACAAACAGGAAGTTAATATCACCAACCATTCCCATTTTAACCCCTTGCCGACCGCAGATCGGCAATTGACGGCGGCAAGGTGGCTCGTGAGCGCAAATCGCCGTCATATGACGGCGGCCGCGCTCACGAGCCTAGTGAGCGCGCGTGCGCCGCCGGAGGCGCGCGTGCGCCGCCGGAGGCGCGCGCGCTCACTGTGTTCGGGGAGGGCCAGGGAGCGGGTGCGGCGGCTTTGATTGCCGCCGGCTACCCGCGATGACCCCCCCGGAGCGAAGGAATGGAGGTCCGTGTATGTAAACACGGACCTCCGTTCTGTGTGAGGGGGAAGGGCTGTGATCACAGCCTTCCTGTATACGAAGGCTGTGACCACTTCCCTTCCCCAGCCAGGGCAGTCCCCCTACAGTTAGAACACGCCCAGGGAACATACTTAACCCTTACAGCGCCCCCTGCAGGTTAACCCCTTCACTGCCAATGGCATTTACACAGTAATCAGTGCATTTTTATAGCACTGATCGCTGTATAAATGCCAATGGTCCCAAAAAAGTGTCAAAATAGTCCGACATGTCCACTGAAATATCGCAGTACCGCTAAAAATCGCAAATTGCCGCCATTACTAGTAAAAAAAAAAGAAAAAACCCCAAAAATAAATTCTCATCATCCGTAAAATGAAATTAATGTTTGATCAAAGAAATGGACTTTATAGGCATGTATAATGAAATATATAGAATAAACTTTATTTGTTACAAATAATAGCATTCATATGCTCATAATATACAATTGATATTTAAAATTGAATGATTAATTAAAAAAGTGTATACATAATCCCAGACTCAAATATTCTCAATGGGGTGTGATCTGAATTCATATATGACTCCCAGGGGTCCATCAATTGATGGATGCACTCCCTGGTGAGTCGAATAGGAAAATGATCACAACTGTTGTCAGATAGCCCCGCAGCACCCTACTATCTCAATAATACAATATATAACCATACTCATAAGAGGAATAGTGTCTAGTAGGTTCATGTAGGTTATGCTGACGGGACTCCCACTGCATAAGGTTGAAAATAACTTTTGGCTCAACTAGTTTCGCGCGTGGCGCTTCGTCTGGAGCATAGAGATTAATCTGATAAAAAATAATAGATAAAATACACAATGGGATTAGAAAAGATATATATATCTGTACATATAATTTTCTTATTTCATCTATTAATATGTTGCAACAAATATATGTAAAGTGATTAACACTTACATAATGAGTACCAGCGGTTTGTACGTTTACAGTATCACAGTATTTTCCCACCGAGGGGTCCAACAGGGCTAAACCCTAAAAATTAGGGAGGCCCTTTTATGAGTGGGCTATCACTGCAGCACCGACATTCCCTTCTGGCGGCCAAGACTGCACCGGGCTGGCATGGGGGCCTGTATGTAAATGTGAGAAAAATATTAAGGTCTAATGGGTCCTATGCTTGGGTCAGGATAAGGTATAAAGTTATGATGTTCTAATTACCTGAAGATATAATAGGTTTAGGCACAGTGTCCAAAAAAACACACTCACATTGATAGAGATGTGTATATGTCTCATCAAATCAGTAGAATTTCTTATTGTATAGGACAGGAAAAAATGTTATCTTTGGTGTAGGAGGCCGCTGCAACTAGCATGGGGTACCATGTAGTGATTATTGCGTTCATCCGGGTACAAGGGTACATCAGGTCATGATCCCCAATACTGCAAGGAATGAATACAGATAAGAATAAAATTAAGAGTGAAAGTAGATGTTCATAAAGACGAATGACCCCAAATTGGGGTCTGTATATTGTCACTATCAAAAGGTTCTACAGGTGTGGCTGTCTGGTGGTAGGACTTACCAAGTCTAGCCTGACATGATGAACGTGTCGGTGCTGCGGAGGGTCCGTCTGGATTAGTGGTAGGTATGTTGTGCAACCACCTCCAGCCCGTCCTTTATAGGATACATGCAGGCCCCAATTGATGGCGTCCATCTGTACACCCCGCCAAAAACGGCGGCGTGTGACGTCATCAACCCGGCTTTGACCACTGCACATGCGCGGACACTCCCCCCCGAGGATGTGTTTCCCGGGCAATGGAGGCGTCTCAGGACGTACATAGGATATTTCCTG
>BLSH010418758.1:1533853-1552206 GCA_018402905.1 Glandirana rugosa
GAGGAACTTGACTGGCCTGCACAGAGTCCTGACCTCAACCCGATAGAACACCTTTGGGATGAATTAGAGCAGAGACTGTGAGCCAGGCCTTCTCCTCCAACATCAGTGCCTGACCTCACAAATGTTCTTCTGGAAGAATGTATAGCGCTTTTGTGAACAACTTTTCCACCATAGGGTGGGACTATGGTGGTAAGACTAAATACGCATGCCACATCCTAGGTTTTAACCTTTAAATGAAATTAATGTTTGATCAAAGAAATGGACTTTATAGGCATGTATAATGAAATATATAGAATAAACTTTATTTGTTACAAATAATAGCATTCATATGCTCATAATATACAATTGATATTTAAAATTGAATGATTAATTAAAAAAGTGTATACATAATCCCAGACTCAAATATTCTCAATGGGGTGTGATCTGAATTCATATATGACTCCCAGGGGTCCATCAATTGATGGATGCACTCCCTGGTGAGTCGAATAGGAAAATGATCACAACTGTTGTCAGATAGCCCCGCAGCACCTTACTATCTCAATAATACAATATATAACCATACTCATAAGAGGAATAGTGTCTAGTAGGTTCATATAGGTTATGCTGACGGGACTCCCACTGGATAAGGTTGAAAATAACTTTTGGCTCAACTAGTTTCGCGCGTGGCGCTTCGTCTGGAGCATAGAGATTAATCTGATAAAAAATAATAGATAAAATACACAATGGGATTAGAAAAGATATATATATCTGTACATATAATTTTCTTATTTCATCTATTAATATGTTGCAACAAATATATGTAAAGTGATTAACACTTACATAATGAGTACCAGCGGTTTGTACGTTTACAGTATCACAGTATTTTCCCACCGAGGGGTCCAACAGGGCTAAACCCTAAAAATTAGGGAGGCCCTTTTATGAGTGGGCTATCACTACAGCACCGACATTCCCTTCTGGCGGCCAAGACTGCACCGGGCTGGCATGGGGGCCTGTATGTAAATGTGAGAAAAATATTAAGGTCTAATGGGTCCTATGCTTGGGTCAGGATAAGGTATAAAGTTATGATGTTCTAATTACCTGAAGATATAATAGGTTTAGGCACAGTGTCCAAAAAACACACTCACATTGATAGAGATGTGTATATGTCTCATCAAATCAGTAGAATTTCTTATTGTATAGGACAGGAAAAAATGTTATCTTTGGTGTAGGAGGCCGCTGCAACTAGCATGGGGTACCATGTAGTGATTATTGCGTTCATCCAGGTACAAGGGTACATCAGGTCATGATCCCCAATACTGCAAGGAATGAATACAGATAAGAATAAAATTAAGAGTGAAAGTAGATGTTCATAAAGACGAATGACCCCAAATTGGGGTCTGTATATTGTCACTATCAAAAGGTTCTACAGGTGTGGCTGTCTGGTGGTAGGACTTACCAAGTCTAGCCTGACATGATGAACGTGTCGGTGCTGCGGAGGGTCCGTCTGGATTAGTGGTAGGTATGTTGTGCAACCACCTCCAGCCCGTCCTTTATAGGATACATGCAGGCCCCAATTGATGGCGTCCATCTGTACACCCCGCCAAAAACGGCGGCGTGTGACGTCATCAACCCGGCTTAGACCACTGCACATGCGCGGACACTCCCCCCCGAGGATGTGTTTCCCGGGCGATGGAGGCGTCTCAAGGTGTGGACGTCCGCCAATCCGGGACCAGGGGGAGGAGGATGCAATGACGCGCTACTGTGACAGCGGGAAGGGAGCCCACCCTTCGGGTGAACTCCCGCGCCGTGGTGTCCAATCCCCAGAGCAGATCACAAGGAATCATGCAATGAGCAGACAGCCACGGCGCCTTCAGCCGCATGTCAGCCCAACGGCACAGATATCCAAACCGCCCGGAGGGTCGGAGGGGGGAGAGCGACAACCAATCAGAGGTGTTAACATAAAGTTGGACCCAAAGATGGGAAAGAAAAAAAAAAAAAAAAAGGGAATACTGTTAGAAGCATATATAATTGTCTAGATTTGTTAAGCTAAGATATCCCATAAGCAGGAATTGTAGATAGATTTGTTTGTTATTTCGTATACTCTGTATTGAACATGAATGAACAATAAGTTCAATGAAAATCTAGAGGCTCAATGTAATAATAATTCCAATTTCAATAGAGTTATTAAATTTACCTACTGTTTTGTCTTTAGTTCATACTAGTTGGGGAAATGTCCCCTAATGTAATCATAATAGGTTATAACCTTTGGTTCGGGGATCGAAGGGCAGAACCTAAGTGGGGGCAATCAATGGATGAACACCACATCCGTGACCCCCACCAACCGAGGCATCAGTCCAAGGTGATCACAGACATAATAACCAATATTGTGATGTGACATGATGGTGAAGGTAATCTGTTGAAGTGATTTAGGGCTTGACTACCCTAACTAGGACCATTTGAACACCATGTGGGGGTGAGTGATGACATGATGGCGATGATCCTAAGGGGCAATTTCTCGGGAGTGTAACAAGTGCCACTTGCTCTCCTATCCTTTACAAGAATGGTTTGTAAGACAACACTTCGTTCAAACCTGGAGGTTTGGTGGCCTCCAGGCGTTCAATCCAGTAGGTCTCCTTCTGGAGAATAATTTTGTCCCATGGACCTCCTCTAGGATTGGCTGGTATGTTCTCAAGCACTATGAATTGTACCACTCGAGTGTCAAATCTGTGGTATAGATCCAAATGTCGGCTAACAGGAGTAACCATTTTCCCGTTGCCCGAATAATATATGTGATCTCCAATCCTTTGTCTTAGTTGTCGTCTTGTTTTGCCGACGTAGAATGCTCCACATCGGCAGAACATCAGATACACCAACCCTTGGGTGTTACAATCGGCCGAGAAGGTGGGACAAAAGAGCTCTCCATTGGGCAGCCTATAACGTATGCCTTCCCATATCCATGGGCATGTGTCACATGCACCACACCGATTTGTACCTCTAGGTTTATTTCTTGAGTGACGGGTAGGGTCATAGTGGCTATGACATAATTGGTCCTTCAATGAAGTATTTCTACGAAAGACAATTTCGGGATGGACTTTAACATATTTTGTGAGTATAGGATCTTCAGTGAGAAGATGCCAATGTCTATTTAACAGTTTGCGTATTTGAGTATGTTGTGAACAAAACTTAGTAACAAGTTTAACTGTAGATTGAGTTTGCGATTGAGAGGCAGAATTTGATTTGTAAATTAATTTGTGCCTGTCCTGTGTCAAAGCCCTTTGAAAGGCTCGCTTCAACAAGGACTTGCTATATCCCCGATCTAGGAGTCTGTCACGCAAGGAGGCGGCCTGGAGCATAAATTCTTCTAATCCTGTACAATTTCGACGTATTCGCAGATATTGAGCATAGGGTATACTGTGTTTGAGGTGCCTCGGATGTGCACTTTCTGCATGTAATATAGTGTTTCCCGCCGTCTCCTTGCGGAACAGACTCGTAGCCAGGCACTGTTGTTGATCCACAAAGATGGAAAGATCCAAAAATGTGATAAGATGGATATCATAATTTAATGTAAACTTGAGATTGTAGCTGTTTACATTAAGTGAATCCACAAATCTAATCAAATTTTCTGCACCCCCAGTCCAAACTAGAAAAATGTCGTCTATAAAGCGATACCAGACGAGAACCCGGTCCATATATGGTCCGAGTATCTCGTCTGATAATAATTCTCTCTCCCACCCCCCCAGATACAGGTTGGCATATGAGGGCGCACAGCGAGTCCCCATAGCAACTCCCTGTATCTGGAGGTAGTGGGTGTCTAAAAAACAGAACCAATTGTGTGTCAGGATGAACTTTAATAATTCAATGACAAAATCTCCATATTTCCAGAGGTTGTGGTCCACTTCTCGTAGGAACATGTGGGCTATCCTTGTTCCCTTCTCGTGAGGGATGCTGGAGTACAAGGCCTCCACATCCAATGTCACGAGAAGGGAACCAGGAGGCACACTCATGCCCTCAATGCGAGTAAGTAGATCCATAGTGTCTCTAATATATGATGGTAACGTTAGAACGTGTGGTAATAGAATGGTGTCTACTAGAGAACTGGCATTTTCCAAAAGGGACCCTACCTCGGAGACGATGGGTCTACCGGGAGGTCTTGTTAGTCTCTTGTGGACCTTGGGGAGAGCATAAAAAGTTGCTTCCTTCGGTTCCTTGATGTTCAAGAAATCATACGTTTGCTGATCAATAATGCCCCTATAATATGCATCTGATATAAGTGCCCTATATTCCGTTGTGAATCTCTCAATTTTGTATGCTGGTAATGGAGAATACCACTCTCTATTTTGTAAAATGTCCATGCACATTTGTTCATAGTAGGATTGGGTTAGAATAACAACATTTCCCCCCTTGTCTGAATTTTTTATAACAATGTCTGGGATTCTTTTTAGTGACTGTAGGGCCTTCACTTGAGATGGTGTAAGATTAGGGGCAACATGTGTGGTTTTTAATCTCTTGACATCACTCACCATGGCATTGAGAAAAGTCCAGATGTTGGCATTGGTGGTTAGGTCGGGGAAACGCTGGGATTTGTTTTTAAGGTGAAAAGGATAACTTGGTTCATGTTTTAATATCCCATCAGGAGGATCCTGAGATATGGATTGAGATGATTGTGCGGAGTTTTCATCAAGTAGGAGAATGAGATCTCTTAAAGCTCTACATTCCGCCATAGTGAATTGTTTTGTTTGTTCCGTAATTTCTCTATCTTTAGCTAATCTAACTCATTCCCCATCGAACATGTATTTGTATGTGAGGTTCCGTGAGAACAAATATAGATCTTTGATGACCTCATATTTGTTAACATTCATGGAGGGGCAAAAGTTGAGTCCTAACTTTAAAATTTCAATTTGGTCTGAAGTAAATTGGATTGGAGTCAAATTTATAACATTTAAATTTGTATTAGATCTAAGTTGGGATTCAGTGTCAGGATCGGCGTTTAATTCTGCACAGGATCTATGTTGGAAGTCAGTGTTGTGGTTAAAATTAGTGGATCTAAAGGGAGAGGTGACGGTGTATTTATCAATCGTGTAAGGTGAGGATCTAGGGTGGTCTGTGTGGCTCCTTCTAGTTGGCGACCTCTAAGTTGGGGTGTGTTTTGTAACAACACAGGTTGAACATATTGTGTGGACGGGGGAGTGACCTGTTTACCTTGTGATCTAGGAGTGGTCCTAGGTTGCTGTGTTTTGGGCTTTGTGGAGGGTTGACTTTGCATAATTTGTAGTGCTTGTGCCGTGATGTGCCCTAAATGTGTATCGGATCCAGAGCTAGTCGATCTGTGGCTCCGTTCCAAATTAGTGTTTCCCGAAGGGAAATTGTTGGGACGACGTTTCGATGTTTGTGGGGATGTATATCCTCTATCGTTATAGTTTCTCTTGCGTCCACCACCATGTCCTGATGATGACGCTTGTCCTCGGGTGAATTGAGAAGCTGTTGATGATAGAGAGGAGTCAGAATCAACCCCATATTCAAGGGGGACTGAGCCCTCTTGATTTCTAGGATTAGGGGGTCTACCCCTCATCGGGCCCCTTCCCCGACGGGGAGAGGACCAATGGTAGGCAAATCCACCTAGAAAAGCATTTTTGTCTTTAACAAATTTGTTCTGTTTTTTTGAAATGATGTCTTTGTTTAGTTTAGCCAAATAATTTTTGAGTTCCACCCATTTAGCTTCAAACTGGTCATGTGTCTGAACCGAAGGGTGTGTAGTACCCAGACTGATAATTTCTTGATCCAATGACTTCATCTCATCCTCATAATGATTGATGAGAAGAGTCATTAGGTTATTACTACATTTTGTGAGTATAGACTCCCATGCTGATTTAAAGTCTGTGGGTACTTGTTGAAGGGTTGGGAATACCTGGATTCGTAAGCCATAGGGGTTAATGTCATCAGTGATGTAATATCTAAAAAATTCAATATGCCAATGTAAATTGGATTTCTTTTTTAAGAGTTTTTTCATTTTCAAGAAGTATTGGTTTATGTCTGCGTCACCCTGACCTGTGGATACCTCCGAAGGTCGGAATCCTGCCATGTAGCCAGACCATGCCGCCCCCACAAAGTCCATAGCCTCGAGACGACCGATATATGTGAAAAAAAACAGAAAGAAATTCTTTTGTTATTTTGACAGAAAAGTAGGTAAAGGAGAACCTCCAAATATTATTCTAGTTCAATACAGAGGAGCATATACACCAACAATGATTATTTTCTATTGGGATATTTATTAACACATAAACATGTTTTTAAATTCCACCGATAAATGAGTTGCCACAAAAATCAAAAGAGTTGGGGCTCTTCACCCCTATGTATAACATTTAGTTCATATATAGCGCTTTTGTGAACAACTTTTCCACCATAGGGTGGGACTATGGTGGTAAGACTAAATACGCATGCCACATCCTAGGTTTTAACCTTTAAATGAAATTAATGTTTGATCAAAGAAATGGACTTTATAGGCATGTATAATGAAATATATAGAATAAACTTTATTTGTTACAAATAATAGCATTCATATGCTCATAATATACAATTGATATTTAAAATTGAATGATTAATTAAAAAAGTGTATACATAATCCCAGACTCAAATATTCTCAATGGGGTGTGATCTGAATTCATATATGACTCCCAGGGGTCCATCAATTGATGGATGCACTCCCTGGTGAGTCGAATAGGAAAATGATCACAACTGTTGTCAGATAGCCCCGCAGCACCCTACTATCTCAATAATACAATATATAACCATACTCATAAGAGGAATAGTGTCTAGTAGGTTCATCATCCGTAAACGCGGCCACTTTTGCGCAAACCAATCAATAAACGCCGATTGCGATTTTTTTTATCGCAAATATGAGGAAGAATATAAATCGGCCAAAAACGGTGAAAAAAATGTTTTTTTATATATTTTTTTTGGATTTGTATTCTAGCAAAAAGTAAGAAATTTGGGTTTTTTTGCAAAATTGTCGCTCTTCTTTTGTTTATAGCGGCGATCAGAAATGACGCAGCGGTGAGCAAATACCACCAAAAGAAAGCTCTATTTGTGGGAAAAAAAAGGACGCAAATTTCGTTTGGGTACGACGTCGCACGACCGCGCAATTTTCAGTTAAAGCGACGCAGCGCCGAATCGCAAAAAGGGCTCCGGTCCTAAAGCTGGAAATCCTTCCGGGGCTGAAGTGGTTAATAAGGTGTATCCATATAAATGGCCCACCCTGTATAATGATGGATAGATTAAAGGCAGGAATGCCTGGAGGGAGCCCACCCCTCCTTAAAGGTATAGAGACGCACTGGACACCGTGGGGTGCCGTGACATGGCTGCTGCAGCTTATACAAATGTTTGCAAATACGTGCAAACGAAACCCTTGTTTTTAACATGAACTGTTAGACAGGGTCAATTCCGTTTGTTGCAGGCTAGCTGGTAAGTGAGCTGGGAATTTTTGTTTGTAGTTTTTTGACATCCAATAAAAGGCATCACAATGCACCACAAACAGAGCAAGGTGTGAAACCTCAACACACAAGTGAATGAAACTTGAATGATCTTCTACATTCCTTTTCAAGGGGAGCTACATTGATAATTTATTCCCTGACATGCAAATCTGATTATTTATTTTAAAACCCTGCTACATTGACTTATTGGTTGAATTGTTTGCCAGAAAAACAAATATTGTTGTATGGATCCTCCAGTTATAATTTGGATGGTTGAATAAAAATTACCTATTTATCCTATGGCAAGATCAGGAATAGATGGGGAAATCTTTCAATGAAGGCACTTGTTCTGGTGGCAAAGGTCAAGGAGGAAATTTCCCTCACCTTGGAGTTTTTGTTTCACTTCCTCTTGCATCTGCAGGTCAGTATGTAAAGGAAAATTTCAACCAATCTATCATTCTGCCACAGCTGTTCTTGTTGCTGGTACATCCCCTGCCTGAAGGCATCCAAGAGGAGTATTCGTAGTCAGGGATGAATGCTAGCTTGGTTGCCATGTGTTGTAGACTATACATAACCTGTGCAATGTGGCTATATAAATTATATTGTCTAGTGCCAAAAATTTTAAATTTAGTTAATTTTGTTATGACAATAGCCTAGTTCATGTTCCATGTGTTTATATTGTAATGGAAAGCTTTTAAATATACTTAATTAGAGGAATATGGCAGGCAACCATTATAGGCTAGCTTTTGAAAATTGCAGTAGCTTCTATTTTTCTGGGTCACAGACCCAAAATGAGTATCCAGTAAATGAAAAGTGAAGAAAAGTCAGAATTCTTTATTTCCTTATGTTTTTTGCTAGTAAAAGTGAGACAGTGTATGTATTCCCTGGGCAATTGTAGAACTTGTTTTTAAAATGTGCTATGCACAGTGACCTGTAATATTTCTGTAGAGTGCCTACACGCCAACTAAAAGGAAAGCCTCGTACACACAATGCGATTGTCCTACGACCGCACGTCCAATTTTTTTCCAAAATTGTCTGTCCATGATTTTGTCTAGCATACTGACGTTAGTAAAATTATCGTTCGACAAAGGCAAACGTAGTGACATGCTACGAGCATATAAAGAGGAAGTTCACCCTTTGGGCCCCTTCCGCTGCATTTTGCTATTTCAGTTACCACTTCACGAATGTGAATTGTGAATTATGAACGCAGGTTTACATGACCGATCACTTCTGGGTCGTTCCTGGGTTCCGAACATGCGTGTTTGTACTTTCAACTTTTGTTTGTCCAACTTCTGTACAGACGAGCTGAAAATCGGACGTGGCCTTGTTGGCAAACAAAAATGTTCTAGTCTGCTCATCCAGATTTTGTTGAACGATAAATGAAAACCGGCTGTCAAATGGAGCGTACTAATGGTCAGATTATCGGATGACAGGCTGTCGTACGAAAATTTTCGGCCAATAATTGGACCACGTGTATGGGCCTTTAGTTTACAGTGCAAGTGTCTGCCTTAATAAGTAAAGGCAAGAGCAGTAAATACTGACTTTTGAGGATGTGTTTCATATTTAGAAACTCAACTGCTTTGACAGTGTATGGGCCCTTGAAGTGAATGAGGAAGGTGCTTAGGTAGGCACACAGTATTCTGGCATGTGTACAAAAGAGATGGTTGTCACATAAGGAATTATCTTGTACTTAATCATTGTGTCACTCCTTGCATGTACACAACCCTGATACAATTCCCATAGTGCCCAAAGGCACCTCCTACTGTCCTCCTGCAACAGGAATAAGACAGGGCACCCAGTACCCACACATCTGTTACAAGAAGAAACGCCATTATTTTTGGTCACTAGCATTCTCCAGGCCTGAGGACCATCTGTGGAAAAAAGGAATCGCCACACATTCAGCCTTATTAACGCTTTTATTGTAGTAATAATATGTACAGTTCGTACACTCATGGGTCACACTAGCTGCTCCATCCCTGAAAATACAGTACAAAGATATCTCCCGTGGGACTATGTTGGCAGCAACATAAATCACACAGTGTCAACTAAATATTCATTGTGAATGAAAAATCTTTTTATTAAAATCTTAGATGAATTGTTAAAAGAGAAAAAATGGTTATCTTGGGCTGTAATCCAAGAGAACCGGTCTGTAAGGGACCATGCGGGTTAGCCTTATTTAATAGTCCTGACGGACTCTCTACATGCTGGCTGGTGGTGTAATTACTGGCCCAGACTTCTATCCTTTTTAATAAATGATATGTAAAGTGTGGGCACCCGTCAGCTGTCATTCCACCTCTCCCTCCTCCTTGCTGTCCTGGAGCCCTCCCTAGATTGGGAATCTCTCCTGGGTTTGGGCCTTGGTTTGGGCTGCATCCACTGCTATCTGTGACCATTTCATGTGGACCCTCTTTGGCCATTGCTGATTGTCTCCACCCACTATCTCCTGAGGAAGACCTTTATCATTAGGGGTTAAAACGCGTTGGGACAACAGTGGCAGACATACAATCCAATTCCAACTGTTTGTATGGACTTTACACTCACAAATGATACATGGTCTAAAGCAGGGATATGCAATTAGCAGACCTCCAGCTGTTGCAGAACTACAAGTCCCATGAGGCAAAGCAAGACTCTGCCACAAGCATGACACACAGAGGCAGAGACATGATGGGACTTGTAGTTTTGCAACAGCTAGAGGTCCGCTAATTGCATATCCCTGGTCTGAATGATGGATCCTACAGTAATTATTTTGTTTCCTGTAAGTGTTTCGAACATTAGTTTTTAATAAAATAATAGTAGCAGAGAACACTATGTAGTCTTCCATTTTTATTGCATGTGGTGTGGCCTGGTGACCCGCAACGGAGCGGTGATTTATACAGCAGCATTAGCCCAGGTCCAGCCCTGATTGTGCGGCCCACACAGCTGGGGGTTCAGTGGAGTGAAGTGTTTGTGAAAGCACTGGAATCGGGAGGACCATTAAAAGATTGGGTGTCTATGCCCTATAACATTGGCAGTGAGGTGAACAGGTTTTTCACCTGGTGGTGGGATATTACAACAAAGGAAGATTATTTTGGTTATCAATTTGGAGTATTTATTCACTGGAACAGTGGACACATGGATTTTTATTTTTGTCTTTTATCTTTCTTTTTTGTTTTTTGCATTGGACTTATTTTGATGAACACTATAGTGTTTTTTTTTTTTGAGAATTTTCTGTTTATATTTTGGAAAGATTTTTTATCAAGTTATATGATTATTTTGCATTCACATTTAAAGTAGCACTGCACCGTTTATCACATTTTATTCTCATAAGTCTAAGTGAATCACTTATTGATGTAGCTGCAACTGGTACAATTTTCTATGTTTTTGTATATGTAGGAGGTAGACAGTGCTGAGTGTTTTTACCCACAATCAGCATATTTAGTTGACACTGTGTGATTTCTGTTGCTGCCAACATAGTCCCATGGGAGATAACATATCAGTATACCAGGGGTAGCCTTTTCCCATCACCCTCTGCCCCAAACTCTTTCAGATCTAGAATATATTGGACCCAGCCCCACCAACCATACCTACCCACCCACCATACTAAAAGGGCACTCACCCCTACTTACATGCCGGTTAAGGCAGCTGCATAGCACAAAAGCACTTCTAAAATAAGAACTCACCACACATGGAAAGGTATACAGCACCCATAGAGGTTAGAAAACACATATATTTGTCTTTTGATTGAAGTTGATTTGGCAGAATGAGGAAATTTTAGCAAGTCTTGACGGTAAGAGCTGTTTTGACTTTCTTCAGGGCTGAAACATATAGAATGTTTTGTGGTTGGTGAAGCTTTTGGCTTGGAGTTGACCAAGGCCCATGGTTACAGCCCCAGCACACTGTCTACCCTTTAATGGGCTTTATACTTCAGTGAAAGTGAATATCTCTTTATGTGGTGGGAACAATGACTCATTGCAGAAGACAGAAAACACATTAGAGAAATTCAGTAAAGCTTTTACAGCACATTTCATGTTGTAATTTCCTTTAGAACTCCCTGCACCTACTTTAGGCAAATATTCCACACTGGAAGAGTGCAGGTCACCGCTAGGACACACAGAAAACAATTGTTCTCTTTGTGTCCTATTGACACTGCAATGCACCCCGGAGGCGTGGGTGAGTGAGCTGTGATAATATACAGACTTGCTACATTTTATCACAGCATACAGGAAGGATCACATGTCACTGTATTATTATTATTATTATTATACAGGATTTATATAGCGCCAACAGTTTTCACAGCACTTTACAAAATGAAGGCAGGCAGTACAGTTACATCACAATTTGGTACAAGAAGAATCAGAGAGCCCTACTCTTTTAGAGTATCTAAGAGGGAGGGTCAATTGATACAAAAGGTAATATCTGTGGGGGATGAGCTGATGTAGAAAGTAAGACAATGTATTAGTTAGAAACAGGATAGACTTCTTTAAAGAGAGAGGTTTTCAGGGATAGTCTAAAGTTGGATAGATTAGGAGACAGTCAGACAGATTGGGGTAGGGAGTTCCAAAGGATGGGAGAAGCTCTGGAGAAATCCTGGAGGTGAGCATGGGAGGAGGTGACAAGGGAGCTAGAGAGCAGGAGGTCTTGTTGGAAGGACCGAAAAGGGCAGCTTGGTTAGTATTTTGAGACTAGGTTAGAGATGTAGCTGGGGGCAGAGTTGTGGATAGCTTTGTAAATTGTTGTTAGTACTTTGAATTTTATTCATTGGGTGAATGGACAGCAGCGTGGCATGAATGAAGTGTCACTATGTGCTCTTCAAATAAAGTTTGTATACAAAAAAAAAAAGGAAAAAAGGGAGCTGCATGATGTGTTGAAAAGTGTACCACACCACCCCCTACTGCTGGCTCACTGCAGCCGGAATGGGCAGCTACTGCACATTAAACCTCTTGTGAACAGGCCCTATGGGTCTGGTGTGAATTTCCTGGGGGGACATCACACATTTTTTTTGTTTGTTTTTTTGCTTGTTTTATCCCATAAATCTACACCACACTAGGTCTGGTGTATGTTTTAAAGGGGAGAGGCGATTTACAATTTTTTTTTCATTCATGCTGTGAGATGCGCTACCGTAAAAGTGATATTTATAAAGGACAAAAATGATACAGTTTAAATTGCTGGCAAATTACATTTCATTGTCAAACATTTCAAGAGATCTTTTGAGGGGTCTGTGGTCTGTCTGGGGTCTAGAAGCCAGAAAGTAAATGCTATTTGGCAGCAATTTAAAAACATTTTTCCTTTGTACATGTCAGTGCCTTCAAAAAATTCACCGCTACCGACCAAATTGAATTAAAAATAACTATTTTTTTGCACTGGTACATGTTCACCAGGACAGTGTCCAGCACTTTATGCTATTTTTTTTTTATAACTCTTTGCCTATTAGCCCAAACAAATGGGCTTTTTTTATTTGACAGATTTATTCAACTCCCATTGATTGCAATGGGATCCAGGTTTGGCATCTGAACTTCTTTGAAATTCACTGAACCCTGCTTGAACCAAACCCTGGGAAGTTCAGCTCATCCCCGGTAATATCAATGCAAATAACAGTTAGTAGACAATAGTCCATCCTCTGATCACCACTGTAGTTAAGAATGCAGGCTCTGCAAAATGTGTGACACAGCAGTGTGTTGGAAGTTGTACGCTACTCCACCCAGCAGGTGGTGCCTTGACTCTCAGCGATGAAATTGAGACTTGGGCTGGGTTCACACTGCATCCAACTTCAAAGTTGTGCATCTTCTGCGCGACTTTGAAGTCAGACCCCAGCGTGACCTTGGCACAACTTGCATACAACTTCTGTAACAGAAGCCAATGCAAGTGGTACCAAAGTCGACCAAAAATAGTGCAGGAACCTTTTTCTATGTTGGAGCTACTCAAGTCGCACTGATTAGAACGGTTCCATTGCACAGAATGGGGTCCACCTTCTGATGCGTCAAGTGCTCCAAAGTCGGAGCGATTGTCACATCAATGTGAACCGGGCCTTAGTGGAATGATATTCCCTTGTAGCCTCCCTTGGTGTCACTGGTGATGCAGCTATCTGATTGGTCGCTCCCAGTGACCTTTTGCGGCCATCTTGGTTCAGGCAGTGCTAATAAATATCAGAGCCCTGCTGGGTTTGGCGCGCGTTTGTGAGTGGATAGTGTAGGAAGAGGATCCATGCTTGTCAGCCTTAGGGAGAGGCTCCTGTGTATGTAGGGTAAGGATAGGGACACTGCTGTATGACTCACCTTTTACAGGTCTATGAATCTACTCTAGATGACCTACCCTGCTTCTCAAGTGCCACTTGTGCCATCACCCTGCCAGTCAGCCACCCCTCCTGCAGGTGCCACCCTGATAATGTAGATCATGCCTATGTGTTACCTTGTGGTACCACTGCAAAGGTTCACTACCAGTGTTACTGAGCCTGTTATTACAAGTGCAATAAAGCAATAATACTAGTGTTAGTGATTGCAGACTGCCATCAACCTTGTTGTCCTTTTAGACCTACAGCTTACTAAATGCAATAACTGTTCAACCTTGTCTGGACTTTGTATGTGCCATTTTCCTAACATGGGTACCATACCCCTGGCCCCAGCCACAAGTGCCTATTTACAGGGCATGGTGAATACATGTCGCAAAACTCAAGGAAGTAAATGTGTGAGGATCTTCACAAAGTAAGTTTATAAATTTCAAGATTATTCAGATTAGGAGTAAGTTAGAAATATTTCAAATTCAATGTGGAAATGAATATATAATTTTACATTTATCATAAATTCGAGGTTTATATCTGCTATCTGTGGCCACATCCCTATATAACTATAGAAAAAGAGTTTCCCCCCATTTAATGAGACTTTAAAGGCTAAGAGAGTGAACAGTAAAAAGTGGGGTACATGATTGCATATTGCAAAATCGTACAATATACTATTGGATGTGTGGGCAGCTCATTCGTTTTAATGTTTTTACTGGTGTGACCAATTCTGCCATAGCTTGGGGACACTTTTGGAAGTATTGCCTATGGACCCACCCCTTGCTGTGTATGATGTATGTATATATAAGTATGTGTTTTAACCACTTAAGGACAATAATGATTGCCCCCTTAATGACCAGGCCCTTTTTTGCGATATGGCACTGCGTCGATTTAAATGAAAATTGCGCGGTCGTGCGACGTTGTACCCAAACAAAGTTGATGTCCTTTTTTTACCACAAATAGAGCTTTCTTTTGGTGGTATTTGATCACCTTTGATCAGTTTAGGCTGATATATGTATTCTGCTACATATTTTTGGTAAAAAAAAAATCGCAAAAAGCGTATATTGATTGGTTTGCGCAAAAGATATGGTGTCTACAAAATAGGGGATAGATTTATGGCATTTTTATTCATTTATTTTGTTTTAATAGTAGTCTTTATTTATTTATTTTTACTAGTAATGGCGGTGATCAGTGATTTTTAGTGGGACTGCGATATTGCGGCGGACAGATCGGACACCTAACTGAAATTTTTGACACTTTTTTGGGAACCAGTGACATTATTACAGTAATCAGTGCTAAAAATATGCACTGTTGTACTTATAGCACTGGGAGGGAAGGTGTTAACATCCGGGCAATCAAGGGGTTAAATGTGTTCCCTGGGAGGTTTTTCTAACTGTATGAGGGACTGTGTGAGCGGGGAAATGCACAGATCCGTCTTCCTGCATAGCAGGAAGACAGGATCTGTGTCATCTCCCCTGACAGAACGGGGATCTGCCTTGTTTACACAGGCAGATCCCCATTCTGTGACTATGGGGAACGATCACGGGTGGCATCAAGTCCGCCCCACCCGCTGATTGGCTCCCCCCTGGCCAATGGGAGCAGAAAGCGCCCACACAAGCGGGTTCCTACACCGCCGTACAGCTACAACGATTTGTGGGAAGCAGACACTTTGCCGCAGTATAATGATGGCGGCTGGGGCTGAAGCGGTTAATGAGGTATGACTTTTATTCTTAGACTATATCCACACTATGCTGCGAAGCTATCCCTGAGGAAGGAGCCAAGTAACTCTAAAACACGTCGGATATGCCTATCCAATCTCTGCATGTAGAAATATAGAGCAATATTGTGTGATTTGGCAGTGTGCAATCACACACCCCATTTTTTACTGTGTATAATTCTTGATACATTTTTCAATACATTTTGTATGTAATTTTCTCCGAATTAAACTACAGCTTTTAAATTTAAGTATATGTTCACTCTGAGCCTTTAAAGTCCCATTAAATGGGGGGATTTTTTTTTTATATAGATATATAATTTTACATTTGACCATAGATACACTTTAAGTGATCATGAATTAGGTGCACAGGTAACTTTAGCTGAATAACTTCAGATTTCTGAGTAGATGCAATTGTGAATTCCCCTGTCTGTCTCTATGTACAATATGTGTGTATTACAAACGGTGCCAGCCTGTGAACTCTTCAGCTGTCAGGTGATATTCTTGTTTGTTTGAAGGGTCATGTTATAACATTATTGAATATAATATATTAGTGTCATTACGTCTGTTTGGTTACCACACCTAGCAACTAGTTATGGAAAAGTCTATTTGAGCAGATGTACGGTGTGAGACAAAGGACGTCTGGGCTAGGCAAGGTTTACATGGATCTGCTAGATACACATTAACACTTGTGACAATGGGCCAGCAAAAGCATTCAGCAGCACACGCAGTTTATGTGTGAGGCCGTACTGCTTGTCTTCAGGGTGGGTGAAGCACGATATCATTTGTCTTCAGATTTTCTTTAAACAGCTATACACTTTGCGGTTTAGAAATAATCAGCAGATTCTAGGGTTGGCTTGCAGTTCAGACCAAGGAACCCTGTAAACAAATATGCAAGTCAACCGTATTATTTAGTGTAACACTACAACAGAGATAACAGAGAACATACTACAGGGGAACTCTGAGCAAAAAGTGAGACCAGTCAGTAGACTCCTAGCACTATGCAGGCAACAGTTCATTTGTGCCAGTCCAAAAGTGGGCAAACAGCTAAATACAAAGTTATAATATATATACAGTATATGGGACAATACTTACCTTCAATGTGATATGCTGCTGTGTCCTGCGTCTACCAATAGACTTCTGTACAACCATTGGATTTTCCCCACTCGATCAGTGCTGCAGGATACAGCCTGCAATGCTGATCAGTATATTTTGACAGAGGGGAAGCCAGAATACAATAGTGCAGCGGGAGGATTCCCCCATCCACATGAAGCAGAATAGAGATTTAACCTCCAAATACGGAAAGGCTTATTCACAGTAAGATGTGGAATAGACTGCCTCAAGAGCTGATTCTGGCTAGCTCAGTAGATTGTTTTAAAAAAGATATTTCTTATCCTATTTAAAGTTTGTTCCCATCGGGGTAAACAGGGTTTAAGTGTTCGATATTTGCACAAGTTACAAATATGATAATATGTTGATGACATACATGTATAGTGAATAATACAACTTGGCAATGTTCAATCTAATACAGATTGTAAAAATGCTTATAATAATGTTTATGATGTGAAAGAAACACTTTATAATGCCTTTGTACTTTTATACTTTTATTTTGAAAACTAAATAAATACTTAAAATGGAAAAAAAAAAGGCATGTATTCTTTCCTAGATACACATATTATAACTGGATAGTAATATTTACAGTGGGTAAAGAAAAGAATCACCCCCCTTTAAAATAATCACATGTTGTTGCTTTGCAGCCTGAAATGAAGACAGGCACATTTTTTGTTTTATCCAGCTGTATTTACTCAGTGCAACTTTTAACATCCAAATGAAAGATATAACACCAACATGTCAGGAAAAAAAACTGAATCACTGAGTTGGAAAAAGGATCACCCCCTTGTGTCAGTATTTTGTTAAACCACCTTTTGCGTTAAAGTGATTGTAAAGTCTTGTTTGTTTTTTTAAAAAAAATAACAAATATATTATACTTACCTCCTCTGTGCAGTTGGTTTTGCACAGAGCAGCCTGGATCCTCCTCTTTTCGGGTCCCTCTTCTGCTCTCGTGGCCCTTCCCTCCTATTGAGTGCCCCCTCAGCCAGCAGCTTTCTATGGGGGCACCCGAGCCGAGTCAGAACTCTGTATGCATTCAGACACGGAGTCTCGACCTGGCCCCACCCCCTCTCTCCCTTGATTGGCTGACTGACTTTGACCAATCAGGAGGAGTGTCCCGGATGGCTTAGACATTCATGGACATCGCTGGAGAGAGAAGGGGCTCAGGTAAGTAATTAGAGGGTGCTGGGAAGGCTGCTACACACAGAAGGTTTCGACCTGGCCCCACCCCCTCTCTCCCTTGATTGGCTGACTGACTTTGACCAATCAGGAGGAGTGTCCTGGATGGCTTAGACATTCATGGACATCGCTGGAGAGAGAAGGGGCTCAGGTAAGTAATTAGAGGGTGCTGGGAAGGCTGCTACACACAGAAGGTTTTTTTATCTTAATGCATAGAATGCATTAAGATTAGAGTTGAGCGAACCTCTGGAAGTTCGTGTTCTGCTGGTCCGGCCGAACTTCGGGACAAAGTCCGGGTCCGGACGGAACCCGAACGATCGCACGGACACCGAACCCCATTGGGCCTGAAACAGGGCTTCAAGCCGGCCTGGTCGTCTTGTGCTTGAAGGTCTCCAAGCGAGTTGAGATTAGAATTACGTAAGATACGTAATTCTATTTTTTTGGAAGACACACATCGTCGGAAGGGTCGTGGGAGATTAATGAATGGACTCGGGGAAGAGAGAGGTCGCTACAGGTACTTACAGATTCGGTAGGTCCTGTGAGGAGGACTAACCAGTTTCAGTCAGTCGGTTAGTTCCCTCTCTCCCCCACCCCGGTCCAGCTTTGGAAGACACACATCGTCGGAAGGGTCGTGGGAGATTAATGAATGGACTCG
>BLSH010418758.1:1587010-1602595 GCA_018402905.1 Glandirana rugosa
TATAATGGGGTCTAATGGATCCTGGAGGGGGGTCTCTCTAACAGAGATCGTCTCTGTGTCCATTTGAGAGTCTATATCAGAAAGAGCCCCCACCAGGCCCCATTGGAGACTACAACGGAGTCTAATGGGACCTGGAGGTGGGTCTATCTAACAGAGGCCCTCTCTGTGACCATTGGAGAATCTCTGATAGAAATAGTCCCCTCCAGACCCCATGAGAGACTACATTAGAGTGTCACTGAGTAATAGTAAAAATAAACAATATTATATTAATAGCACTTTGATCCCCAGGTCCAGCCCTAGAAGACTTCACTTACCTTACATAATGGATACTGGAACTAGCTGCTGGTCCTCCTGGGGCTGGCTGCTGGTCCTGATTCCTGGCTGCTGGTCCTGAGGCCTGGCTTATAGGGCTGGGTCCTGGTTTCTGAGGCTGGGCTGTTGGTCCTGGGGTCTGGCTGCTGGTCATGGGGTCTAGTTGCTGGGCACTCAGGTTAGGCTGCTTGGGCCTGGCTGCTGGGGCTGGGCTGCTGGTCCTGGGGTCTGGCTGCTGGGGCCAGGCTGCTGGTCCTGGGGTCTGGCTGCTGGTCCTGGGGGCTGGCTGCTGGCTCTGGGGGCTGGCTGCTGGTTCTGGGGCTGACTGCTGGTCCTGGAGGCTGGCTACTGGTCCTGGTCCTGGCTACTGGTCCTTGGGCTGGCTACTGGTCTTGGCTGCTGGTCCTAGGGCTGGCTACTGGTCCTGGTGGCAGACTACTGGCCCTGGCTACTGGTCCTGGGGCTGGCTACTGGTCCTGGGTCCTGGCTACTGGTCCTGGGGACTGGCTACTGGTCCTGGGGCTGACTACTAGGGCTGGGGATGGCTGCTTGTCCTGGGGCTGGCTACTGCTCCTGGCCACTAGGGCTGGAGCTGGCTACTGGTCCTGGGGCTAGCTACTGGGGCTGCCTGCTGGTCCTGATTCCTGGCTGCTGGTCCTGGGGCCTGGCTTTTAGGTTTTAGGGCTGAGTCCTGACTACTGAGCCTAGGCTGCTGGCCCTGGGGTCTAGCTGCTGGGCCCTGGGATTAGGCTGCTTGGGCCTGGCTGCTGGAGCTGGGCTACTGGTCCTGGGTCTGGCTGCTGGGGCCAGGCTGCTGGTCCTGGGGTTTGGCTGCTGGTCCTAGGGCCTTGCTGCTGGGGCTAAGGGTCTGGCACTTGGGGTCTATGTCCTGGGGCCTGACTGCTAGGCTCTGGGTCTGGCTGCTAGGCTGTGGCTGCTGGAGCCTGGCTGCTGGTCCTAGGGTCTGGCTGCTGGGGCCAAGAGTCCGGCTGCTAGGGCCTGGGGTCTGGCTGCTGGGCCTGGCTGCTGGTCCTGGGGCCTGGCTGCCGTGGCCTGGGATCTGGCTGCTGGTCCTAGGATCTGGCTGCTTGGGTCTGGCTGCTGGTCCTGGGGTCCGGCTACTGCTTCTGGGGGGTGGCTACTGGTCATGGGGTCTAGCTGCTGGGGCCTGGGGTTAGGCTGCTTGGACCTCACTGCTGGGGCCAGGCTGCTGGTCTTGGCGTTTGGCTGCTGTGGCCTGGGGTCTGGCTGTTGGTCCTGGGGCCTTGCTGCTGGGGCCAAGGGTCTGGCGGTTGGGGTCTGGATACTGGGGCTTGGCTGCTAGGCTCTGGGGTCTGGCTGCTGGAGCCTGGCTGCTGGTCCTAGGGTCTAACTTCAGGGTCCAAGAGTTTCGAATTTTCAGAATTTGCGAATTTAAGTAATTATGAATGTTTGAATTTACTAATGTACGAATGTTAGAATTTATGAATGTACAAATTTACAAATGTACGAATTGCGATCATAACGAATGACCCGAAAAAAAAATAAACGAATGAAACGAACACATTTTTTGGCAGTGCACATCTCTATTTACCAGGATGTATGTAGGCACCTTTGATGATCTTTTGGAGAGGCTGTGACCCCGTCTAACTCGCATGGACACCCAGATGAGGATGAGCGTGTCATCTGAGAATTGTCTCCTAGTGACACTCAGGTATGCAATTATTTGAAAGTCACATGTATTTATTTAAAAAAAAAAGTTTGTCAATATTTTTTTCCATTAATTGGTAGCCCTTTTTTATGTTATTCAATTTTTTTATTTTTACAATTTTTCTTAAATGGTCCTTTTTTTCCCAGAACAGTTTTTAAATGGTGTTTTTATATATTTTTCACATTCTTTTTTACATGGCAATTTTTTATAGTAATTTTCTTTATTATAATTAGGTTTCTGGCCTCAGGACAAACATTTTCATCTGTACATCATTACTTTCTGGTGGGTATGAGTACGGGGCAAAAGTGACCCAGGAAACCTGCTTGACACTGTGGGACGAGTTACATAATGCTGCGATTCCTCAGCCAACAGAAGAGATGTGCGAAGAATTTGCTGATAAATTTTGGAAAAGGCCTCAGGAGTTGATTTACTAAAATTGGAGAGTACAAAATCTGGTGGATCTGTGCATGGTAGCCAATTAACTTCCATCTTCAGCTTGTTCAATTAAGCCTGGAAAATGATTGATTTCTATCCAGAGCTGCACCCAATTTTGCACTCTCCAGTTTTAGTAAATCAATCCCTCAGTTTCCCAATTGTAAAGGAGCCCTGGATGGAAGACACATTTGAGCGAAAATGCGACCCAAGTCCAGGTCACGCTATTCCAATTATAAGAAATACTTTTCTATCTTACTCTTGGGATTGGTGGATGATCACCTGTTCTTCATATATGCGTTGATGTGGGTGCCTACGCATGTCAAGGGGATGCCAGAATCTTCCGTGAGTCTGAAATGGGGCATCGGTTATATGAAGGATGACTCAGTATTCCTGCAAGTAGGCCTCTTGCATGCACAATGGACTACCAGAAAACCTTTTACTTTTAGTAGACTTGTACTTATCTCAAAACCAATAAAAATTATTGTGAAAGAAAATAACATTTTTCACTTATAAATTTAAACAATCTATTAAAAAGAAAACAAAATCAAACTGAATTATGACTGGTTCTCCCAGCACATGCAGATATTTGTTTGATGGATCAGAAGCAATTGACAAAATTCCAGCTGATCATTTATCAATCAAGACTTTGCTATATCAACTCTGACTGAAGGGTCTCAGTGTTGTAAAGGAAACAGCATTTGCATTACTTTAGCCTTCAGGGCCACATGTCCTTCATATTTCGACAATGGTACACCATGTTCATATGCATAATAAAAGGAAAAGTGTTGACACAGATAAATCAATGTTGGTAACATCCATTGTCGACACAACTAATATGTAGGACCATATTATCATGTATCAGATCCATATGTGTAGATCCATATAATGTGTAGATCCATATAATGACAAATGTCTACTCATAGGTGTAATTGCATTAGGGTGTGCATATATGTCAGAAGGACAGAGGATGGTGCAGTAGGTCAGAGATAGGTGTAAGTATTTTATTTTTATTTAATTGTATTCTTTTGTTTTACAATTTTGTTTTTTTTTATTTTTTACAATATTATATTTTATTTATTTTTTTTACAATTTTATTTAGGAGCCCTGCTGGGGGGCTTTGGTGAAATATCAGGGGTCTAAACAGAGACAGACCGAGGACAGAGATCCCCAGTCCCTTTCTCTGCAGCCAGGCAGCAAGGGGAATCAGCACAGTACAGGGTGATTAGGGTGTGCCCAGGCACACCTTCCACCCTATGTGCGCACACCTATGTGTCTACTATACAGCTATGATGGATAAAAAGAAAGAAAAGGGAAAGAAACAAAAAAAAAAAGAAAGATTGGGAAATTATTAACTAAAGAACTAATGGGTAGAAGAAAGCTGGCATTGCATAAAATATAATGATTGAGTACAGTAGTTAGTAATGTGTTCCAGATAAGAACTTTAAAGATCAAGAAAGGATCTTTTGAAAGGATCCATCAAAAATAAAACTCTTATTCCAGGGATGTCTTTAATTCTACCCCAACCTGGTAAGCCAATCATGGAAAATGGGAATTCCAGAGAAGCTCTGTACACAAACAATGTAGAGAATACCCCCAGCTGCCAGGATTACATGGAAGTGCAGTTACACTTTTATCGCCTCATCTATTCTTTTCTGATGCTTGAAGCATGTGGCTGTCAAAAATTTGCTCTAAGAACCTCAGGACAAGGAAGGAGTTGGGGACAAGAGGAGTCTATCATTGCAGTACTTCCATCTCTTTTATTTTCAGCAGCAAGTGCAGACAGCACAAGTGAAAGCCTTACCAGAAAAGTCGAGACTTTGAAATGATTTATAATAACTATAGATCATAATGAGATCCCAGCTGTCATTTTTTCCACTGTAGTCTTGAAAGGAGGAATCTGACTTGTTCCTATGGACTATATGTACCAACCTCACTGTAGACAATTGATAAATGTCCTCCAAAAAAACACAGATGAAGTTTTATCTGTGTGTACAGTTCTCACATTTCTGATTGTGATGTGACCGCAGCTTTCATACTTCATGAAATAGTTTCACAGTCAGAGGTCTTGTCTGGGCTTTAATTTGGGACTCTTCGCCTGGTTCCTGTCAAAGACATCTCATAAAATATTTATAGGAGTTTACTATCAAGTCAAAAAGATTGCCTGTGGCTGAACAGACTCACCTCCTTCATAAGACCAAAGACAGAGTGCTTTCAGTGCACATTTATTTCTTTTTATTGCAGTATTAGCGTATGAGAACCATCAAAGCAACAGATTAGCAAGGTGGGAACCTCTGAGGATTTGCTGAGGAGCTTCGCTGTCATTCTGTGTCAGAGATACAATTCTGCATTATAATTGATTGCTTTAGCTGCTATTCATTTCTTCAGAACTTACTTTTAATTTGCACACATGGAGGCTTGTTTGGTTCAAAGTATGAGATCACCCTGCTGAAAATGTTATGGCTGTTAGTTTAAAACTGAAGTATATTACGAATGTTACAAACTTTGCTGCTAATTTAGTTTCTTCTCATTTATTAACCGTATAAACTCTGCTGACAGGTCCATGAACTGCTTCTGTTTAGGGTGATTACATCAATATTGTAAAATTGTAAAATGTATTGACTTCACCCAGCCCATGGTCAGGTTTTCCACTACAGCTCTACTTCCTAAGGAGCTGGTGATCCACCATGAACTGGACCCAACTCTCACCTACACACCAATAACATTAAATGGGTCTTATCTAAAGTGGAACAGAACCATATCTGAGTTATTTAATTCATTTTTATAATTCAAAGCCAGCTCACCAATGCACCCATGTCTCCATGCTTTATTTTGTTAGGAAATCACTTTAAAAAACACAAACAATTGTGTTCACATCCAGGAATCCATCTGCCCTTAGCCTGGACATGCAGGTAAGAGGGTGTGCTTAGATGAGAAATCCCCTCCTCCCCTCTCCCAGATGAAAAATAAATGCCCATGAAGACTCCTGGAATGTATGACATAATTTTTGCCTAAGCCAGAATCCAGGAAGCAACTGAAGAAATATATAAAAAAAAGTTTACTTTAAATAAAAATACTTAAAGCGGTTCTAAGCATTTATTTCCTTATTGCATTCCCTGCACTAAGGTAAAAATTGTTTAGGCAGTAGTATCCCCCTACCCCTCCTTTATACTTACCTGAGATCTTAATCGATCCAGTGGCTCTCCCTGCTCTTGCAGACTTTGCTCCCCGCACTCACATCGAGAAGAGGAGACAGGAGTGTCAGTGAGGGACCCTAGAAGAGGAAAATCGGGGCCGCTCTGTGCCATGCTATCGCACAGAGCAGGTACAGTAAGTAGAACATGTTTGTTATTTAAAGAAAATAACTAAACTTTATAATTACTTTAATGTTGATTGAGAACATTTCCTTTTGTTTTAAGAAAAAAAAATGCCTTACAGAGAGAAGTTTAATAAGTCAGAGTGGCAATAAAGAGGCAAACTTAATAACAATTCAGAAACAAATGTTGTTATTAATGGGTATAGGGGACAACAATCTGGCTCATTTATAATTTAGAGGCCTTAACTATACCACTGGCTAGTGGGACAACTGACCAAATACAGAAGATAAACAAGTTCAATTGGCACTGAACTACTACTGGATATCAGTATACATAAGATCATCAATAACATATTGCAGTTCATCGCAGCAAAAGAAAAAAATACACCATAGATGGAACACAACAATTTGTAATGCACAGTAATACAGTGAGCATAGCAGTCTCCAAAAAATAATTCTGCTGAAAGTAGTGAAATCTCTGCAAATGCAGCAGAATAGAATTGTATAGGAGTGGCCAGAGGCCTCTTACCAGCCCATGGGAAGGCAGACAATCCCAGTCCTGCTCTCCTCTGGTCTCCAACAAAATGGCCATCATGTTACCTGTACTTCCTGGCCCTGGTGGGGAGGCTAAAACTCCAGCCAGGGATACTTTACTTTAAGCAGCAATGTGGAAAGCCTCTTCATTTATTGGCCAGCAATGAAGGATGGGGTATGTTCCCGACACTCATTTGTGCTGAAGAAATCACTTGTCACGAGTGGTAAAACATTGTCAAAATGCAGAGCAAATTCGTGCAAATTTGACTAAATTCTACAAGCTAAGGGAGGGAATACTCTGCTATGAACAATTCTCTATTTCTGTTTATCAAAATGACAGTTGAAAAAAGCTTGGTTTCAAAGTTTGTATATCTGTTTTGAACCTTGATGTTATAGATGATGTAGGCCCACAACAGACATGATGACACAGGTGAATACTTAATAATAATAGTATTGTTGATCACATGTACTGGAAGCAGCACCTTGACTAGGAGTCATACATTTTAATTTGCCACCATTAGTCCATATATACTATATTGTCAAAAGTATTGGGACACCTGCCTTTATACGCACATGAACTTTATTGGCATCCCAGTCTTAGTCCTTAGGGTTCAATATTGAGTTGGCCCACCCTTTGCAGCTATAACAGCTTCAACCCTTCTGAGAAGGCTGTCCACAAGGTTTAGGAGTGTGTCTATGGGAATGTTTGACCATTCTTCCAGAAGCGCATTTGTGAGGTCAGGCACTGATGTTGGACGAGAAGGCCTGGCTTGCAGTCTCAGCTCTGATTCATCCCAAAGGTGTTCTATCGGGTTGCAGTCAGGTCCACATAATTTGGTGGAGGGGGGATTATGACTTAGGGTTGTTTTTTTAGAGGTTGGGCTTGGCCCCTTAGTTCCAGTGAAGGGCACTCTTAAGGCATCAGCATACCAAGACATTTTTGACAATTTCATGCTCCCAACTTTGGGAACAGTTTGGGGATGGCCCCTTCCTGTTCTAACATGACTGCGCACCAGTGTCCAAAGCAAGGTCCATAAAGACATGAATGAGTGAGTTTGGGATGGAGGAACTTGACTGGCCTGCACAAAGTCCTAGCATCAACCTGATAGAACACCTTTAGGATGAATTTTAGCAGAGACTGCAAGCCAGGCCTTCTCGTCAGTGCATGACCTCACAAATGCGCTTCTGGAAGAACGGTCAAACATTCCCATAGACACACTCCTAAACCTTGTGGACAGCCTTCCCAGAAGAGTTGAAGCTGTTATAGCTGCAAAGGGTGGGCCAACTCAATATTGAACCCTACGGACTAAGACTGGAATGACATTAAAGTTCATGTGCATGTAAACTCGATACTTTTGACAATATAGTGTATATTAAAGCCAGCCAGTTTTGGGGATCCATTGCTCACATGGGTAAACATACAGTATATTCTAAGCGTCTCTGGCACAAGCCAGAACTTCCTACTTGTCTATCTGGATCTGAACAAAAATTAGATCCTGCAAAACAACAAATGTGTTGGATTAAATGTAGCATTCTGTCCGCCTTTATACATAACTTCTGTTCACTTGCGCAACTCATTAAACAAGGAAAAGTGGGTATGGTTTTTGATGTCTGACCCCAAGTGATTTTACCACAAACATCCAGAGGTGACTATGGAAAAAAAATAATAAAGGTTAACTATAGTAAGTATTACCCTGAATGGTTGGTGCTGAGAGCTCTAGGAACACTGGCAGGCTTATACCAGTGTCTCTGTGAGTGTAGTCCCTGTTCCTATTCTACCAATGCTTTTACTGGAAACAGAGTAAATTACCAATGACGTGGCAATATAGATTTAGTAGGTTTTCAAAATGTCTTTTACAAGCCAAGATGAGCAGTAATAAATAGCTAACAAAAGGATAGCAGTAGTGTGTTAATAATTATAAAAACAGTGGGATTCATTTGCCAATATTTTCAGTAAGTTTTCTTTCCCATTTCTAAGCCATCTGTGATACGTAATATGCTGTGAACTCACTTTTTCCATTTGAAATCCAGCAAGATTGTCTGTGTTATTCAACTTTTGGACTCCCTGCAAATTCCAACCATTGAACATCATTTATGTAGAAGCCAAAAGAATTACACAACTTGCTACAATAATGAAGTCACTGCGTTCATTGCTTATTTGTTTTGCCTCGTCATTAAAAATACTTTGCTACTTAGTGTTAAAACTTATGATTTAAAGGATACATTTTGTTCTAGCAAGTCATGCAGATTTGAACAGAAGTACGAAAATACAAATATAGAATTTCATATTTCCAAGAAAATTATAACCTTTCACCTAATTTTGCTGGAAAGAAGTGTACAAAAAATATTGTATGGTGTTTTCCAGTGTTTTTCAGTCAGTACTATATGTACTGTAGACTGACTAAGAATTTACCTTTAAAATAGACTTCCATGTACACAATCTTGAAGTGCACCTAAAGCCAAACCAAGCATTACTTTTGTTAAGAGTGGTGAGTAGAGTTGAGCGAACCCGAACTGTAAAGTTCAGGTCCGTACCGAACTTTGGGGTGTCCGTGACCCGGACCCGAACCCGGACATTTGAAAAAAAGTTTGGGTTTGAGTTCTGGGTTTGGGTATTTGAATAGCTGCAGGGCAGCCAATCAACAAGCGTTTCACTGGTTTGCCCTTAGAAGCCATCACAGCCATGCCTACTAATGGCATGGCTGTGATTGGTCAGTGCATCATGTGACCCAGCCTCTTTATAAGCTGGAGTCACTTAGTGCTGCATGTCACAAGCTCTCTGGGTAGTGTAGGGAGAGGATGCTGCCGGTGCTGTGAGGGACAGATTGCAGATAGATAGATAGGTAGAGATTACTACTAGTACTGCTTTTAGGGACAGATTGCAGATCTCATCCTGCATTACAGAACAATCTGACTGGACTAGGTAAAGTCTACTGCTTAGAGGGACAGATTATTGTTTTAAAATCATCTTCTAGTTCTATAGGGTCAGGTTCCTGCTGTTGATGTAAGGGACAGATTATTGTTCTAAAATCATTTTGCAGCCCTCTAGCACTTTCCAGGACTTTTTTACAGTCAATTTTGTGCCAAAAAGTTTGGGTCCCCATTGAATTCAATGGGGTTCGGGGTAAAGTTCGGGTCAAGTTCGGTACCGAACCCGGACTTTTTCCCGAAGTTCGGCCGAACCCACCAAACCCAAACATCCAGGGGTTCGCTCAACTCTAGTGGTTAGGCATTGGAGTCCCTGCGAGGTATATTGTCTGTTCTCCTGCTAAAGAAAATCATTCCCTCTATTTGTCCTGGTGACCATTATCACGGGGACAGAAAGTGATAGAAAATCACAAAACAGAACTAGGAAAAGAGGAACAGGAATAGAAGGGAACTCTCCCAATGGAGACACTTGATCTAGTAGTGACAACTGCTTTAGACTGAATTTCTTTCACATTAGAGAGGTTTTCTCTCACTACCACCACTAAATGACAGCTTCCTGCCTGCTGGCTTGTTTCACATAAGCCAGCAGGGATCCCAGGGTAACATCCTTGACTAAATATTGTATAATAAGGACTATATTCGGTTAATGTTGCCACCCTAGGTTCACCGGCACTGTGTTGACATTCCAGCAGTGCTGAGTACTGGTGAGAGAGGAGTAGCACGGGTCATTGAGGCGGTGTGGATCCCATTTAGCCCTTATTCATTCACATAGGGAGAGGACTTCCAGATTCAAATATGTCCCCTCCAAAGATTTAGTGGTACAAGGATGTGAGAATGAGCTCCTTGTATCCCACACAGGCTTTGTGGCACCCCCTCCCAGGCTGCACATGTGAATAAAGGTATGGATTTAGGGAGTGGACCCCATGTTTTTTTTTTTTTTTTCATTAAGGCACAGTGCACATTTTTTTAAGCAATGGGGTTCACCTCAAAATCCACATCAGACCTTAAAGTAGAACTATAGGCTAAGCTTTTGGATAGAGCAAGGAAGGGTTATAATCCCTGCCAGATTTGTTTCTGCCATTTGTGTCCCATTGCTGAGATTTCCCTTCACTTCCTGTCTCTTAGCCAAACAGGAAGTGAGAAGAAATCCTTGAAAATTAAGGGAATTCCTTGGGGACCCCCAGGTCATTAGAACCAGTATCCCCATTGGAAAATTTCTCCTCTACTACATTTTTGGGGACAACCCAAAATGTGGGATTTTTGGTTACTTTCACTTTCAATGATAATGGTAAATAGGACAAATAGAGAGGGTGAATCTCCTTAAGAGGAGCACAGATAACAATAAAAACTGACAGGTGTTGTAATCCCTCTTCCCTCTATCCAAAACCAAAAATAAAAGTTTTGCCTTTAGTTATACTTTAATCCTAAACTGGATAATCATTTAGTATGGATTTTGAGGGGGGTCCCTTGATGTTTTTTTTTACAAACAGTGCAAAGTCAGCCAGGAAATGTCCTTTAAGTCTCGTACACACACTGCGATTGTCGTACGACTGCAGGTCCAATTTTTCCCAAAATCGGCTGTCCATGATTTTGTCTAGCGTACTGACGTCAGTAAAATTATTGTTCGACAAAGGCTAACGTAGTGACGTGCTACAAGCGTATAAAGAGGATGTTCAGTTTTTGTGCGTCACCCTGTAGGTCCCCCCTGCTGATTTCATGTTTACACGACTGAACACTTCCCTCTCATTCCTGGGTTCCGAACATGCGTGTTTGTACTTTCAACTTTTGTTTGTCCAACTTCTGTGCAGACGAGCCGAAAATTGGATGAGGCCTTGTCGGCAGACAAAAATTTTCTAGTCGGCTCATCCAGCTTTTGTTGGACGATAAATGAAAATTAGCTGTCGAACGGAGCGTACTAACGATCAGATTATCAGACAACAGAAGATTTTTGGCCGATAATTGGACTGTGTGTACGGGCCTTAACAGGCAATCATTTTTTTACATTTCTAAATGTCGCTTTTGTGGAAGTACATTGAATAGGAGTTGTGTGCTTTTAATGTTGCTCTTTAAGCTGTATGTTTTTGCATTGGTACATGTCCCAGTGGCAGTGCCCAGCTACCCATGCCCTTTTAACAAAAGCTTGCAAAAAGGGCTTAAAAAATAACAAGATTCTGCTCTTATAGACTTTAGTGGGGTTCTGATGCTATGGTTAGGAGTCAAAGATTTCCCACTGGGTTTGGTGAATGTTTGGGAAACCTAACTTTGCACAGTTCCCCCTCTTAGCCTCTTTTTATATTCTGTACAGCAATTCTCATACTGGGACAGGGAGTGGCAGCAATTTCTTGACAAGGCTCCAGCCCTGTAGCAGTCAATAGGGTTCTTTTATCCATGCAGGCAGCAGGAAGAAGAGTACCGCCTGGCTAAAGGCAAACAATGCAGCAGGCTATGGCTGGACAGGATACCAGAACTTCATAAAATTTTGAGCTTTGAGGTTATGTTAAATCAGCATAGTGGGGGGTACAAAACCGGTAGAGAAATATTCAGAAATATGTTTTTGACAGTTTCCTTACCATTTAAAGCTGTTGTTCAGAAAGATTTTTTTTTAATAATACAAATTCTTAACTTTTATTGTTAGGGTATTTCATTAAGCAGCCCTTCACCTTTAAATCAACAGGACATGCTGCCTGCTTACTGTTGCAATGCCAGCATTTCATGTTGAGGAGACTGGTGACCCCAGACAGCTAGCTTTGTGTTGAGTGATTAGTCTCCTCAAGACCATCACACTAGTACAGCAGGACACATTGTCCTGAAGACTGCTTTTCCTGGTGCAGCTGAAACAGTAAAATATTTGAGCTGGGTCATGACTCAGACTTTGAAGAAGGGCAAGATTAGTAAAAAATAAACCTGAGGATTTTCTGTAGAACAGTCATTCTCAACCAGGGTTCTGTGGAACCCTAGAGTTCCTCCAGATGTTGCTAGGGGTATGGACACCAATAATCCTTTTAGCTGTTTGTAAAGGTGGTATTCTGACCAACACTGTAAGAGGGGCATTCTTCGAGCTGACCACCAATGTAAAAAACATTATTCTCCCTCACCTCCAATAAATTATATTTTAGCAAGGGTTTCCTGCACCTGAAAATTACTTCAAGGCTTCCTCTGAGATAAAAAGTTTGAGAAAAGCTGCTCTAGAGAGAAGGAGGGAAACACTTGTCTGAAGATGGGCTTTTAAACCCACTGCAGTAGTTTGTTAAACCAAGGGGCCTAGGTTTAGGTCTGAGGTGGACCCTTGTCTGCACAGAACCTAGACCCTGATCCAGGATCTATATATGCGGATGTTCCTCTTGCATTAGGCTGAAACTGATCAGAAGCTTCCTGTCTCACATTAGAGGTACATAAAAAGTGCATTTTTGTGCATGCAGACTCACTGTGTTACTGCTATTATGTAGCTAAGGGAGAGGTAAAGAAAGTGAGAAGGATAGGATAAAAGAAGAGTGAAAGGATTGGGGGAAAAAGCAGAGTATACCAAGAAAGTATACAGAATGAAAGGGTGAGTAAAGGTAAAGGCAAGGTCATGTTTGCTGCTTGCAACTTTCACTTTATTTGGAATGTTTGGGTTGTCACATAATTTTCGAGAACATATGACTCCAGATTATATGCTTGCACACATTGGTGGATTTTTAAAACTTTTATAAAGCGATGAAGTATCATAAATGTCAGAGGTCATGAGCAAGGGAGATTAAATTTGAAGCAGGGTGAAACATATTAGAAGTCTTGGAGGTGAAAATAAGATACATTTTTCTTACTTCATTTTATATATATATATATATATATATATATATATATATATGAATTATTATCGTTATCCAGTATATATTGCAAATTGAAATATTTAGAGTTTGACATATAAAATTGCTGTCTCTGTGAAAATAATGTCTTTCTTCATGCATTTTTCAGAATTTCCAGAAATAATAAGCCCAGATCAGTGATTAGGATGAATGTTAAGTTTCCTTTATGTCCAAAATGAACTAGCTCAGTATGCATATCTGAAAGTCTATAGGGAACAATGTAGCATCTGGCTATGATTATATGAGTGTTCTGTATGATTTAATATCTAGTCAGATATATTCCCAGTCTCCTGTACCTAAAGCTTTACCCAAATCTCCATGCCACTTTTGCGTGCAAAGTTCTCAAGGTCTTAGCTGTGATCAGTTCATGGTTATTAAGGTTATTGTAATGAAAAAGTGAGTTATCTGTGTCATTAGCTAGAAATTATATTCTATAGAAACATACACAATTCTTAAAGTGTTTGTAAAGTCAGTTATTCCAATTCCTGCTAAGTCCTCTGTAATAACAAGATGTACTACACAGTGTGTGGTTTTTTAAAAAATTCTGCAAGCAAAATACCTTTTTTCAAGTCGCCAATGTGGCACATGACTGGCAGCTGCTCTCCTTCACCGATCTGAGGACTGTAGAGGGAGGGGCTGAGTTTCACCTCTGACGCTAGCTGGGCAGTCATGTGACCACACATCGGTGATATGAAAAAAGGTATTTAGGAATTAAAAAAAAAAAACACACACGCACTGTGTAGTACATCTTGCTATTACAGAGGATTTGGCAGGAATTGGAATCACTAACTTTACTGCCAGACCAAATAGTGGCATCTATTTCCATTAATTTTGCAAAGAAAACCTAAAGACTGCCACAGAAGGACAGCTAGCTAAAGGGCCATGTGAATCCACAGTGATGGCACCAGACAAATAGATGTAGCTAACTCACATCCATTTAGAGTTTGAGGATCTTGTAGATACAAAGAGGGGTATGGTGGGTGTGAAATTAGTAAAAAGAAAAGGAGGGTACCACATCCAAAATTATAACTGAAAATGAAAAAAAAAAAACAAACAGAAATTTGACTTTCTTGGTACCATATTATACGTTCTGTGTGATCCAGGGGTACCAAGAAAGCTCACTTGTTCTCTCTTTTTTTTCATTTAGGGTTTGATGATCACAAACTTTGGCAGTTTGTAACCATCTTGCAGTTTGAAACCATTTTGAATGGGCTACCAAAAACATCACAATGCTTTGCAATGCATTACACCCTTTATGCTTTGCAATGCGCTAACACACAAGTATGTTGTGCTGCACAGTCTAGGCACACAGTGGTTACATTCAGAATTGATGGCACAATGAACTGCACAATTGCACGACATTTTTAATGTTTATTGCATTATCTTCTGTTGAGAAAATGCATTATACAACATTTGTTTAACCAGATGATATAACAATGCAATACAAAACTTTTAAAGAAAAAGTGGTGAAACCTCTAAGTATTTATCTTTCTGTACTGCTGCAAGGGTTTTAATTAAAGTATAATGTCTTTAAAGCCCATCGTCATAATAGATACAACCCAACTCATTAAATTGTAGCTGTGCTCATTGAAAATACTCAATCAAATGCAAATGAAATAAAGAAACAGGAATTAGTTTTTCACATGATTGGATAAATGAAGTAATTCTTCACTCATTTTGCAAAGATGCTCAACACTTTTAGAAAATAAGCCTAGCCATGAGCCGACGCAAAATACATACATAGTTGTCAATACCTTCTTCAAGCCATGAGCCATTATCTGCCAATTCTGATCAGTGACATACAAATAGGATTAGGGTACAGAGGAACTGTTCTAGGTTTGGAGACTGGAGAATAAAATGATCTGTCAGAAAAAAAAAAAAAGCACAGTGCATTGCCTATCAATAGTTATATTAAGAAGATCCTGAATTAAACTCCTAATACACAATGGTCTGTTATTCGACTGGAAATAACTGAAATTGTGGATCTGAAACCAAAATAAAGAGAAAGAAATAAGAGAGAGTATTATTTAAAGGATTTTCTGGTCAGCTTTGAACTCTTGTCCTCCAAAAAGATCAAACTTTGCTAAAGGGCATAAAGAAACAGTTCGTTTAAATGTAGAAAATGTTATATGTGTGGTGTGGTATATGTGAACGATAGGAAACTATTAAAATGAAGCACATGGGAATTATATTAGCCCCTATGTTTTTTTAACTTAGCATTAGCTGCAAAAGTGTTTACATTGCTGCCCATATTAGAGATGTTTAAACTAAAGAACCTAGTAGGTATGCACTTTTTTTTCTCCCCTTTGGGGATCCTCAACTTAACCTCCCTGGCGGTATGATTATTTCAGATTTTTGGTGCTGAAAGCGGTACGAATATTTTGCATGAAAATTTGGCGTTTTATATTGTAGGCCTGTAATTCTTAGCAATAGTATGGGCCCTACAGATGATCTGAGAACAAACCTGTCTAAATTCACTCAATAACGATTCTTAATGTCCGGATGTTATATTTTGCGGTTTAAAAGTA
>BLSH010418758.1:1612520-1627497 GCA_018402905.1 Glandirana rugosa
ATTTATGTAAACGTTTCTAAACTTTGAAGAAAGTGTAACAGTAATACCCCATAACAAACATCTTAATACTCCTTTTATTAATTAAATTAGGTAAATCCTTATTCGACATTGTATTGTTTTACACCTTTTTAACTTCGCTACACTTATGAAACGTCTACGTGACATACATGCCGGGGCCTGTGTCGACACGGAATGAAAAAAACATGTAACGGTTTATGTCACGTGTAGAAACACACTAATAAAAAATGAAACTCGCTAAGCGACAAAAACATTTTCGTTAGGATCGTCGATTAATCGGTCACCTAGTGAAAGTGTCCGCCGGCTCCCCCTAGGGGGAGGACGGTAGAAGGTCAGGGAGAGGCCCGAGAGGGAAGGGTCGTTCCCTCGGACCGTGACTTCGACCGCCAAGGCGACCGAATAGTATCTCCGCTAGTCTCTGTCCTTCCTTCCAGGGGCTAGTAGAGATACCATAACCTTTGACCTTCGTTGTTTACAGCTTATTCCTAAATGGATTAAATTAATTATTTTCCTCATAATTCTACAAACAATACCCCATAATGACAATGTGAAAGAAGTTTCAAATCTTTGCAAATGTATTTAAAAAAAAAAAAAAAACACATCCCATGTACATAAGTATTCACAGCCTTTGCTCAAAACTTTGTTGAAGCACCTTTGGCACCTTTTACGGCCTCAAGTGTTTTTGAGTATGAAGCTACAAGCTCGGCACACCTATTTTCAGGCAGTTTCTCCCTTTCTTCTTTGCAGGACCTCTCAATCTCTATCAGGCTGGATAGGAAGCATTGGTGCACAGCCATTTTCAGATCTCTCCAGAGATGTTCAATCGGGTTCAAGTCTGGGCTCTGGCTGGGCCATTCAAGGACATTCACAGAGTTCTCCTGTAGCCACTGCTTTGTTATCTTGGCTGTATGCTTAGGGTCATTGTCCTTTTGGAAGATGAACCTTTGCCCCAGTCTGAGGTCCAGAGCACTTTGGAGCAGGTTTTCATCAAGGATGTCTCTGTACATTGCTGCATTCATCTTTCCCTCAATCCTGACTAATCTCCCAGTTCCTGACGCTGAAAAACATCCCCACAGCACGATGCTGCCACCACCATGCTTCACTGTAGGAATGGTATTGGCCAGGTGATGAGCGGTGCTGGTATTGGCCAGGTGATGAACGGTGCCTGGTTTCCTCCAGACATGATGCTTGCCATTCAGGTAAAAGATTTCAATCTTTGTTTCATCAGACCAGAGAATTTTGTTTCTCATGGTCTGAGAGTCCTTTTGGCAAACTCCAGGTGGGCTGTCATGTGCCTTTTACTGAGGAGTGGCTTCCGTTTGGCCACTCTACCATACTGGCCTGATTGGTGGCGTGCTGA
Source organism: Glandirana rugosa (assembly GCA_018402905.1). Taxonomy (NCBI): domain Eukaryota; kingdom Metazoa; phylum Chordata; class Amphibia; order Anura; family Ranidae; genus Glandirana; species Glandirana rugosa. The sequence continues at coordinate 1,613,899 of BLSH010418758.1, forward strand.
AGAGATGGTTGTTCATCTGGAAGGTTCTCCTCTCTCCACACTGGAGCTCTGTTAGCAGGACCGCTGATAAGACAGTACAGCCAGCCCTCCTGTACTGGGCCCGGGCCCCATCAGTTCAAAAGGGGGCCCAGGCACCTGCTGAGCAAGAGGGCTGGCTGTACTGTCTTATTGCAGACACCAATCATCTTATGCCTCCCCCTGCAGCACTGCCAGCTTCTCCTCCTCTTTCTCCCTCTAGCTGCACTGCAGGGGGATTGGTTCTAGCACATGCAGCGCTTCCATCTGTCCAGACCCCTGGCCCCCACAGCGCTGCCAGCTTCCTCCTCTCCTCTACTGCTGGAAGCTGTTGCAGGCACAGGGATGGATGTTTCGGGATGGAGAGCAGGGGAAGTAATTTTCTGGCCCTTTCCTTTCCTGAATGAACACAGTGAGTGATCGATACCAATCACTCCTGTGTCCATTCATCATTGAAGCATAGTAAACTGTATTTACTTTGCTTCCATATGTGAATGTGCAGGAAGCAATAGAGCGCATCCTATTCATTCATTTGTGCAGCTGAGGTTGCAGAGAAAGGGACTGATCAATCTATGTCCTCAGTCACTTTCGGCCGGTGGCGGTCAGGTTGGCTGTATGGAGCCCCGTGATTTTCTAACAGCAGCCCTGTTTACATCTTTTACATTGCTGCGCATGACATCTTCCATCATTTACCAAACACATACCTTTTTTTGTTTTCACTTTTTCCTGTTTTCGCACTGCTTTCTACGAAATATACTGCAGTTGCGTAAACCCTGATTTGTTTTTACCTTCTGAAACCTGTTTGTTCTGGTTGGCTGTTGAGCTTCTAGAGAAGAGCACATCTATCACATTTTGATTAAACACAGTGCCAAAGCAAACATGACAATTTAAAGCTGTACTCCAGGATGATATAAAAGACACAAACAGGACAGCTTAAAACTGAACTCCAAGATATAAAAACACAAATGAATGCAGCTCTGTATTCAGTAACACATTATTTGCTGTATTTTAAATGCAATCAGTGTAAGTACCTGAATTTGACCTGGTATCTGCCTTTTCTAGTCTCTGTACAGTAGAGCTCAGTCTGAGAGAGGAAGAAGCCAGTCATTTCTTCTTTAGTTCTCATGTGCTAACAAATAGTATGCTGACTGGAGAAAAGAGCAGAGTGACAAAAAGTTAAGCTCACCAGTCTTCTACTTTTACTATCCAGTTATAACTTTATTTTGGCAGAAATAAATAAGATATAACTGGAAAATTCCAACATAGCTAATCAATTCATCCCAGGCAATGTTTGAAGGCAGTGGCGGCTGAAGGTATACTTTTTGGGGGCGTGGCAAACAATGCACCCACAGCCACCCCCCGGTCAGTCGCCAGGTCACCTCCCGCCGCACCCCCGCCCCCCGGTCAGTCGGGTCACCGGCCCCGCACTCTTGCCCCATCTAGGTTGTGGCAGCTCCAGGCAGCGGCTTCCCCTGCATCTCCTCCTCCCCTGCATCACGCCATGCATCTCCTCCCTCCTCTCCTCCGTGTGCCCTGCGTCTCCTCCCTCCTCTCCTCCGTGTGCCATGCATCTCCTCCCTCTTCCTATTAGGTGGCAAACTGGATCGCCTCTCATTTCAGCCAATCAGGGGACGGGTCTCATGATCCGCTTCCTGATTGGCCGGAAGGAGAATTAGTGTGACAATAGCGAATAGTGTGTGTGCTCGGGGGTGCAGTGCTCTGCCCCCCGAGCCCAGCCTTTTTTGAAGCCTATTAGAGCCTGAGGCTTTAATCACATGCTTCAAAAAAAAAAAAACCCCATTGGAATCCATGCATCCAGCGCCCTGCATGAAGATTAGGAGACCGGGCGCATGGATAGGGGGGCAGAGCCCCTGCACCCCGTATGGACAAGCCGCCACTGGCTTCTGTAGGGTCCACAACATAAGATTACTGCCAGATGCAAACATAAATAGTTGCTTTAGATCAGAATTATATTGTTTGCATGTTTCTTTTGTAGTATGACAATAATATTACAACCTCAGGATGTGTGACCCAACACTTCCTGAAATTGGAAGCAAATTAGAGAACAAAAACTACTTTGACTTTAGCAAGCAGTGCACAGATTTACTTTATTTGGTGCCTGGGATTGCTTTTTCGCTCTAATCTTGAACTTCCCAAACCCTCACCCAATCTATTCAGTCATTTATAACACTCCTGTTCACATTTGGTGGAAGGAAAGTTTTCCAAAAAAAGCTGCCCTACTTTCGGAAGGTATTTCAAACAGGATTTTGATTAAGATTGGCAGTTGCTCTTGTTAATAGCTTATGTAAGAGCTCACTGATTTGGATACCTCCACCCGAGTAAAACATGCTGTTTTCTTAATCTAAAGTGTATGGCAAACACATTTGACTAGACAAAAAGGGCACCAATAGGGTCCAGGTCAGCCTTTTTCAACCAGGGTGCACAGGCACCCTGGGGTGCCTTGAGGTTTCTTCAGAGGTGCCTTGGCAAAATACCTAAAAATTGCCCAAAAATCATATACAAGCCAGCAAGTGGACCAAGGCTGCCTTTTAGTTACACAAAGCCATGGGTTTTCACTGTGTACTATTACGACCTTCTAGCCGACGGCATCCTAACAACAATGACCTCATCAGTTGAAAAGGAGGACATCGGCCGTCTTCTGAGCATCCTTGTTTGATTCTCCCCTGCCTCTCTCCGTCAGCGCTGGGGTCACATTAGCTGAGTGATGGAGGAAAACTGAAGAAAAAGAGAAACATTGGAATACTAATCGGTACCAGTGTGCAGAAGTGTATTTAATGTGGAAGAACAAATCCCCTCTAATGTTGGGTGTCCTACGTGTGTGGATATTGATGCATTGTGTCAAATTATTAGAATAGCTTTTTACATTTTAGAATGGGGTGCCTTGAGATTGTCAATAATTTTAAAGGGCGCCTTGAGATTGCCCATAATTTTAAAGGGTGCCTTGAGATTGCCCATAATTTTAAAGGACGCCTTGACTGAAAAAAATTTGAGAAACACTGGTCTAGGTCAGGGGTAGGCAACCTGCGGCCCTCCAGCTGTTGTGGAACTACATTTCCCATGAGTCATTGCAAGCCTGGCAGTTACAATTACTCCCAGAGGCATGATGGGACTTGTAGTTCTGCAACAGCTGGAGGGCCGCAGGTTCCCTACCCCTGGTCTAGGTGACAGTCTCCAAATTCGACATAATGGGGTTTATGTATCAAAACCGGAGAGTGTAAAATATGGTGCAGCCGTGCATGGTAGCCAATCAGCTTCTTACTTCACACCAGAAGTATTAAGTCAGTGCTAAAGTTGTATAAGGCAGCTGGCAGCGGGTAAGTATACAAACCACAAAAAACAATCTGTAAAAAAAAACATAAAGGGCAGCGCTTAAAAATAAATAAGATCTCAAAGCGATATATCATGAACAAATAGTGACTGTGATAATGAAAAAAATTTAAGTGAGCAATAAATATGTAACAAATAAATAAAAACAGTCCATGCAAAAAGTCCAATGAACCAATCTGTGAGCACTATCACCGTCTGAAATGTCCACCACCACTTGTGAATGGGGACAATACCACACTTACCAGATTCCCAGCTGCTGATGCAGCTTACAGTGCACTTTTATCAATCAGTCACGGCCTCTTCTGTATGAACCTCTAGCTCCATTCACATTCATGAGGTATCTTGATAGTAAAAACACATGTCCCTTAGCGATGCTGAACCACATGCACCACCATTAACTAGGAAAGAACCTAGAAGACAAGACCTAGAAGTAAAAACAAATCACGTGGCGACGTGACATCAGCGCATAACTCCGCCTAGACGAGTTTCATGCAAACGCATGTCTTCAAGGTACTAGGGGGACGTGTACTGGGAATCTGGTGAGTGAGTGGTGGTGGACATTTCAGATGGTGATACTGCTCACAGATTGGTTCTTTGGACTTTTTGCATGGACTGTTTTTATTTATTTGTTACATATCTATTTCTCACTTTTTTCATTATCGCAATCACTAGTTGCAATTTATTTATGATATATCACTTTGAGATCTTATTTATTTTTAGGAGCTGCACTTTATGTTTTTTTACAGCCTCTAACCTCTAACTTCAGCTTGTTCAATTAGGCTTTGACAGATTTTACACTCTCCAGTTTTAGTAAATCAACTCCATTCTGTCAGGTTGGGGTGATGATAAATAAAGGCACCAATAGGGTCTAGATGACAGTCTGTATTTAGATTAAGGGGGGCCCACTAGAGTCACGCTAAAGCTGGGTGAATAGTTTATTGGTTGTGCTGGATTTGACATTATTACTGGGTCATTGTTCTTTGATTATACAGATGGCATTATGGTTGCTTTATCAGGGCAAAGAAATTCATATTCTGTGATTCAGCAGTCAGCATTAAAAAATAGAAGAGCAACAGCAGATAAAGCCCAAGTGGTCCATCGAGTCTGACCTGTTTATTTATTTCTTTTTTTTAGTATAGATCTATGTTCGTTCCAAGCATGCCTAAATCCACTTACTGTTAATCTTTGCTGGAAGTCTGTTCAAAGTATCAACCATTCTTTTGGTAGAATACTTTCTAAGGTTAGTTTTAAACTTTTCTGCTGTTGGTTTGAGGTTACAGTATTGGGTTGATTTACTAAATGCAGGTAACCTGTTCACTTTGCAAGGAAATTTTTCCCAGAGCTTAGTGAATGAGGTGAAGTTCTGTTGGCTTCCATCATCCAATTATGTGCTAGCAAAAATGCATTTTTATTTTACATTTTCCAGGCATATGACCGGGTATGCTTTGTAAAGTGTTCTTCATGAAATTTCAACATTTCACTCAAGCTCTGGGAAAAATTCCCTTGCAAAATGAACAGCCTATTTGTCTTTTGTAAACTCCAATGTCACCATGTTCTTGATCTTAGCTTCATATTAAAAATACTGCCCTTCTGAACCTTATTTACACCTTTAGCCTGGGTTCACGCACTGTGGTGCCGATCGCATGCGATGTCTGTGAAATGCGAGTTCAGCCATTAGATTCATAGGAAAATAGTGCAGGGACTTTTTTTCCCCGCACTGGAATCGGAACGCATGGGTGTTCTCACCCATGCGATCTGATTCCTGTGCGAGTCCACAGTTTGCACTGCGATCTGTGAACCAATATGGGGGTGTCATTAACATTGTATTGACACCCGCAGTGGATTCACAGAGGGCAGTGTGAACTGCCTGCAGGAGAGATGCAATAAGGGAACCGGCGCTGGAATCACGTTGGTTCCCACATCGCATATGTGTGAACCTATCCCTAATGTAATTAAAGGTTTCATTCATGTCCTCTATTCCCTTCTTTCCTCAAGAATGCACATACTAAACACTTGCTTCTGAATTAGGCTGTGGAGTTGGTGCTGGAGTTGTTCTGTAGTTTGTTGTATTGGCGGGATGTCGTCTTCTACCTGACTTATGCGCCGTTCCGTCTCCGATACCCACTCCCACACTTTCTGTAGGTCCTGACGGAGTAGGGAGATTTCTATTTTCACCTCGTTGATCTTTGAGGTGAGGGTGGACTGGCACTGGGATATAGCATCTAATACCTTGGCCGTGTCTCCGCAGGATCCGGACGTCGCGGGATCCTCGGCGCCATCTTCCCTCACCAGCTCCCTCTCCTCATGGCGAAATCTGTCCAGCTTCTGGAGCGCCTCGGAGGGCCGCTTCAGGGGAGTCATTGTAGTCCGTGGAGCGGGTGGATCACTAGGGTAAACTCAGAAGCCAAATTCAGGTAGGATTTGTGCAGGATATCGATATTCAGGATAAGTGCTCCTAATCCAGGCTCCCTACGCCATGCTGCCTCAGGCCACGCCCCCGCACATACTAAACACTTACAGTCTCTCCTGATATGTTTTATTCCTCAGACCTTTCATCTTTTTTGTTGCTCGTCTCTGTACAGTATGTTGTTTTGTCAGAACTCGACTCAATGTTTATATGGGGGATTCAGGACCTCCAACCTCCTTCCTCTTGCTGGCGATCCCTCTAGTGGTAACTACAGATCTATATAGGGGAATCAGAACCTCCTTCTTCCTGTTGGGGACCCCTTTTGTGATACACCCTAGAATTGTATTTGCTTTCCCCACTGCCATTTCACATTGTTTACTTATTTTATGATCACCTGAAATAAGCACCCCCTAATCTTTTTCCTCTGTAGTTTTGGCAAATGCTGTACTCCCAATATAGTACTCTGCAATAGGATTGTTTTTCCCAAAGTGCATTTTTTCCATTTCCAACACTGAATTGCAGTTTCCATTGTTCTGACCATTTGTTCTGCAATGCAAAATAATGTTTCATGTCACACACACCCCTTGGAATATCACCCCTGTTGTGCATCTTTGTGTCATCAACAAAAACATATACCTTGCCCACCAAACCTTCAGTTATATCACTTACAGATAGATTTAAAAAACAGGATTTATGACAGGTCCTTTTAGTACTTCACTAATGACAATTCTTTGTTCTGAATGAACCCCATTTACAACCACACTCCAATATCTATCCTTCAGCCAACTGCCTATCCACTGAACTACCCAAGGGTTAAGTCCTAGCTTGTACAGCTTTTTATGAGATTATTATGTGGAACTGTATCAAATGCTTTGCAGAAATCAAGATAGACCATGTCCACAGTTTACGAACAAGGAATAGGCGCACAACCCTGTTTCCCTATTGCTAGAACCAGCAAAGAATAATTTAAAAAAACATAAAAACATGATCGGACAATGCATGCAAGTCCATGCTTAGTCCCACACAGAGGGAAGCCTCATGTAAGAACTGGAGCCAAGTTCAGAAGAAAGCTGAAATAAAACAAAGGGAGAGGCGCCTCTAAGTGTAGAATTTAGGAAATTTATTACAGAAACTTCCAGGTGGCAACTCACAGTTAAGTGAAGTATAGTAGGCACATCAAGAGTACACAATTGTCATCGTGGAATGGAATCTCAATCCCGTTCCTCTGCTGAGCCGAACACTGTGTGTTGGTGCTGCAGCTTCCTATGATGGTAAGGACACAGCCGTGTGTGAGTGGAAGCCAAAGCAAGGCTTAGATTGCAGATCCTCAGTGGTGGGCAGGGATGATGTCACGGAAAAAGTGAAGCGTTTCCTGAGCATGCGTGATATGGATGGTGTGGTAGCCGCCCTCCTTCCTCAAGCATAACGAGATGACAATAGCAATGGTTAGTGCACAATATGTCCACAGATTAGTCTGACATGATCTGCCCTCAGTAAAGCCATTCTGCTTGGGCTTCAGCTAGTTGTGTGTGTTTTATATTATCATTAATCCTTCATTTTCAGGAATGATTCCATTAATATTACTACTACAGATGTTAAACTCTGTGGCCTATTGTTGCCAGCTTCTTCTTTTCTACCCTTTTTATGGATAGGTACAATATTAGCAGTCTACCAGTCATGAGGAAATTTTACTGTCAGAAGAGACTGGCTAAAAAGATCAGTCTCTTCGAACTGATGAAATGAATTCCACCAGGACCCATTGCTTTAAAAGGCTTTAAGCAAGCGAGTTCACCTGCTAACTCTGCCTCTACAAACCCTGCAAATTAATCTTCAAAGTTAGAAGCAATATGATCCCCCAACTTCTGAGGTAAACAGAATCAGTTGTTTAAATGGTTTGCAACATCCAGGTCTCCCCTTTCCAGTTTTCATCTTTGTGATCTCATAGTATCTTTTCTTCCTGTCACTTATATACCTTAAAAGGTTTTGTCTCCTTTTTTAATGGATTTAGCCATTTTTTTTCTCCTTCTGTGCTTTAACAACACTAAGATATTTGGCCCCATTTTGTCTGGTTATACACACTTCTCCATCAGCATTTTGTTTCCATGTATCTGCTATATGCCATTCTTTTTTCTCCTTTACTATCCTGTTTACTTCTGTAGTGGATCATAATGTTTTATTCTTTACCTTACTGTTACTCATTTCCTTGATATAAATCCTAGATGTCTCCAGGATGGTAGACCTTAAGATACCAATTGACTGATACTGATTCCTGCTGTGGTCCCGTTCCTTTCATCAGTTTAATCATGTTTTTTCAAAACAGTTGACGTTCACATCAGCTTGTCATCCATTTTTACAGCCGCCAGCTAGAGTCCTTAACCACTTAAGTCCCGGCGCCATTTTTTCATGCAAAAATGGACCATTTGTCCATTTGCATCCATTTTTCATCCAATCTGGGGTTTTTACAGAAGAAAAATAGGGCTTTGATCTGTTCCAAAAAAGTGGATGTTCACAAAAGCGGATGTAAACAAATGTAAATGGATGATTATCTGTTTACATCCATTTTTCCATAAAGATGCATTGATGTCCATTTTTCATTCGTCAACAGATGGATGAAAAACAGACTGACGGTCCACATGTGTGAAAGGGGCCTAATTCATTTTTTTAGAAATTCACCCACTTCAATAAAATGTGTCCTTTAAAATCCAAAACCTTTGTTTTTGTATACGATTTTTCCGTTTGGCTTCTAATATCAAAAACAAAGACTTTTGTGATCACTAGAACTCCATTTTTTCCCACCTCAAAATCCATTGATTCTTTTTTCTCAGTACCAGGGCTAGTATGTAGTCTCCCCTGATTGGACTTTTTACTAACTGTTTCAGATAAACCACTTTCAATGCTTCCAACATATCTCTGCTCCAGCTTGAAAGCACAGCATTTTAAACTGACTCGTAGCTACAACAAAACCTCTCTGTTTTTCTGTCATTTGAGTTATCTCATCAATTAACAAGCTATCATAATACTCAGACTGTCCTAGGGATTTTATACTACACCAAGGGAAGATTACTCGCTGGTTTTGTAGGCAGACCTAGAGGTCAAGTAGTTTATTGTTTTTTTTTTCAATGAATGTTAGCTTTATGCTATTTTTGACATAAAAGGCATCGCCACTGCCCATTTTTCCTACTCTGTCTTTCATGTATAGTGGGTACACTGATATAGTTATTTCCCAATTATTTGAATCCCTGAACCATGTCTCTGTAATCACAACAAAGTCCCTGTTATCCCTAGACATAAGAGCTGTCAGCTCACAAAACTTCAAATATATCTTCAATCAGCACAAACACATAAAAATTGATAAAATACACAATATTGCAAGCTGAACACATAAGACAAATGCCACATAACCTCCAACATTAATAAATGACAAAAAAAAATGCAGTGCAACAACAGGTTAAAAACTGATAATGTCCATGAAAGTCCTCAAGAGAGGGAATGCTAGAAAAGTCCATCCAGCAACAAATTCTGCATGTGAAGATTGAAATGTTCACAACCACCAGAGTGTCTACTCCCACCACAAGTTAATACAGCCACTCAACTCATACAAATGACCCCTGAGCCAACAGGATGGTCAAAAGCACCTTTGCCCTTCAAGGGGTATACAGTTGTGCTCATAAGTTTACATACCCTTGCAGAATTTATGATTTCTTGGCCAGTTTTCAGAGAATATGAATGATAACACAAAAACTTTTCTTTCACTCATGGTTAGTGTTTGGCTGAAGCCATTTATTATCAATCAACTGTGTCTACTCTTTTTAAATTATAATGACAACAGAAACTACCCAAATGACCCTGATCAAAAGTTTACATACCCCAGTTGTTAATACCGTGTATTGCCCCCTTTAAAATAAATTACAGCTTGAAGTCTTTTGTGGTATTTGTGGTAAAGCTGCCCATTCCTCTTGGCAAAAAGCCTCCAGTTCCTGGAAATTCTTAGGCTGTCTTGCATGAACTGCACGTTTGAGATCTCCCTAGATTGGCTCAATGATATTGAGGTCAGGAGACTGAGATGGCCACTCCAGAACCTTCACTTTATTCTGCTGTAGCCAATGACAGGTTGACTTGGCCTTGTGTTTTGGATCATTGTCCAAGTACATCCCATGCACAGCTTCCTGGCTGGTAAATGCAAATGTTCCTCCAGTATTTTTTGATAACATACTGCATTCAGCTTGCCATCAATTTTGACCACATTTCTTGTACCTTTGTAGCTCACACATCCCCAAAACATCAGCGATCCACCTCCGTGTTTCACAGTAGGAACGGTGTACCTTTCATCATAGGCCTAGTTGATCCTTGTTGTTGCAAAAAAACAAAATTTTGGTCTCATCGCTCCAAATGACTTTGTGCCAGAAGGTTTGAGGCTTGTCTCTGTGCTGTTTGGCGTATTGTAAGTGGGATATTTTGTGGCATTTGTGTAGTAATAGCTTTCTTCTGGTGACTCGACCATGCAGCCCATCTTTCTTCAAGTGCTTCCTTATTGTGTATCTTGAAACAGCCACATCACATGTTTTCAGAGAGTCCTGTATTTCACCTGAAGTTATTTGTGGGTTTTTCTTTGCATCCCGAACAATTTACCTGGCAGTTGTGGTTGAAACCCCAGTTGGTCTACCTGACCGTGGTTTGGTTTCAACAGAACCCCTCATTTTCCACTTCTTGATTAGAGTTTGAACACTGCTGATTAGCATTCTCAATTCCTTGGATATCGTTTTTATCCCTTTCCTGCTTTATACCGTTCAACTACCTTTTCCCCAGATCCTTTGACAATTCTTTTGCTTTCCCCATGACTCAGAATCCAGAAACGTCAGTGCAGCACTGGATGAAAGAAGCAAGGGTCTGTCACGAGTCCAGAAACTCATTGACCTTTTATACACAAACACTAATTACAAGCAAACAGATCACAGATGAGGATGGTTACCCTTAATAGCCATTCAAACGTCTTTGTGTCAACTTGTGTGCATGTTATCAGGTCAAAATAACCAGGGTATGTAAACTTTTGATCAGGGTCAATTGGGTAGTTTCTGTTGTCATTATGATTTAATAAGAGTAAACACAGTTGATCGATGATAAATGGCTTCAGCCAAACACTAATCATGAAAGAAATGTTTTTGTGTTATCATTCGTATTCTCTGAAAAATGGCCAAGAAATCATAAATTCTGCCAGGGTATGTAAACTTATGAGCACAACTGTAAACATATGCAGTTTTCGGACTCCAGCGATAAGAAATCCCCAGGTATACAGTAATATGCAAAATAAAAGAAATACTACAGTGCTCTCTGTATATAAAATCTCTTTTATGAGGGTAAAGGATTAAAAAGACTCTCACAATATATGCACTTGCCTGTATGCATTAAAACAAGCAGGTGACGTCACGAACGTAGCTCCTCCTCCCGTACATGTTACGTGCAATAGGACTTTGTCAGTGGGGGTGGAGCTACACCATCACCCAGCGATACGTATACTCTCCTCTTTACCATGAAGACAAAGGACGCTGCAACCTGGCGGAGTGAAACGGCACCCTAACATGAACGCAGACTAATGATCGAAACCAATTCCCAATAAAGGGACCGGTAAATAGCAATCTCCTCCTGTAATCCACAAGCATTTGAATACCACCTAAATGTCATAAGGAATGAAAGAAGCAAGGAAAGCAGCAAGGTAATAGGGAAATAATTATTCATAATCAAAATATCAAATATATATAAAAAAACAATAAAAATGTATTAAAATCTAACCCGCGGCTTTCCTTCACAATGAAAAACATTTTATACAACACACATAATTCTGAAAATAATCAATCAGAAATAAAACAATTCAGGTTGAATTCAACATTGAATCCAGTAGGCATAAGTACTTTTTTCTACCTAAACTACAAGCTTTAGTGCATATGATGTGAAAAGCTCTACTCTCTTCTGTTGGATTTTTAATGACCCCATCAAACCAAGTTTTTGAAACCCTACAGCGGTCATATGTGCACCTATCTAATGGCAAACAAGTTTTCTCTGAGTTTCTTTATGTACAACTGGACTATTCAGGGATACTTGATATTGTTAGGGCGTCTTCTATCAACTCTTTTGAAAATAATGACAAAAACCTAACAATACATTAATATCAAGCACCTACCAGGGAGTAGTGCTTCTGCTTTGAAGTTCATGACATACAGTAAGTGTTGATATATACCTTTAGCTAAGCTCTTCAGATTGCTGCTCTTTGTCAAAGGTTTTCATGCTTGCCACATGTTTTTTTTTGTACCACAATATTAAAAGTAATGTAAAGTGGTATTGTACAAAATGTATTGGTTTATTATGGCTAGGAGTAAAAAAACAACAAAAAATGTAAAAAAAGAGTTGATGTAAATATGAAATAATGCATGATTTTTTAAAATCTTTTTTTTGTGCCAGCAGAGATAGATTTAGTTACATTCCCTGATTTTTCCAGACTCTTCCTTTGCTTCTTTGGTGTAAAATCGTGTTTACAGAATGCAATAGCTCAGGCTGAAATGTACACACAATAGTGGATGACTTATTGCAGTGGCTCATCACTCTGAAGTTTAAATCAGATAAACTAAGCCTCAAAGTAGACTGTACTGTGCTGCACTGTCTCTTCATCTAACCCATAGTGCACTGTAAGCATTTTCTAATGTGTTAAATATTAATTTGTAAGATTATTTGTATTGTATGTGGTTAAAAACAAACACACAACAACAGTTTAAAAGTTTTTAAATAAAAAAAAAAAAAAAATTGACCTAAATTTAACAATGTTCTCTTTTTTTCACCATTCCTTTCTGGATCATTGTTAGTTGCTTACTTTAAAAACTCACATATTAAAGTATCACCATCTATCCAGCACGCTGGTTCTACAATCTGGACACAGGTAACAGTTGTAAACAACACACCCACATTAATATCCCACTGATGCCACATGTGTCATGGTGAAAACTTGCCTTGGCAAGGTAAAACAAGGTTATCAGGTTATCATACAATTATCACAGCCTGCGATGCCACCAGCCACCTGCCCTGGGGGACATGTATCAATGTAAATTTTTTTTCTAAAAAAAGATCATTTTTAAAGGAGCAGGGATTTTAATGATGCTTAAAGTAAAACAATAAAAATGAAAAACATCCTTTAAATATAGTACCTGGGCGGTTCCCTTAGTCTGCCTGTAAAGTGGTGCATCTGTACCATGTATAGAACCTGCTGAAGTAAAACCGACATACAGTATCTCACAAAAGCGAGTACAACCCTCACATTTTTGAAAATATTTTATTATATCTTTTCATGTGATAACACTGAAATTACACTTTTCTACAATGTAAAGTAGTTAGTTTACAGCTTGTATAACAGTGTAAATTTGCTGTTCCCTCAAAATAACTCAGCACACAGCCATTAATGTCTAAACTGCTGGCAACAAAAAACGTGAGTACACCCCTAAGTGAAAATGTCCAAATTGGGCCCAAAGTGTCAATATTTTGAGTGACCACCATTATTTTCCAGCACTGCCTTAACCCTCTTGGGCATGGAGTTCACCAGAGCTTCACAGCTTGCCACTGGAGTCCTCTTCCACTCCTCCATGATGACATCACGGAGCTGGGGGATGTTAGAGACCTTGCCCTTCTCCGCCTTCCATTTGAGGATGCCCCACAGATGCTCAATAGGGTTTAGGTCTGGAGACATGCTTGGCCAGTCCATCACCTTTACCCTCAGCTTCTTTAGCAAGGCAGTGGTGACGGAACGATTTCTTCGACTCCCATTTCCACTACCTGACCGGTTCGTACAG
>BLSH010418758.1:1627507-1645142 GCA_018402905.1 Glandirana rugosa
AAATATAGTACCTGGGCGGTTCCCTTAGTCTGCCTGTAAAGTGGTGCATCTGTACCATGTATAGAACCTGCTGAAGTAAAACCGACATACAGTATCTCACAAAAGCGAGTACAACCCTCACATTTTTGAAAATATTTTATTATATCTTTTCATGTGATAACACTGAAATTACACTTTTCTACAATGTAAAGTAGTTAGTTTACAGCTTGTATAACAGTGTAAATTTGCTGTTCCCTCAAAATAACTCAGCACACAGCCATTAATGTCTAAACTGCTGGCAACAAAAAACGTGAGTACACCCCTAAGTGAAAATGTCCAAATTGGGCCCAAAGTGTCAATATTTTGAGTGACCACCATTATTTTCCAGCACTGCCTTAACCCTCTTGGGCATGGAGTTCACCAGAGCTTCACAGCTTGCCACTGGAGTCCTCTTCCACTCCTCCATGATGACATCACGTAGCTGGTGGATGTTGGAGACCTTGCGCTCCTCCACCTTCCGTTTGAGGATGCCCCACAGATGCTCAATAGGGTTTAGGTCTGGAGACATGCTTGGCCAGTCCATCACTTTTACCCTCCGCCTCTTTAGCAAGGCAGTGGTCTTCTTGGAGGTGTGTTTGGGGTCATTATCATGTTGGAATACTGCCCTGCTGCCCAGTCTCCGAAGGGCGGGGATCATGCTCTGCTTCAGTATGTCACAGTACATGTTGGTATTCATGGTTCCCTCAATAAACTGTAGCTCCCCAGTGCCAGCAGCACTCATGCAGCCCCAGACCATGACACTCCCACCACCATGCTTGACTGTAGGCAAGACACACTTGTCTTTGTACTCCTCACCTGGTTGCCACCACACACGCTTGACCCCTTCTGAACCAAATAAATTTATCTTGGTCTCATCAGACCACAGGACATGGGTCCAGTAATTCATGTCCTTAGTCTGCTTGTCTTCAGCAACCTGTTTGTGGGCTTACTTGTGCATTATCTTTAGAAGAGGCTTTCTTCTGGGATGACAGCCATGCAGACCAATTTGATGCAGTGTGCGGCGTATGGTCTGAGCACTGACAGGCTGACCCCCCACCCCTTCAACCTCTGCAGCAATGCTGGCAGCACTCATACATCTATTTCCCAAACACAACCTCTGGATATGATGCTGAGCACGTGCACTCAACTTCTTTGGTCGACCATGGCGAGGCCTGTTCTGAGTGGAACCTGTCCTGTTAAACCGCTATATGGTCTTGGCCACTGTGCTGCAGCTCAGGTTCAGGTTCTTGGCAATCTTCTTATAGCCTAGGCCATCTTTATGTACAGCAACCATTCTTTTTTTCAGATCCTCAGAGAGTTATTTGCCATGAGGTGCCATGTTGAACTTCCAGTGACCAGTATGAGAAAGTGAAAGTGATAACATCAAATTTAACGCACCTACTCCCCATTCACACCTGAGACCTTGTAACACTAACGAGTCACATGACACCAGGGAGGGAAAATGGCTAATTGGGCCAATTTGGACATTTTCACTTAGGGGTGTACTCACTTTTGTTGCCAGCGCTGTAGACATTAATGGCTGTGTGTTGAGTTATTTTCAGGAGACAGCAAATTTACACTGTTATAAAAACTGTACACTCTACAATGTAGCAAAGTGTAATTTCTTCAGTGTTGTCACATGAAAAGATATAATAAAATATTAACAAAAATGAGAGGGGTGAGGGGTGTACTCACTTTTGTGAGATACTGTATATAAAGAAAAAAAATACATTTTAATTGATTTTCCCTGCAAGCTTTTTTTTTGTAAGCAACGGCTTGGGGAGCCAGTATGTATGGTGAGGCCACAATTTAGTGCACTCGGAACAAGATTAGAGATTTTTTTAATAAATTCTGCTGTCTCTTTGGCAGACTTTGGATGGAAATAACAAAGTTTTGCACCACAATGAGCAAGCCTAATGTGAAGAAGTCAAATTATAGTACACTCAGACCAAGATTAACAATTTTTAAAGTCTGGTGTCTCTTTCGCAGTCTTTCGCAGGTGCGGAAAAAATGGGCATTGGGTGTTTCTGGTGCCTTCACACCAAACCCTTCACAGTTAGCCTTGGCAAACGCAGGAATGGATTCTGCTCTTAAAAATGTGCGGAAAAATTGGGCCCTGGGTGTTGGTAGTGCCTGCACGCTGTAACTCTTCACAGTTACTCTTGGAGGGCACAGGACTGACACTGTGTCCAAATAATTCAGCTGACTCCTCCATGCATGATGCTGGGGCTATGGCAGGAGTAGCAGTGGACTAGGAGGCAGAATAAGCCGCTCTGGCAGCTGCAGTGGACTGCAAACTAGTGTCAGCTTGGGTGACAGAGGATGAGGAGGATGAGGAAGGTTTAGTACCAGTCCACCACCTCTTCTGGATGCTGTGGCTGGATAGCACGGGCAACATCACTAAACAGAGAAAAACGTACCCTGCCTGAGGACGGACCAAGTCCACCTTTGCTTGTGGACACAGACGCTGCTGGCCCCCTCATAGTTGCATAGGAACGTCTGCCTGTTCTTGTTGGCCTTCCAGACATGATGGGGGGGGGGGTTATTACCCAAATGTAATAGAAACTGGGAGATGTGTGATTGGGCGCACTTTATTGAATAAAAAGTGGTGTTTGGTGTGCTTTAAATATAGGACTGAGCCTGACAAAAATGTAAAAATTATAAAAAATAAAAAAATAAATAAAAATAAAAAAATAAAAAAGGGTGAACACCAGCGTCGCAGTCAGAAAAACAGTGTCTGACAATTTAAAAAAAGGGGACAGGCAGGGGACAAAAAGAAAGAACACACAGCAACCAAAAAAAAAGGTATACAGCACTAAATGTTATGTAATGCTGTGTTAAACACTGCAATACACTAACATTCTACACTGACACTGCACTATACTGATACACTACACTATACTGACACAATAAACTCACACTATACTAGCACTACACACTCAGGGGTTGATTTACTAAAGCTTGAAAGAGCAAAATTTGGTGCAGCTCCACACAGAAACCAATCAGCTTCAAGGTTTTATTGTCAAAGCTTGCTTGAACAAGCTGAGGTTAGAAGCTGATTGGCTAGCATGCACAGCTGCACCAGTTTTTGCACTCTCTAGCTTTAGTAAATCAACCCCTCAGAGTCACAATAAGTGAACACACTAACTCCCTAGTAGCAAGCTGAGCCCTGCTCTATCTATCTCCACTCCAACAACACACTATAAAAACTTCACATGGGAAGGAACCTTTTATAGTGTAGGGTGCAACTGTAAGCACTGAGCCATGATTGGTCAAAATCATCATCACTTTGTCCATTCAGGGCTCTGACAGTGCTCTGTGCCCTATTTGGCAAGGTCACGTGCAAGGCTTCAACCAATTAGGGCCCTAGAATGCACTGTGCAACGCACAGTGCATTGTGAGACGCTGGGTGGGAGAATATGCCACCAAGCGCCCCGCAAATTTGTGTGTTCGCTGAATAGGCGAACAGACAATGTTCGGAACAAACTTTTGCTGGGGTCAAACATTTCGCCTCAACACTATTCACCTTTCTCAATGCTCACACACACACACACTAGACACAGAATCTGTATTTCGTCAGCTAACTGGTCTGTGAAGCCTCATACACACGATGCGACGGTCGTATGAAAACGGTCGTACAACCGCTTGTTGTACAATCATCCGACCGTTAGTACACACGATTACAACAGCCGACGTGCGACGGTCGTACCGCAGAAGTTGGATGAGCAGACTAGAAAACTTTGGTTGTACAACAAGCGGTCGTACGACTATTGTACTGTGTGTACAGAGAAGTTGGTCCAACAAGTTGTATGTGCAAAACACGCATGCTCAGAAGTCAGAAACACTCGGAAGTGTCCGTTCGTGTAAACCTATGTTCCTAATTCCCAAATTACATCCACCTGAACTTCCTCTTTATATGCTTGTAGCAGGTCACCACGTTAGGCTTGGTCGTACGATCGCTTAGTATATGTCAATATGCGAGACACAATAGCCGACATACGATTTTGTGTACAAGGTTGTAGGCAATAATACACACACACACCAAACATACATGCACTAGTTATATAATGCAACAATCTCTATAGGAGCTATGAATTCTTAGCATAGTACACAGAAGGACACTTATTTTATTTATTTCAGATACTTATATAACTCTGTTAATTTACGCAGCACTTTACATATATATTGTGCATTCACATCAGTCCCTACCCTCAAGGAGCTTACAATCTAAGATCCCTAACTCACATTCATACACATACTAGGGCCAATTTAGACACGATCCAATTATCCTACCAGCATGTCTTTGGAGTGTGGGAGGAAACCGGAGTACCTGGAAGAAACCCGTGCAGACACAGAGAGAACATGCAAACTCCAGGCAGGTAGTGTCGTGGTTGGGATTCGGACCAGCGACCCTTTTGTTGTCAGGCAAAAATGCTATCCACTACACCACTGTGCCGCCCTTATACATCACTTTTTTTTTTTCATCACCTTTTTTTTTTAAATATTTGTTATCCCTAGGTGGGAAGTGCAAATAAATATATACAAAAGTGATAATTACAAAAGACAAGAAAGAAAACAGCATATGAAAATTTGGCTACTTCCTGTTAAAATAAAAATGAGAAAAAAACAAAAATAAACTTTGCTATTCAGGCAGCATGGTAACAGCATATAGAGAAAATTCTGTTTTAAGGCCCCCTCCAGACCAATTACAATGTTCTTTTTTAATTTTAAACATAAAAGGTGTAGTATGGACTTTTGCCTTCATCTTTCTTTTGAAGATGTTACTTTGCTTGGTGTGAGGGCCGGTTCACACTGCAGCGGGGCGGAGCGGCGCGACTTCGCGGCCCGTTCACATCTAGGCGAATTGTCAGGCGACTTGAGTCGCCTGACAATCCGCCTCAATGCTGTGCAAATGGGACCGTTCTAATAGGAGCGAATTGCTTCGCTCCGCATTAGAAAAATGGTCCCTGCACTATTTTCAGGGCAATCTCAGGCGGCTTGCATTGACTTCTATGATAGAAGTCTCCTAGCAAGCCGCTTTGAGATCGCCTGGAGCGCCGCATCGCGCCGCTCCGCACCGCTCCGCCCCGCTGCAGTGTGAACCCAGCCTGAGGAGAGTTCTTTGCCTGTGATGTGGTTGAAAGTTATATGGACCAGCTGATTCCAATAGCTGGGTCGGAGTTAGGACTTCTGACATCAGTGCATAGTCCAGATCACATCCAGTTCAAATACCTAATGTGATATGACAGTTGATTACCATTATCAACAGCCACAGACCTACAGGAGATTCATTAGCAGCTAGGTGTTAGTTCCTGAAATGCCCAGGCCCTAAGCTGTTCATTCAAATTATAAATTGTGAACATTTGGCCATACTAATGAACCCTGCATCACGAACATGATCTCAATATTATCATCCCCAGAAAATGTCAATTACCTAGCACAGCCCCATTCCTAATTGCACATCATAGACCTCTCTTCTTCTGAGAGTGTCTAAATACTGTCTATGATGGTCCAGCTCTTCCACTCTTTCCCCCAACTACCCTTCTTATGTAACCTTCTACAAAGCAGCTTGGGGAGGAGTGAATTATAGTAGTGAAAGCTCTTAAGCCTCGTACACACGGTGTGACGGTCGTATGAAAATGGTCATACGACCGCTTGTTGTACGATCATCCAACCGTTAGTACGCGCGATTAGAACAGCCGACATACGACGGTCGTACAACAGAAGTTGGATGAGCAAACTAGAAAACTTTGGTTGTACCAACAAGTGGTCATACGACCTTTGTATCGCGTGTACAGAGAAGTTGGTCCAACAGTCTGCTGATTGAGGATATTGTATCCAAGATGGTGGCACCCAGCAGCAGGCTCCAAGTTTTGGAGTGTCTACACAGGGGAGGTTTTTACAGATAAATAACATGCCTAAAATACATAAAATGCACATATAATTGTATAGGAAGATTGTTGTTGATATTAATGGTCTGATGACAGGGTATCTTTAAAATATTATACAACTGAAGTGAAATGTGTAATTCGAAAAGGTAGCTTGTTGGTAAAGTAGCAAATCTCATGTTATTCATCTAGGTCAGTGGTTCTCAACTCCGGTCCTCGGGATCCACCAACAGGCCAGATTTTAAGTATTACCTTGGGGAGATGCAGACTAGAAGACTGCAATCACTGAGCAGCAAATTCCATCACCTGTGATGTATTTCAGTTATCCTGCAAACCTGGCCTGTTAGTGGGTCCCGAGGACCGGAGTTGAGAAACACTGATCTAGGTTAACTGCAGCTTGTCAGGCTGGTATGCAAGTATGTTATGACTCAACTTTCCATTATTTTTATAGTACTAGTAACATGCGCATCTTCCACTGTGCTGTTATATCTCTAATTAGCTCCTATAATAACTGTATATGTTATGTTTCTTCCTTTGTAGGTGACAAACCTCATTATTCTGTGCTGAAATTAGGATATTTCTATTTACATTTAGTTCAGTGTGACACATACTTTTATTACCCATTCATTTTAGATGATGGATACAAATGTGAGGTGTGCATATCACAGCAAATTATGGGAAAAATTCCTATGCTAAGATTATCAGATTATATTATTAACATGTTGTATGCACTTAACATTGAGGGTTTTGCACAACCTACCTACCCCAGTCAAGAAAAGTAAGTTTGCATTGACCCTCTTCAATGTAAAAGATGTATTGTGGCAGTAAAGACTGTGGCCAACTCTGGACTTTTTTTTTCTCTTTGAATAAAGAGGAAAGGGAATCTTTGCTGATAAAAATATATATTTTTAAGTTTTTATTTTACTTTTCACACACAGCCCTCCTGCTTTCTGGAGGCAAATGATGGGTGGAATAGGCTATGCTCTAATGTCCTGATGTTTTCAGAGGACAGGCCAACAACATTTTCTTCTGGACTTCCTTCCTCTTGAAAATGAAGTAGGTTACAGGGCAGGTTAGAAGTCCCCCAAATTTCACAACTTTCTATGTTGCATTGCAAATCAGATACTTCACTGTTATTGCTCCTGGAGTGCCCTAATTGCTCCTTAACCTCCATTCAGAGCCTTCTTTGGCTTCCCAATTTATTGCGCCCATCTTCTCTGAGTCCCCTAATGGCCCATAGTTTGAAGACGTAAAAAACATGGAATTCTATTTGATACTCAACCAACTTCATGTCGCCATTTCTGCCCCTTCTGCCCATTATTTACAACCCATTATTCCTGCCAGGTATTGAACAACCTTCTGCCCTCACTTTATGGGTTTCCCACAGTTTTCTCAGGTGCAACATATCCTATCCATCAGGAAGTTTCTAACCTGGGCTGCCCTCCAGGAAACGCACAAAGCATTTAGGTTGGAATTCTTTCGCTACCTTCAGCTTCAACACTGGATTTCATCCCTCCATCATACTTCCTCATACCCATGCCACAAATCAGCCTTCAAAAACTTTTGCCAACAGACCCCAGGTTTGCCAGGGCTAAATTCATCCCTCTACGCTTCCTTAACCACTTCAGCCCCAGAAAGATTTCCCCCTTTAGGACCAGAGCACTTTTTGCAATTTGGCACTGCTAAAACTGACAGTTGCACGGTCATGCAACGTTGTAACCAAACAAAATTGACGTCCTTTTTTTCCCCACAAATAGAGCTTTCTTTTGTGGTATTTGATCACCTCTGCGTCATTTCTGATCACCGCTATAAACAAACAAGCAAGCAACAATTTTGCAAAAAAAAAACAATATTTCTTACTTTTTGCTAAAATACATATGCAAAAGAATATAAATATATACAAATTTATTCATCAGTTTTGGCCAATATATATTCTTCCTCATATTTTTGGTAAAGAAAAATCCCAATCTGCGTATTTTGATTGTTTTGCGCAAAAGTTGCCGCATTTACGAACTATGAGAATTCACTTATGGGGTTTTATTTTTTTACTAGTAATGGCAGTGATCTGCGATTTTTAGCAGGACTGCGATATTGTGGTGGACATGTCGGACACTTTTGACACTTTTTTGGGACCATTGGCATTTATACAGCAATCAGTGCTATGAAAATGCACTGATTACTGTATAAATGTCACTGGCAGGGAAGGGGTTAACACTAGGGGGAGATCAAAGGGTTAACTTTGTTCCCTGGGATGTGTTACTAACTGTGTGGGGGCTGGGCTGACTAGGGGAGGAGAGTAATTGTGGCTCCCATATACAGGGAACATGCGATCACACTCCTTCTACCCTGTCAGAATGGAGATCCCTGTGTTTACACACGCGGATCCCGTTCTGTCACTGCGGGGGAGCAATCACGGGTCCGCCCTACCTCCTCCCTGGCTCCCCCGATACACAGTGACGGCAAATTGCGATATCGAGCCATGTCGCCGCCGTCAATCCACGGCAGGCGGTCGGCAACTGGTTAAACAATTGTGCATCTTCTACAACTCTGTGTTATGTGGTTCAGTGGGAAAGAGATGTGGATAACACTATTGACCTTGTGGACTGGGGTGAGGCCTGGTCTTTGGCAAAATGTTCCTTTAACACTGCCACTCTTGAGGCTGCTTACAAAAGTATACTGCATAGGTATTGATTCCCGGCTCCGACCTCCCATGCCAATCCTAGCTATTGTAGCCATCGCGGGGATGCCCTCCATATGTGGTGGCCCACGATTAGTAGGCTTCTACTCTCGAGTCTTTGGCCTTTTGAGTACTTTGTTTAATTTGACAATCCGTAAGGATGCTAAATTGGCCTTACTACACTGTTCTATCCCGGGCCTCTTTGCCCACCAGCAGAAATTGGCATTGTACCTATTCTTGACAGCCAAGAGAACTATTGCCCAGGCCTGGAAAAACCCCACGGTTTAATTTCAGGGCGTTAAAGACCGTTTGGCAGCACTCATGGTCATAGCGTGCATACAGGGTGTGCCAGATGTGCCTGGGCACACCCTAATCACCCTGTGTTGTGCAGATTCTTCATGTTTAGACCCTAGATATCTCACCAAAGCCTTCTAACGGGGCTGCAAAAATTGCAAAAAACATATAATTAAAATGTTTTTTTTAAAAAAATAAAAAATAAAATAATAAAAATATAGACCACTGACACCATCCACTGCCATATGGACACCAATCTCTGCCTTACTGACACTGTCACTAAATGCATTTGAGCTCTTGGGGTCCACACCCTAATGCAATAGGCTGTGCGCACCTATTCTCATGGTTAATGAACAGATGTCAGGTGTCATGAAGGACTCCCATCCCATGTTTCTCAAAATTTGGGAGCTTTGGATTGAGTATGCTTTTCCCTCTCTACACCCAGCCAGTATTGGCCATCTATGATTGACGGTTGGTGGTCCCGAGGCCATGGTTCTCCCCCTTCCTTTTTCCTCTTCTGCTCACATTCTTACTTTCTCTCCCTTTCACTTCTGGGGTCTCTACCCCCCCAATCTCTCTTTTAAATATTTTATTTTACTTTGTACGGGGTTACCCCACAGCGGAGGAACCCACCTTTAGAATTTTTTGAATTATATGGAACTAGGCTTAGGGGGTTCCTCATATGGGCTCCCCGCTCACCTGATGTATTGCCTTGCTTGTTTTTTTTCCACTGCCACCTTTTAATACTCCTTACGTAGCCCCTGTGTTGGCAACTATGAGGCTTATTTTGTTATGTTCACTAAATTAAATAAAAATTATTGAACTCGAAAATAACGTTGAAGAGAATTCAAGTTTCAGGTTAGTTTTATGGTTAGTTTTTATTTATTTTGGAAGAGTAGAAATGGTTTAAAAATGAAGACTCTTATAAGATGTGTTTTCTTTTTCCAAGCAACAGAAAAAAATATGCATTGTGTACTTGCATATTTGCATGTGTTTATCTCTTCTTCTTTTGGTTGTTAACCATAAGCACTGCTTATAGCAGCAGAGAAATGTAAAAAAAAAAAGTACATAAACACATTACATTAACCATTAACACATGGTAAAAAACAATTACTGTAGCACCTAAGAAAATATTGCTATGTGGATTCTTCAGTGTAAATACCTATAGGTATGAGTCATAAATGAAAACTCGATTTTCAGTAAAAAAACAAAATCATATATTTTCCGTCCTAGTCTACAGACAGTTACAACTTTCTAAAACTGCTGATAAATTAAAATGTCACATACTAGACATGTGCACACCGAAAAATTTACTTTTTTTGCTTTTGTTTTTTTTTTCATTTTTTCCGTGTTTCGGATTTTTTGTTATAATCGAAATGCGTTATTTCAAATAAATTCGGAAACATTCGAATTTGGTTTGTTCCATTCATATAGATGCGGTATTCGTTATTATCGGTAATTTTGGAATTCGGAAGCATTTGAATTTGGTGCGTTCCATTTGTACACATGCGGTATTCGTTATTATCGGTAATTTGGGAATTCTGAAAAATTTGTTCACTAACAGGCAGACAAATTTGAAAGGAAATTCCAATACCTACCTATAATTTAATAGTTTATAAGTACTATTATAGTTTTTACTATTATTATTATTATTATTATTATTAATAATAATAATAATAATTATAAAAAATATAATAATGTTTATAAACTATTAAATTATAAGCAGGTATTGGAATTTCCTTTCAAATGATATTATTATACTTAGGCAACGTAAGTTCGACTCGAACATCAAGAAAGAAAAAAGGCGCTCTAAGTGCAGACCAAAAAGTTTAATAAAACCAATGTACAAGTGGCTCACATGATAAAAACAGCCAGGAGCAGGGTGGAAGATCGTCTGTAGGCAAGGGGGGAGAGTCAGGTGGAAACATCCATATGAAGAGATGCAGTAATCAGCAAGGTGGAAAGTCCAGAGTCTTGATGAAGGAGTGCGACTGCCGTGTCATCGCAGTGCGCCAGCTCAGGAAACGCGTCCGAAGCGGTGACGTCATCCTCCCAGGACTTCCGGTTTTGCGTTCCACGCCTCGCCCTGGATGCCCATGTGTGTAGCCGGCTACTACATAGACAGGATTCTGGACTTTCCACCTTGCTGATTACTGCATCTCCTGATATGGATGTTTCCACCTGACTCTCCCCCCTTGCCTACAGACGATCTTCCACCCTGCTCCTGGCTGTTTTCATGTGTGAGTCACTTGTACATTGGTTTTATTAAACTTTTTGGTCTGCACTTAGAGCGCCTTTTTTTTTCATGTTTCGACTGTCTTTTCAGTAATTTTGGGACTCTGCCTCCAGTCCCCGAAGAGGCTTGATCTAATGCTACCAACCTTGCCACCCCAGCTAGCCACATTTCGCATGGACTAGTATACTCATATCATCATATGAACTTTGTGGACTGACATACCTTAGGTGTTGCGCCTTATACTTGTTGTGTTGCGACTCGAACATCGGGCTTTTGCCTGTTCGTCGAATGTAGTACATTATGGGGCGCATAATGCATTGCGCGCAGACGGTGCACACAGCTCCTCCCCGTTAGGAGGGCTCCTGCTGTCTGCCCGCTGTTTGCTTGACAGATTATTTATTAGGCAGGGCGGGGCCACCTGGCGATGTAAGCTAGGTGCCCTGCCCCTTCTGACGTCGTGTTGGGGGGCTGGTCACTTGCGTACATTACCAAGTGGCCCCGCCCTGCCATATACAACAAACCAAGCTCAGTCGGCGGAAGCCCTCCTTTTTTTTTCCGGGTCCGATGCGCGCCGTGATTGATGATGGATTTCTTTTTTAATAAAGGAATTGTCCCTAATCGTCTCCTGTGGTTTTTTCTTTTTTGGCAATTTTTGGTGAATTAGTAGGGGTACGATGTACCTGATACTAATTCACATGGGGGGGTCGGGATCTGGGGGCCCCCTTATTAAAGGGGGCTTCCAGATTCCGATATGCACCCCGCCTGCAAACCCCCACAACCACAGCCCAGGGTTGTGGGGAAGAGGCTCTTGTCCCCATCAACATGGGGACAAGGTGCTTTGGGATGGGGGGCGCAGAGCCCCCCCTGCCCCAAAGCACTCATACTCCCCATGTTGAGGGCATGTAGCCTAGTACAGTTCAGGGGGGGTGCTCGCTCATGGCCGGCCAGGCTGCATTCTCAGATAAGGGTCAGGTTTGGATTCTAGGGGGGACCCCACGTCAATTTTTTTTTCATTTTGGCGTGGAGTTTCCCTTAAAATCCAAACCCAAAATGCCTGGTATGGACTGGGGAGGGGGGACCCTACGCACATTTTTTCAGTGATTTTTCTGTATATTACTGGGAGCCAGCAATACATTACAGCCGCGACAATAAATGACAATTTATTATGCTCTGGCACTGTTCTAAACATCACAGAGAGGAATTTCACATGTCTATCACATACTTGCAACAATAACACCACTAGAACCACCCAAAAATGCCATGATTATGTGATTGGCTAACTGCTTTCCTCTACAGTGTGTGTACATTACAAGATTTATTATAGCTGGTGAACCTCCCACTTACCCCCCCAAAAAAGAGGAAGGTACAGTACTAGACTGGCCTTTACTAGTTTACTAATGTTAGAATCTACAGAACAGAAGCAAACAATTATCTAAATACTTGCTAAAAACCTTGCAATGTATATAGCTGACTGAGGGAATTTTTTGCTCAGCAAAAGTTTATTTCAACTTTCAATGAATTAACAAATACATGCTTTGAGATTGAAAGCTAAGTAATAGTTCTTGAATGGGTAATGCTTCCGAAGCACCTGAAAGGAAGCGCCACGCCACGGGCATTTTTAACCCCTATTTATCCCCTTCTTGGGGGTTAAAAACATCCTGCTAGTGGCCGAAAAGCGGCGATATAACAGCGGTAATGCGCTGCTAAAACTAGTGACGCTTTACCGCTACCGCTCACACCACCCCAGTGCGAAAGGGCTCTAAGAATAGGGATGAGCAAAGATAGCAGTTTTTACTTTGTTGAAATTGTAGCAGAAATTGAGACATTTCAGTAAATTGTTGCCATTTCTGTAAAATGAATGCGTTGGGATCAATGGGAAAGGTTGAAAGTGTTGATATTTTCTTAAGGGTGTAGTAAGCTATAAAGTGGCTCCTGCAGGTGTCACTAGCTATCCTGGACCTATTCCCGTGGCAAAAAAATGGACTTTCATTAGCTGGGAACATGATGTTCGATATTTAAGAACCCAAATACGAACCTTAATGTGAACCATAATCCTAGCACCAACTCCAGCATTAATTCTAACCCTTTTGTGACGTATTACACTCCCATCCCTACCCTGCAAAGAGATATTCCAAGTCATGGGGCAACAAACTAAGCATCAGCTTACTGATTGTCCCTGGGACAGTTTACAATACAGTAGCTCCTTACAGAGATTGGGGATTCAACAATCCAACAACCAACAGTTTATTAAACATAACATTTTATAGATACCACAAATGAGTTCTATGTATGTTTCTCTTAGGAGGAGTGATTTGTCTGCACCATGTTATATAGGGGTGTTTGGTGTGTCTTTCTCAACCTTTTCAACACAGAGGAACCCTTAAAATAGCTTCCCAGTCTCAGGGAACCCTTGCTAAAAATGACTATATCTGCAACTCATGATACATTAGTGTGATGGTCAGTGAGAATAATGCTCCTTACATTTGTGGTCATTGGGAAGAATTACCCCCTTACAGATAGCTAAAAAGATCATTGGTGTCAGTGGGAACTTATCTGACAGAAAGAAATTGTTCATTGCTCAAGGAACCACTAGCAACTTCTGGAGGAACCCTAAGGTTCCATGGAACCCTGGTTGAGAAACCCTGATCATTTTCTTATACATTAATGTAACCACCTTTTATGAATGTGACTCCATTACAGAAGGAATTATGGATTATGTATGGAGTTTGGCTCTGGTGGTTCGATCTCAGGTCAAAAACTAGACTCATACATGTGTTTTTGCTTCTAGACTATGTTTTGGTCAGTTGATGACAGCCATTTATGATTGAGACTAAAAAGAGTCTTTGTAGGGCTAGGTATGATTTATGATGTTCTGCATTCTTTTCTGGCGTATCTACTTTATGTCAATGTATTTTAAACTGCATGGGTTTTCTTTTGTCAAATGTATCACCTACCACGAATGCCTAGCATGAGATTTAAATCTAATTTGTGTTATCAGCTTGTGAATTTGGGGAATTGAGGGTGGCAATGTATTCAGTATGACTCTGCCATTCTCTCCAGACAGCTTGGGGCTCATCAAATCTTATTATCGGCACGCCTTTTTTATCAACAAAGTTATGTGATTATCACCTTTGTGCTGACATGTTGATCACATATACATATTTTACTTATGGTCTTATGAGGTTTCACTGTTGGTAAATTCTGCAAAAAAAAAAAAACAATAATGCATATGAATGCTATACATTTAAAGAAAAAAATAGTTAAACTGCAGATGGAACTGTACAGTCTTGTTTAAAAATCCTTGCGTCAGCCTAAAGGTTCTTTAAGGTATTTCAATTTTTCTGACCCGAGTATAACCTCTCTCTGTATTAAAATTGTCATATAATGTTGCAAAAGTATTGGGTGTGTATGTGTTTGGATTCACATCATCCACTCCTTTTCCCCAGAGGCAACAGGTGGAGTTGTGTATTGATGCAAGGAGGAGACAGGCTACTCCTTCAGGAACTTTGTGTGTACCTGTTCATTATTTATATCCACCATTAACCCTTGAATTAAATAGCACCAAGGTGTCACAACAATTAGCTGAGCTGCATATTTCACATTTTTTTTTCGCAGGAAGACACCCAGTTTCTTTTTCTTTTTTTAATTCCATATAGAAGTGAGAGTACTAAGACTACTTTCTCAACATTTCTTCCATATATTTTTAAACTACATAAAAATCAATTGTAATTTACATTCTTCATCAAACTAAAGAAACAAAAAAAAAAAAAAAAACCCTGCGTTTTTTCTTCATCTTGCAGGATGTGCATTATAAAAACACAGCTCTAAAGCTTTTCAAAACAAATTGTTATATTCACCCAAAACACAGTCATTTTGCTAATCCAATTCCACTAAGCTTGCTCCATTTAGCAGCTTAAATATTTTAACTGCCCCATCAGGACTGGGAGAGTGGAAAGCACTGGTCTGAAGATTAAGGCTGGCAATACACTGTGCTATACCAGTCCAGCCCAATTGTGATCAATATGTGGGCTCCCCCACAGAATTTGATTGTTTAACCGCTTCCCGACCGCCCGGCGTGGATTGACGGCGGCAGTATGGCTCCACTGTGCGAATCGATGGCGGGCGCAGGAGCATGTATCGTGGGTGCTCGCACGCTCACTGGCTAGCAGGGGAGCCAATCAGTGGGTGGGGCAGACTCGATGGCCGTTGGCCACCCACGATCGCTACCCCGCAGTGACAGAACGGGGATCCATGAATGTAAACAAGCATATCTCCATTCTTACAGGGGAGAGGAGAGTGATCGGATATTCCCAGTATATGGGAGCAGCGATCTCTCTCCTCCCCCAGTCATCCCAGCCCCCACACAGTTAGAACACACTGACAGGGAACACATTTAACCCTTTGATCGCCCCCTAACCCATTCTCTGCCAGTGACATTTATACAGTA
Source organism: Glandirana rugosa (assembly GCA_018402905.1). Taxonomy (NCBI): domain Eukaryota; kingdom Metazoa; phylum Chordata; class Amphibia; order Anura; family Ranidae; genus Glandirana; species Glandirana rugosa. Next base: position 1,643,068 of record BLSH010418758.1, read on the forward strand.
ATCAGTGGCTATTTAAAGCACTGATCGCTGTATAAATGTCAGTAGTCCCCAAAAAAGTGTCAAAGTGTCCGATATGTCCACTGCTTTATCACAGTCCCACTAAAAATCACAGATCGCCGCCATTACTCAAAAAAAATAAAAAATAAAAACACCATAAACCAATTCTCATAGCTTGTAGACGCTATAACTTTTGCGCAAACCAATCAATATACGCTTATTGTGATTTTTTTTTTTTTTTACCAAAAATATGTAGAAGAATATATATTGGCTTAAACTGATGAATAAATTTGTTTATTTATTTATGTATTTATTTATTTATTTTGGATATGTATTATAGCAAAAAGTAAAAAATACTGGGTTTTTTTCAAAATTATCGCTCATTTTTTGTTTATAGCGCAAAAAATAAAAACTGCAGAGGAGATCAAATACTACCAAAAGAAAGCTATATTTGTGGCAAAAAAGGACATACATTTTGTTTGGGTACAACGTTGCACGACCGCACAATTGTCAGTTAAAGCGATGCAGTGCCGTATCGCAAAAAGTGCTTTGGTCAGGAAGGGGGCAAATCCTTCCGGGGCTGAAGTAGTTAACCACTTCAGCCCTGGAAGGTTTTACCCCCCTTTCTGACCAGGCCATTTTTTGTGAAACTGCACTGCGTTGCTTTAACTGAAAATTGCGCGTTCGTGCGAAAATTTGGAATAAAGCAATATTTTTTACTTTCTGCTATAAAACATATCCAATAAGAAAAAATTTAAAGAATCTAATTTGTTCATCAGTTTAGACAAGAAGGGGGAGAAAGTTTAGGTCAATATGTATTCTGCTACATGTTTTGGTAAAAACAAATCCCAATAAGTGTATATTGATTGGTTTGCGCAAAAGTTATAGTGTCTACAAACTATGGCATATATTTTTGAACTTTTTTTTTTTTTTACTACTAATGGCGGCGGTCAGCGATTTTTAGCGGGACTGTGACATTGCGGCAGACAAATATATCACTAAGGGACGCTTTCTGGGGACCAGTGACACTAATACAGTGATCAGTGCTAAAAATGCACTGTCACTGTATAAATGACACTGGCAGGGAAGGGGCTAACATCAGGGGGCGATCAAAGGGTTAAGTGTGCTCCTAGGGAGTGCTGTGACTGGAGGAAAACAACGATCCATGTTTCTGCTTAGCAGAAACACAAGATATCCATCTTCCTCCCTCACAGAATGGTGGTCTGCCTTGTTTACATAGGCAGACCGCCGTTCTGTCTCTCCTGTGAACGATCGGCGGTTCCAGGTGGTCATCGCGCCTGCCAGACCCGCTGATTGGTGCTCACTGTGTCCAATCACAGCGGGAGCGAGGTTCCGACGGCATGCGCACATGCCCTGGAGCTGAAGAGAGGAGTCATATACAGGTAAGAGTTTGTGCTTAAGTGCCGCCCTGTCGCAGTATATGTATGTGGGGCGGTCCTTAACCACTTGCCGACCGCCAACCGCAGGTTGACGGCGACAAAGTGGTGCGATATCGCAAATCGCCGTCATCTGACGGCGGCTGCGAGATCCCTCACTGTGTTCGGGGAGGGCCAGGGAGCAGGTGCGGCGGCCTTGATCGCCTCCGGCTACCCGCGATGCCCCCCCCCCCCGGAGTGAAAGAACGGAGGTCCGTGTAAGTAAACATGGAAGCTGTGATCACTTCCTTTCCCCTGCTAGGGCAGTCCCCCCACAGTTAGAACACGCCCAGGGAACACTGTTAACCCTTAGAGCGCCCCCTGCAGGTTAACCCCTTCACTGCCAATGGCATTTACACAGTAATCAGTGCATTTTTATAGCACTGATCGCTGTATAAATGCCAATGGTCCCAAAAAAGTGTCAAAATGGTCCAACATGTCCGCCCCAATATCGCAGTACCGCTAAAAATCGCAGATCGCAGCCATTACTAATAAAAAATAAAAAAAAATAAAAACCCCAAAAATTAATTCTCATCATCCGTAAACGCGGCCACTTTTGCGCAAACCAATCAATAAACGCAGATTGCGATTTTTTTTTATCGCAAATATGAGGAAGAATATAAATCGACGGGATCGTCCCCT
>BLSH010418758.1:1646999-1659171 GCA_018402905.1 Glandirana rugosa
CCAGAAATGAAATCTCATCATCCGTAAACGCGGCCACTTTTGCGCAAACCAATCAATAAACGCCGATTGCGATTTTTTTTATCGCAAATATGATGAAGAATATAAATCGGCCAAAAACGGTGAAAAAAAATGTTTTTTTATATTTTTTTTTTGGATTTGCATTTTAGCAAAAAGTAAGAAATTTGGGTTTTTTTGCAAAATTGTCGCTCTTCTTTTGTTTATAGCGGCGATCAGAAATGACGCAGAGGTGATCAAATACCACCAAAAGAAAGCTCTATTTGTGGGAAAAAAAGGACGCCAATTTCGTTTGGGTACAACGCCGCACGACCGCGCAATTGTCAGTTAAAGCGACGCAGCGCCGAATCGCAAAAAGGGCTCCGGTCCTAAAGCTGGAAATCCTTCCGGGGCTGAAGTGGTTAAAGCATAAAGAACCGAAAATAAATTAGCAAAGCAATTTTTCTGCAAAGAAAATATAACAGAAAAAAACAGTTTCTTCACATCAAAATGATGAAAAATAAATAAATACCTCAATGAGGGTATTGGCCATAATCTCCAGACTATGGTTGTTGGTGGGGGGCCATGGGGAAAAATTGCCACTGACCAGCATGCTGGTGTGGTGTTTGGGTTGGGTGGTGAGATGGGGTAGGTGGTGGAGGGGGAGGCACATTCTCATGGAGCTCTGTGTACTCCGTAATGAGCCCCATCGCCCCCTTGAACAGCACCTGGCTTATCAGCTCCTCAGCCCTGCTCTGCTGGTATGGAGCCACTTTTTTAAGTTTCGCTGCTACATAGGCAGCGAATGACTCCTCCTGGTCCAGATCCCTCTGGAGGATTTTGCTCAAAAAAGGAGGAAGCAGTTTCATCCATATGATGGGTTTTCCTCTTCCTTTTCCTACCAACCTGAAGGGGAGGAATTTGCGATTGGCAAAGCTGTGAAGAGCCAGCTTCCTCCTCCTCAGTCACTGTCTCAGTGACACTTTCCTGTGTATAAAAAAGTGACATTATTAGAATATGATTGTTTGTGTGGGTGATGAATCCAAACAAATTTACATTTCATGACTGTTGCTTATTGAATAATTAGAAATAACAAACACTAGCATTCTGGCACCAGCTTTTGATTTATCCTTAAAATGACTTTAGGCCACAACTGGGTTTGGATATAGAAACAAATGTGGTAAGACTCAAATGTTTGGACAATAATGTTTAATTATTATCATTGTATTTTATCTTCACAATATGTTCAACACTATACCTGGGTGAAGGTGGCCTCCTCTACATCTTCATCCTCAGGTGTAGGAGCCATGGCCTCAGCAGAGGTAGAGGGCAGGGTTGATAGAGATGGCCTCACCTCAGATGCGTTTCTAAGAAACTGGAGGCTCTCAAAGTACCAGAGCCTAGGCACATACACGTCCGATGCTGCAGCTCCTGACCTCTGGGATTGCTCTATTTTTTTGACCTCCCTCCCATATGTGGTCCTCATATTGGCAATTTTGTGTCATACGTATTGAACATTGGCATCAGGCTTGGTCTGTTTACACAGCTCTGTCAGTTGCCCACAAGCTGCCCGCCTTCGGACCTTGTTGAAATATTTCTTGCTCTTTATGTTCCAAAGACACGGGAGTTGACGGTAGAGGTCAATAAATTGTGGTAGGAAATTGTGTGAAAAAAAACTATCACTCATTATGCCTGCAAGACACAAGACAAAGCATAATGCAATTTCACACAGCGTACCTCAAAGCTTTGCCCCAATCTAGGCCTCAATCCAAGCAGTATAGGCCACTACCCACCTATGGCAGAAGTTCCAGTAGAACCTTTGTTTGCACTAAATAATGAGCGGTCTCCCACACGTTTGTCTCCTACCTACAGCTGTTTCCTTGAGCGTTCGTTCATTTTTTATACACTGCGCATGCGTACCACTCTCAGGTGCGTCGTGACGCGGGAGCTTGACACGTACCACTGCCTCCACGGAACGCATGATCTATGACGCACGAGCTACAATCGACTGGGAAAAAAACATGGCGGATTTGCATAGGAGCCATTCTAGCAGACACCACAAAATGAGGGCCACCCCCATGACCAGGGCAGAAATGGTTGACATGGTGGGAATCATGGAGGCCAGGGACTACGATTGTAAGAGGGGGGATTATTCAAGGCCGAACAGCCATAAGGATTATATCCTAGACAGAGCAAGAATCAGCTCCGCAAGTGCTGGTCCGATCTCAAACATCGGGAGCAAGACCAGCTGCGCCAGATCCATCGAATCCTTGAAAAAAGTAAGCAATATTTTTTGTAACCAATATGTAGATGTATAAATTCGGTGTCTGGATCTGTTCTTGGTCAAAGTAGCTAGAGAGAATTATCTGTGAATTTTTGAACTCTTTGTATGCCTTGGAGTTCCCAAATTTAATTTCCAAATCAAGCATACTGTATATGAAGAATACCATTTTAGACAGTTTTCAGACATTCCTTTAGCTTTTGCACTTATGTTCTTTTTTATTTTGCAACAGGGAAACAAAAAAAACAAACGGATGCTCCCACCCCTGGCCCGTCAGCGGAGGTGGAATCAAGCCCACCTTCATGCCCAGAAGGTAAGTGCTAAATGACAACTATACAAATTGTGCCACAGACAGGGGTCTGACTGATTCATCAGTGCCCATTAATCCAGCCTTGCTAGTACAGACATGGGGAGAGGATAGCCCCCAGTGCTGGTAGGCACACAAATGCATATGATGGATATCAGACAGCCCAATTCCCATAGGAGCGAGGGGGGGGGCAGCTGTAGGAGTTGATGAATGTTGCCACTTGTCAAGTATTTGGGCCGTGGAAAATGGCATCATCGTCCGTTTGTTGTTTTTTTGCAGAAAATCCTACAGAGGCCCCCCAAGCCTATGCAAGAAGTCCACCAGATGCACCCAGCCCAGCCCAATTGCAAGGTTGGTACACTTGAAAAATATCCTACAATTTATGTGTTGAACCTAAAGTGACTTTGGGATGCTCAATGAATGCATTTGATATTTTTTTTAGAAGAACCAGATTCACTTGAGCTGCCCCAACATCCCGAGTCCCCAAGGGAACAAGCCGCGAGTGAGCCTGTCGTTTGCCCTTGTAAGTACTGTTCTACTATTGCTTCTTGTGTATTGACATGTCTATTGGTACATGGAACAGCAGACCGCAGTTAATAACCAACACACCTTTTTTACTTTGTTCTGAAGTATGGCCATGGCCTTTATTATTGTTGCCTTTAAAGTGGTTGTAAAGTGCCCCCCCAACCAACCAAAAAAAAAATAGGCCCATCCAAGGCATAATCAGCTATTATGCAGCACATAATAGCTGTTTCTGAAATAGTTACCTTGGAACGAAGCTGTTGCAGCAGTCTAAGCACCCTGCTGTGACCGGCGACATCCTTCTTCCAGGTCTGCACATCCATCCAATCACAGCACGGGCATCCAATACCAACTGATGTCAAGATATCACTTAAAAAAACTACCAAAATAACACAAATCACTATGTTGGCCCTCAGCCACTTGACCATCCTTGCCCTTATGCATTTTCCTCTACTTAACAGGTCATGAGGTGCCACAATGCACCATTGGAAGACTGAGGAGGAAATTCGGTGGTGCTGTAGGGAGCTACAGGACATCCAGAGGGCAGCGCAGGAACTCCAACGGTGATTGACGGATTTTGGGGACATGCTTGCTAAATTTTAATTCTTCTTGCAATTGGGCTGGTTTTTGTGGAACCCATTTTAGGGCCTGTTGCCCATTTGAAATGGCCTCATGAAAAAGAATGAATGCATGTACTCTATCTCATCAGGGGTTTTCAAGTGTCATCTTTCTGGGTGGGAAGACCCCCCCCCCCCTTCCTCCAAACTGGAGTTTCTTGGAGAAAGGAGTGTTGCATCTGCAAGATGTGTGAGTTGATCCCATCAGGGGTTCGAAGCTGACGCGTTTCGGGGTTGCCCCCCTTTATCCAAGCTAGTGGAGTTTAGATAAAGGTGGCCACCCCCAAAACTGGTCGGCTCAGAACCCCTGATGGGATCAACTCACACATTTCTCAGATGCAACACCCCTTTCTCCCACCCAGAAAGATGACACTTGACAACCCCTGATGAGATGGAGTACATGTTTACATGCTTTCGTTTGTGGCCTACCAGCTTTATATGTTTGACATCTGTTTTTTACATGTTGCAAAGCACCTCAGAATGTGCAAGCAATATAAAGGTTTGATACTAACAGTGTGTGGCTTCTTCTTTACTTTATGTATGCCTGTGAGTTCCATAAAGTTTAGGTCTTTACAGAGCAAATGTGCTCTTCTATGTGGTCAACACAGGTGTAGTTCATCTAGAAACATTTAAACCAGTTGTTAATGCATCGTGATTTTGTTCTTCATGCATGGAATGCATGAACACCAAAAACATTGTGTGTTTGTGTATATGTAGCACAACCCCTGCACACAAAAATACTTTGCGGAAGCTGATATTGTGATCTCATGGAGAAATGAAGGTTAGATTTCCCTCTTGGAGCAAGTGCAAAAATAAAGCACATATAGAACATCTCTTTTACACATCTAAAAACCACAGACAAGAGTAGTTAAACTGAAGGATTCATTTATAAGGGTAATAAAACATTAAACGAGATCAGGAATCATGTTTTGCCAGGACACAGCCCCTCTCCCCACAAAATACTGAATATATTTGATACCAAGGTAGCACGTCTACTCTGGAGGTCTGCCATTGCATCCAACAACGGACGGCCTTCAGTTGATGTACTTGGGCCTGGCAGGGCTGCATCAATGTCAGTGGGCACGGTTGGGAGATAATTGGTGGCATTCCTGCATAAAAAATTATGTAGGATGCAGCAGCACAGTACCACGTGATTCAGCTTATATAAGGCCAGGTTGATTGGCGTCAAAAAGAGACGGAACCTGTTGGCCAAAATTCCACAGCCATTTTCCACCACCCTTCTAGCACGCGAAAGTCTATAGTTGAAAATCCTTTGGTCAGGGGTCAGGTTTCGTTGAGGAATTGGCTTCATAACATGTTCACCAAGCCCAAACGCATCATCTTCAACAAAGACAAAGTTCAGACCCTCCACGTTTTGGTCTGCAGGTGGCAAGTTAAGGGTGCCATCCTGAAGCCGCCTATAAAACTCCGTCTGCATGATCACTGCGTTGCGGCCATTCTTCCCCACATCCAGGTACAAGAATTCATAGTTGGCAGACACTATGGCAAGCATCACAATGTTGCACAACCCCTTGTAATTAAAATAATAGGAGCCAGAGTTGGGTGGTGGTACAATCCGAACATGCTTTCCATCAATGGCACCCCCGCAGTTGGAAAAATCCCATTGCTGCAAAAACTGAGCAGCAACTTCCTGTCACTGCTGGGGATTGGAAGGAAACTGTGGATAAAAAAAAATAAAATTATACTTTGCCAACAAACATAAAAATCTTCTTCAACATACAAATGCAAGGGCAACATAAGGCTACGCTTCCATTTCCAGCACAGTGGAGATGTAAGACATGTGAGAATCACAACCTACAGAAAATATACTTTTCGGCCTCATACACACGGACGTTTTTTGACGCCGGCGTTTTCTGGCGTTTTTTGCAGCTCTCCATGTAAGTCAATGGCCCCATAAAAACGTCGGCGTTTCTGAGCTGTAGGTGGCGTCGGCGTTAGTGAGCAGAAAGTAGAACCCATGGCCATCGCGTTCTGAGGCTGTAACGTTTTGACGTTTTTTGACGCCGACGCCACAATATGCCAACAAACGCCAACTAACGCCAACAAACGCCACCTAACATTGTACCGGCGTTTTCCGGCGTTTTTTGACGCCAACGTTTTTAGGTTGAAAAATAGCAGAGGGATGATTTTTTAAACAAAACGCCTATTGACGCCGACGCTCACTAGCGCTCAAAAACGCCAATGCATAACGCCGAAAAACGTCAACTTTTTTTCCTTGACGTCGGACCCGACGTTTTGTTTATTTTTTTAGATACGCTTTTCTAACAAGATTCAAACAAAAGAGATCACATGAGGTCAAATTAGTAGCAAATCAAGCAGGCCCTTGCACTACATGTTTTGGGGAATTAGTAGGGAAATGTCCCCCGCAAAAGATGGAGAGTGTGCATAGGCGATTACATTTCTGGAGATACAGTAGTTTTAAATGATGATGTAACTTTTTTGGAGCATGGGGATTAGGTTTCACATAATAAGAACACCTCAAGCACTCTGCCTAGTTGGAAAGCAAAAAAATAACATTGCAAAAGTGTGTGTTTTAGGGGGATGGGAACGCCTAAACTGCATCTGACATAAATAATTGTGGCATTACCAGGCTGAGTGGGCAGGGCAGCCATCAGAAATTTGGGGGCCCCTTACACAGCTTTAGACCTGCCCCCTCCCTTCTGACCACCAACCTTACCCAGGGCCTTCACACTGGGCCATTCCACCACATCTGTCCACTGGCCAGGGGTGTACACATATCGCAGCCCCAGTAGGAAGGATACACCCTGTCACACGAGATGTAGCCTGCCAAGCATGACTCAGTGAAGTGTGCAATGCATGCTAGTATGAAATCCAAGGGCTTCAAAAACCAGTGCACAGGCAACACAGCCTCACTCAATGCAATAAGACCTTGTGCCAAAGTATAGGTGCTGCAGGTCCCAACCTTGAACCAGTTGTGGTCCAGGGGGTCCTCTCTATGTGGGCAAAGTTTGGTATTTTTCTCGCCTAGGGTTCAGGAGAATGGTCTCCCCAAACTGGATACTCCCCTCCTATAGACTACAATGTTAAAGACTGCTAAAGTCTTTGTTGTAAGGGCCCCTTGAGACACTGGGGCCCCTTACAACAGTACTGCCTGTACCCCCTGATGGCGGCCCTCTGAGTGTGTATGGACACTGGACAACATGCTGGGGAGGCATGTAGAAGAAAAAAAGGAGGTGAAAAAAGCTTAGAGCATGCATGAGGCCAAAGAAGACATTCACAACATATTGTAATGTTGCTAATTAGGTATTGTCAAAAAGGGCAAATACTATATTATCAAACAGAAACACATAAAATGTGGTATTAACATGAAACATACCTTAATATAGTCCTTCTGCAGCACCTGAATGATGGCTGAGCATGTCTCCGGAATAATGACTCCAAGAGCCTGGGGGGAGATGGCTGTAGTGAACTTGAGGTCCTGGAGGCCTCTTCCTGTCGCCAGGTAGCGCAAGGTGGCAATGAGCCTTTGCTCAGGGGTGATAGCAAGGTGCATGCATGTGTCCTCCTTCTGGATATAGGGGGACACCAATGCCAAGAGGTGGTTAAAGCAGGGATTCGTCATCCGAAGATAATTCCTGAAATCATCAGGATTATTCTCCTGGAGTTCCCTGACTAAAGCCATATGACCAAATTGATCACGGTTAAGTAACCAATTTTTGGTCCAACAATTCCTCTCCCTCCTTCTCCTATTCCTACGTTGGTTTTGGGTCCAAGCCAGGACTCCTAGGCCAACAATAGCAAGATTTCTATCTCTAGAACTGAACATAGTTGATGAACGAACGGCCAGGAACGATCCACAGAACGATCTGAAGAACGATCTGAAAGTCGCGAATCAACAAACACCAAACTTCATCTAACACGAAATTAGATGAAGGAGCCCAAAGGGTGGCGCACGATAACAGCACTTCCTCTTTATACGCTTGTTTCACGTCATTATATCCAGCTTGGTCGCACATTGGTCGTACGATCGTTGAGTGCACGTCAGTACAGGAGATGCAACAGCCAACATACGATTTGAGCCGTTCGGTCGTACAACCGTTGCATCATGTGTACGAGGCATTAGGTAGGCCATACATGGTTCAAATCTCGGCCGGTTCAGCTTCTTTGCTGTATTATATTAACCACTTGCTTACTGGGCACTTAAACCCCCCTCCTGCCCAGACCAATTTTCGGCTCTCGGTGCTGTCATGCGGCATTGTACCCAAACAAATTTTTTATCATTTTTTTCTCACAAATAGAGCTTTCTTTTGGTGGTATTTAATCTATTTCATTTAATTTATTTTCCTTGTATGTTCCCCTTTTGAGCTAGGGCAACTGCACTTGCAGTGCACAGACTATTAGCCTTTAGTAAATAAACCCCAATGTGTTATTTGCTGCATTAAACTATCATAACTTTATGTAATTTTTACATGACCATATTAGAGTTACATCATAAATGACCAACTTGTTGGAACTTAACAACTACATTTCCTGAGCACATATGACTTTATTCTCACTAAGTTAAACAGATGACACACTGCCTGCTGGACAGGACAATTACGGTTTTGGGAGATGAGATCCGTTTGGCTTTACAATTTGTGTTATGAAAAAAAAAAAAAAAAGAGTAATTCTGTGCTGATTGCCTGCACCACTCCCCACCCTAATCCAATAATTATCTCTGTCTTCAACAGCCCAAACCGATTGTTTTTTCACTAGAATGAAAAAGTCCAAGTATAATGATTCATCACACAGTAATAAAATTCAAACTAAAAACATATAAATATATCATTTAACCTAGTTATTCTTTTTGCACAAAAGAAAAAAATTATAAAATACGCCTTGGTCTGGATCAGTGTTGTCAATCGTCAGTATTTTTACTGGCAGTGGCAACCAATAAAAAATAGGCACTTTCTCCTGCCAGTAAATGGCAGTAAAAAATATGGCTGTGATGGTCGTGCATGCGCAGTTTGTGTCTGAGACCATCCGAGTGCCTGCTACAGTGTGTTCAGGGGGTGCCGGCGGGGGACGGGCCTGGTGGAGGTGGTGCCTGAGCTTGTCATGTGATGTCATGGTGCAAGGGAGCTGAGTGGAGCGGCCGGAGCCGAGTGTGTGGGTCTGTGGGACGGGAGCAAGGCAAGCCAGGAGCGGGACTGTCAGTGCTGTTTGGACTGGAGTGGTCTGTAGGGACCACCTGGTGTAGAGAGATGGTCACTGTGACTCAGGAGGGGACGTGCTGTGTTGTGATCTGTGCTGCTGCACACTGCTGTCTGTCACTGTGAGAGTCAACTTCATGTGTGTGCCCATTCTAATTTCTTGTGAGTCCTGTCCCTGAGCTACTTACTTACCATATTGAAAATAAAATAAGAAATATGTTTTTTGCCTTAATAGCTACCTTAACCATGGCAATACCAGGCACTTACCCCCCTTCCCACCTAGACCAATTTTCAGCATTCAGCACTATCACTCTTAGATTGACAATTGTGCGGTCGTGTGACGTTGTTCCCAAATTTTTATAATTTTTTTCCCACAAATAGAGCTTTCTTTTTGGTGGTATTTGATCATCTCTATGGGTTAAAAAAGACAGAATTTTGAAAAAAAAAATGTTTTTCTTTGTTTCTGTCACAAAACTTTGTAAATAAGTAAGTTTTCTCCTTCACTGATGGGCACTGATGAGGCAGTACTGATAAGGTGGCACTGATGGGCACTGATGATGAGACACTTATATGCAGCACTGATGGGCACTGATAGGCGGCACTGATAAGCAGCACTGATGGCCACTGATAGGTAGCACTGATATGTGGCACTGATGGGCACTCATAGGTGGCACTGATGGGCACTGATAGGTGGCACTGATGGTTAGCACTGATAGGTGGTACTGGTGGGCACTGATAGGGGGCACTGATAGATAGCACTGTTAGGGAGGCACTGGCAGACATCACATATGGGCACAGTGCCATCCATATAGTGCACTGTATGCCCCTTACCTGGTGGTCTAGGGTTGACTCCCTGGTGGTCCCTGGGTGGCCTCCTGATTGTCTACCAGGTGGTCCCTGGGAGGGCTCCCTTGTGGTCCATGGGCAGGCTCCTGGTGGTCCTGGGTGGCGATCCTGGGGGGACTGCACTGATAAACAATCAACACAGACCTCCCCTGTCAGGAGAGTCGTCGATCAGCTCTCCTCTCTTCGCATCTGCAGACGCGAGTAGAGGAAAAGCCAATAAACGGCTCTTCCTGATTACACTGTGACCAGCCGTGATTGATCACGGCTGAACACGTGGTAAAGAGCTTCCAATGGAAGCTATTTACCGAGATCGGTAATGTTGTAGGTGGGTCAGACTGACACACCGCACCACCGATCGCCACAATGCATGCCCCCGGGGGTGCACGATTGTGGGTTATCCTGAATGACATCATATGATGTCCGTTTAGGATAACTGAACCACCGCCCGCCCATCATTTGTCTATAAACCAGGCATGAAGTGGTTAAAGTGGATGTAAACCCAATTCATGAAATTTGAGCTGAGCCCGTATACCTGCAGTATTTTATTATCTCTCTTCAAAGCACTTAGCCCCGTAGCTGTCTCTTGCTGCGTTGCTCTGTTATCAGCCTGTAAGTATTCAATCACATATGAAGCAAGCAGCCGGAGTTTGGTGTTTGGGAAAGGAGCTATAAATTGATTAGCACAGCTCTGAAATATACTACGAACGGAGATGAGAGTCTCTACCTATGCAGAGAAGCCTGGCACACAGCCAAGACAGCTGATTGGAGGAAAGGCACAACTTTCCTCCAATCAGCTGTCTTGGCTGGCTTGGCTGTGTGCCCAGGCTTCTCTGCAATGCTAACCAGGAAGAGAAAATCTGCTAACACGAAGGGCACTTTCTAAACAGTATATAAATATGAAGACAGCAGATATGCATGTAAAACGTATATATTAAGATTTGTTTAATTTCTTTACATCCACTTTAAATCACATTTCTGATTGAATATTGTACTTGCTTGTAGACTAATACTAAAATGTGCACTTAAAACTGTAATTTTGTAACCTTTGGATATGCCAGTAAAAACTTGGCTGTGCCAGCAAATTTTGGGTGTCGTGTCAGTAAATTTCAATATGGTAGGTTGGCAACACTGGTCTGGATCTCAGGCATCGGCATTGGCATGTTATGCATAGATAAATTGTTTCGACTTGGATCAATGTTACTATGAAAATACCATACCTGGCCAATGCCTCTTGAAGCTTAAAGCGGTTGTATACCCATTTTTATCACTTTTACCTACAGGTAAGCCTATAATAAGGCTTACCTATAGGTAAAATGAATATCTCCTAAACCTGTACGGTTTAGGAGATATTCCCCCTGAAAGGAGACGCTGACGTCAGGGCGCATGCGCCGTGATGTCCCGGCGAAGGCCTGGTGCATAGTGCCGGACCTTGCCGGAAAGTTCACCGGAAAAAAAAAGAGCTCCTAGGCGCATGCACGGGAGTGACGGCTCACGGAGCCGTGAACCCAGAAGGAAGCCCTGAGGGAAGATGGAAGCTCCCACTGTAGGTACCGAGCCACCCGGTCGGATCTTCGTTCTGAGGTAAGTGTTTCATAATGAGCTAGTATGCGGTGCATACTAGCTCATTATGACTTTGCCTTATAGGTTTTTTTTTTTTCACATGATGAGTATGCAACCACTTTAAAATCACTGAAGTAGATACCACTACTCCAGTGGTCTCCACTTGTTTCTGGGTCCCGTGTTGAGCAGCTAACCTGATGCATTGTGAATACAGGAGGTCAGCCAAATGAATTCAAGGCATTCTTTGATTGGACAAGGTGGCGAGGTGGGGCAGTGTGACGTTATGTTCTCTAGTAGTGTTGAGTGAACCCAGACTGTAACGTTCGGGTCCGTACCGAACTTTGGGGTGTCGGCGACCCGGACCCGAACACGGACGTTTCAAAAAACATTCGGGTTCGGGTTCTGGTAGTTGATCACGCATGTTGAATAGCTACAGGGCAGCCACTCAACAAGCGTTTCACTGGTTTGCCCTTAGAAGCCATCACAGCCATGCCTACTAATGTCATGGCTGTGATTGGCCAGTGCATCATGTGACCCAGCCTCTATATGAGGCTAGCGGTTAGTGTCGGTACTGTAATCATCCGTACCGACACTACCGAAGATTCCCGTTTGGTCACTTTGCGAACAACTCACCGACGGGACATCGATAAGTTGTACGCACTAGTTGATGGTCTTGGGCTTGGGCTTACAAAAAACTTTGCAGGCACAAGCCCAGGCCCAGCGGCTGTGGGGTTTCAAGCCATGCCTGGGCTTGCAATGTCAGACCCAAGTGAGTTGTGATGATCTCTTGTATTGCAGTGTGACGGGGTGGAGCGGTGGAACAGGTTAGTTTCTTACGGAACTTAAGTAAACCGACTGGAGGACATAAGTG
>BLSH010418758.1:1664409-1678845 GCA_018402905.1 Glandirana rugosa
TCTGTATATGATACAGGAAGATGGGACCCACACATATGTCGACACCATTTCGAAATAAAGTGTGTGAGTTTCTACGTTTTAGTGCTGGTTGGACTTTCAGAAGTAGCGAACTTTTTAGATATGTTTAGTTTCATTTTTTACAGAGTCCAGACACACGTGTGTATAAATTGGTGAAGTCGGGGCCTTCCAAAAGGTCGAAATCCTGGTCTCGTGAAAAACGCTAAGCCGTGACGCAGCGAAATTGACTGTTAACGCGCCAGCACGCTGCAACATGGGTTTGTTTTAAACGCAGGAAAAAAAGGTACAACGTCGCACGACCGCGCAATTGTCAGTTAAAGCGACGCAGTGCCGAATCGCAAAAAGTGCTCTGGTCCTAAAGCTGGAAAACCTTCCGGGGCTGAAGTGGTTAAATATGTGTGCACACAGACCTGAGACATTTTTTACTTTGATTTGTATAGATTTTTCAAGCGATGAAGACTTTCAGGTTGGTCGTGATTTTGCATCTTTGAGTGTGTGAAATAAAGCTTTACCACAGCTGTATACACACCCAGGGTAGAAGGACATAGTATATGTCTCCGTACCAGCAGCATACCAGCAACTTGATTGCGATCACGGTATTGAAATATCTGTCTGTCACACAGCAGCTATGAACTTTTGAACCAAACAAATTTAAATGTAGGTTTATGTTTATAATAACTTGTCTTTCAGATTTCACCAAACAAGCATGCAAAGATGAACAGGATGGGATGGGCTTGTGGTTAACTGTGCTAGTTGGCCTGTGTGAGAAAGTCACAAGGAGACAGGATTGTGCAAAAATGTCATTTTAAGGAAACAGGAAGGAGCAAAACTTAAACAAATTTTATAGAATACACCATATTGATTTAAGTAGACTTCAATACCTCCCGAGGTCTAGAAAATTCCCCCACCCTACTCCTCATACCTATTTATTAATTTTTTTAAATGTTTTTCTTTATTAAAGCCTCAAAAACCCATCAAAATCGACCTGAATCCTCTCATCTCTAGGGTTCCTCGTCTAAAGCCTCGCACACACCATCAGATTTTCGGACCACCCTTCGTCCATTTTTTGTTGGATGCTAGTCTCATGTCGAAAGTGAAGAGGTTACTCACCATACGAAAATTATCGTACGACAGAATACATCTTCATAAGTGACGTAATGTGTTGAATAGTTTTGTATGTATTCTTTCATTTCTGAGCATGCGTAGTCTTGCTCTTACAGTTTTTTTTTAATGAAAACCGTACTAATTAAACGCAAATTGGACGTTCACGTGCAAAAACATTTTTATAGTCTGCACGTCCAGCTTTTGTCGTCCGAAAAAAATCAAAATCGGTTGTCGAACGCACCATACCAACGATCCGAAAATCGGCAGATTGTTCGTTGGATGAAATTTTACTTCTGATTTTCGTATCGTGTACGGGCCTTTACACTGGTGAGCGATGGTAGGAAAGTGCTTCCAATTCTCTTCACTTGAAGAGAACACCATGACTTGTTACATTTTCTGGATCCAGATGTGATCTGCTCAATGTAGTGTAGCATAGAAATTGGACATTTCCCATAATCAGAAATCTCTTCAGCCAAGAAAAAAAAAATTCATATGGGACAATTTTGGGGTGGTCGCATAAAAAAATGGAGAGTTGTAAAAGTACATGGGATATAAAATCTTGACATCTCCCTGATTATCTTGGGGAGTACTGAATCAGGCAAATAATTATTTGAAAAAGAACAAAGGAACCACATTCTTATATCATAAATTACATATCAACATAGTGAACAAATAAATGAATACATCTTCATTTGAATTAAAAAAAAATACATAAAAATTGTGAAGTCCATGTATAGATCCCACACGTGAATGACATCCTCCATGAATATAGGAAAGGTTCTTCTCCACCAGCATGCAGACACACTATGCACTCACCAGACTTAATTGACCCCATTACAGGGAGTCAAATTACACATATGGGAAAATCCAAGATGTCATGCATGAGGTTATATCAGGGCTGGGTTCAGCCCTCCCTTCTCAGAGCTCAGGCTGTTCAGCTGTCGGTTAATTGCCAGTACTCATCATTCCACAGTGATTCACCTGATGATCATATCCAACTCTTCAGTCAGCCTTGCTGGCTATTTAATCTGCTTGTACCAGATCTCCTGTGCCTTCCCCGGCATATTAGGATACTCTCTGCTGTGTTTTCCTGTTAAAGACTTTTACCTAGCTGACTACCCTTCTGGTTTCTGATTCCATTTGCTGCTTCTGACTATGCTGATCTCTGGATTCCTGTTTTACCGGCTTGTTCCGACTACCCGCTCTGGTTATTGAACCCTGGCTATGTTTTGACCACGTGTATTCTGTTTGTACTATTTTATTATTTTATTAAAAAGTGTGATTTTTATTGCACTTCTGTCTCAGTCTGATTCATGGTTCCTGTCAGTAGGCGAAGGCCATAAATTCAAAAGATGCAGGCAATCCACTTGCTGGTAACTTTTTTTACAGATTGGATGAGCAGGAACACCGCTTGTATCAGTTTGCCATAGTGTTACAGATGCTCCTGATTTGCACTGCTCAACTAGATCCTCCCACTGTGGCTGTAGGCCATCCCTGCTGCTCCAGTCTCTGTGCAGGCACACGCCTGCAATATTACCTCTATAAGAGGTATGTTTGGTTCCGCTTCGCTTCCCCAGTGATTTGGGGGCAATCCAGTGCAATGCAGAGGGTTTCTCAACCAGGTTGGGATATACTTTGGAATGCTGCCCCAGGCGTTTCCCACGGACATAAGCAAAGTAGAATTTTTGATTTCTTTGCTTTCTGAGAGAGCTTTGGCATGGGCAAACCCTCTATGGGAGATGCAAAAACCCATCGTCCTGAGTTACACAGACTTAGTGGCTTCCTCTAAAAAGGGTATTCGACGTTCCCGCGCGCTCCACTCCTGCTGCCAAGAGCCTCATGTCCATCAAACGTACGAGTACGAGAACTGTTGCTAATTACACCATTGAATTCCCTTCTATGGCAGCAGAGGTTGCTTGGAACAATGAGGTCCTCGTGGCTGCTTTTTCTCAAGGTCTCTCGGATAACATCAAAGATGAGATAGCAGCCCGAGGCATACCCACTGAGCTGGAGAAGTTGATCATATTTGCCATTCTTGTTGACTCCAGACTCCAAGAGAGACCTCCCCTTAAGGAGCACTTGCGGAAGCCTCCTGTACTTTTGGCTCCGAGCTTTGCAGTCCCACACTTGCCTCTCTCACCTCCCATGTTTCCTGTCAGCCAGTGAAGTAGAACCCATGCAGTTGGGCTTCACACGTCTCTCTGCGGATGAGAGGGCCTTTAGGAGGAAGGAGAGATTGTGCCGTTATTGTGGCCAGGCAGGTCACTTTTTGAAGTCTTGTCCTACCCGTCCAGGAAACGCCCGCACCTTGAGGTCCTGTAGGAGACAAACTTTAGGTGGCGTTGCTTCGTCCCCAGTTATCCTGAAGGATAGGCCCTTCTTGGTCTGAGTCGTCCATCGAGATACAGGCTCTAATCGACTCTGGGGCTGCAGTCCTGTTCATAGATGGTGCCTTTGTGTCTAAGCACTCGAATTCCACTGCAGCTTCGTGCCACTCCACTTGCCATTGAGGCTATTAATGGGAGACCTCTACAGCCTGCCCATGTGACTCATGAGACTGCTCTGCTTTAGGGGCTCTTCACCATGAGATAATCCATTTCTAAGTCATTTCCTCGTCTCATTTCCGGTGGCTATTGGTTATCCTTGGTTACAGAGGCACAACCCTCTTTTGATTGGCTTCATGCTGAGGTTCTTTCCTGGTCGCCACAATGCAGTAAGACGTGTTCAGAAATTGGCTAAGGTCTTGTACACCTCTTCACTCTCCACCCTGGCGGAGGAGTACCTCAAATTTAGCAATGTCGTTGATAAAGGCCAAGCCGGTAGTTTGCCTCCACACCGATCTTATGAATGCGCAATTGACCTTCAACCTGGTGCCATACCCCCTCGTGGCTGGGTTTACCCTTTGTCTGTCTCAAGGAATAAAGCCATGGAGGACTATGTTGCCGACGCACTTTCTCGAGGATTCATTCGCAAATCCTCATCTCCTGCTGGTGCTAGTTTCTTCATGGTGAAAAAGAGTGGCGAACTGAGACCTTGTATCAATTATAGGGGTCTCAATCTCTTCATGATTAAGAATGCTTATCAGATTCCGTTGATTACGGAATGAGGGAGGGGCGTTTTCTACAAAGCTTTATCTGAGAGGGGCATACAATCTCGTGAGGATCAAGGAGGGCGAAGGATGGAAAACCACGTTTAATACCAGGACAGGCCATTACGAATAACTCATAATGCTGCATCGTCTTTGCAATGCTCCTGAAGTTTTTTATGAATTCATCAACGATGTCCTTCGAGATTTGTTGCAGCAATGTGTGGTAGTTTATCTCAAGGATATCCTCATATATTCCAAGTCCCTAGAGAACCACCACACAGATGTCTGCCGTGTGCTTCAGAGGCTGAGAGATAATAACCTGTATTGTAAATTGGAGAAGTGTGAGTTCCATCGTGAACAGGTTAAACTCCTGGGTTATGTTATTTCCACTGCTGGCTTTTCAGTGGACCCAGAGAAACCATCAGCAGTCCTACAGTGGCCCCAACCCATGGGTTTATGTCTACTATAACTTTTTTTGGCTTTGCCAATTACTATCGGAGGTTTATTCGTAACTTCTCATCTCTGGTCAAACCCCTGACTGATATGACCAGAAAGGAAGGTAACCCACAGAATTGGTCTCCAGATTCCATTAAAGCCTTTGAGCCTCTCAAGGCTGCCTTTGTTTCAGCTCCTGTGTTGGCACATCCTGATCCCACATTACCCTTCATCCTTGAAGATGATGCATCTGAGACTGGATTTGGTGCCCTTCCGTCTCAACATCCTACCTCTGAGAGGGCTACGGTTCTTACCAGTCTCACTTCACCTTCGGGTGACAAAATTCTAGCTGCTCAAATCCATTCTCCTCCCAAGAAACCTTGTGACCGCTGCTTTGTCCCTCAGCGCCTCCGCACTGCAGTGCTCCAGACTCACCATTCTCCGAAGGCTGCTTGCTACCCAGGGAAGAATCAACTCATTTGGGCTATTTCCCAACTATTCTGGTGGCCTAGTCTCCGCGCTGATGTAACCACTTTTGTAGCTGCTCGTTCCGTGTTTCCTTAGAGTAACACTCCACGACACCTTCCAGTGGGCCTCCTACAACCCAAACCCAATGGGAGATCTTTTGCTTATATGGGCTACCCAAGGTTGTCGTCTCGGACAGGGGTAGCCAGTTAGTGTCCAGGTTTTGGTCAGCCTTTTGTGCATAATTGAGGATTCAGCTTTCCTTCTCTTCTGCATATCACCGGCAGTCCAATGGGACTGCAGAACGAGCCAACCAGTCCTTGGACCAGTTTCTACGTTGTTATATTCTGACCACCTTAACAACTGGTCAGACCTTTTACCTTGGGCGGAGTTTGCTCACAATAGTGCCATTAATACCGCTTCCTGATCTCTGTTTATGGTGAATTATGGTTTCCAACCATCCATGTTGTCTCACTTATTTGTTCCTCAGAGAATTTCTGCATTAGAGGAGCATCTCTGTGGCCTTCATTCTACTTGGGTATAGGTCCAAGAGTCTTTGAGATGTGCCAATGATAGGTACAGACTCCATGCTGACTGCAGACGCCTACCTGCGCCTTCCTACCAAGTTGAGGAGAGGGTCTGGCTGTTATCTTGCAATCTCCGACTCCGTGTTTCCTCACTGACGCTGGCACCACGGTTTATTGGGACTTTATGCATTCTCCATAAGGTCAACCCAGTGGTTTACGCTTTGGACCTTGCTTCTAATATGCGTATTTCAAATGTTTTCCATGTCTCCTTATCAAAACCTTTGGTATGCAACCGCTTCACCACCTCGGTACCATGTCCTCACCCAGTTCAAGTTGAGAACCAAGAGGAGTATGAAATGCAATCTATCATTGGCTCCCCTAGGTTCCATGGGCGCATACAGTACCTGGTTCATTGGAAAGGGTACGGTTCAGAGAAGCGCTCTTGGGTCTCATCCTCGGATGTACATGCTCCTGTCCTCCTCCGTGCTTTCCATAGACGTTTTCTACTCAAACCTGGTGGCCCTCAGAGGGGGAGGGGTCGTTGAGGAGGGGGTACTGTCAGGGCTGGGCTCAGCCCTTCCTTCTCAGATGTCAGGCTGTTCAGCTATCGGTTAATTGCCAGTACTCATCATTCCACAGTTTAAACTGCCTGATCAGATCTCCTGTGCCTTCGCCTTGGTCAACATATCTGGATACTCTCTGCTGTGTTTTTCTGGTAAAGACTTTTGCCTGGCTGACTTCCCTTCTGGTACCTGATTCTGTTTTCTGCTTCTGACTACGCTGATCTGCGAATTCCTGTTTTTACTGGCTTGTTCCAACTACCCGCTCTGATTACCCAACCCTTGCTATGTTTTGACCACGTGTATTCTGTTTGTACTATTTTACCATTTTATTAAAAAGTGTGATTTTTACTGCATTTCTGTTTCAGTCTGATTCATGGTTCCTGACAGGTTATCCCTGATGACGTCAGATGTAGGCTGACAAATCAGTGTTGGGTGGTGTTTGAGATACGTCATTTCCAGTGAGCTGGAATGCAGGTGGAGTGCAAACCGGTGATTCCTGTACAATACATGCTGATCCTTGTCTTCTTGGATGTAAGTGCAATACAACCTTCTTTTTAATAAATGATTTGAAATACTGCAACATGAGAATGTTCTTTCCTCTCCCTCTCTATATGGCAACACTGGAGCTTTGAATACGCTATCTATATATATTGAATAGATGACAGCAGCAGTTTGAATTCATTCCTGTGACCTCATGTATGACATCTTGGATATTACCATATGCGTAATTTGACTGCCTGTAATATGGATCAATTAAGATCTTTATTGTAGTTTATTTGTTTTTGGTTACTGATTTGCATGGGTTTGGAACCTATTGGTTCCTATATTTTTCTTTTAAATAATATTTTTTTTTAAAAAAATTGCAGGTACTTATATAGTGCTGTTAATTTACGCAGTGCTTCATATATATATATATTGTACTTTCACATCAGTCCCTGCCCTTAAGGAACCTAGTACCTCAGTACTTAGTACATCAGTACAAAGGCAACATTCACAAGATGGGAACTTGTGGTCCTGTGTCGTGTGCTGATGGCACCGCACTTCCCTGGGCGAAAAGCTGCATTTTTAGTGTCCACCAGCAGGTGTCGCTCGACCTGGCCACACCTGCTGAGAGGGTACTTAAACTCCACTTTTGTTGAGAAAAAAAAATATTCCCCTCTGGGTGATTAATGTACATTACAAGGATTTAAACAAACTTTGTTACACATCCCTAAACCTTTTGTTATTCTGAAGAAATACCTGTGTGTTTGTCTGTGCCCATGTGCATAAGTGAGCCTAATGGGAATGGTTTCATTATTATCAACAAGCTGCTGCACCTGTAGGGCTCTAATGAAGAAAATTGCAGGACCTGCATCCCTTTAAACGTGATTTCCTAATGGGAGTATCTGACTTGTATCTTAGTTGCAGATTTCTGGGAAAATGAGTGAGCCAATCACACAATCGGGAAATTACATATCTGGAGGGTGTTCTGTACACATTGTGTGTAGCCATATTGGGAAACAGAGAAAACCAGCGCTGATTTAAAGTCACCCCTCTAACTGAGTATCTATCCTTCAGTGAGAAAAATATATAAACCTGAATAAGAATCTTGCTATCAATATTATGATACAGTGAAAACCTAAAGTGCAATCAGTGCTCACAGGTAAATATCACTCAATAAAATAAATCAATCAATAATATATGCAATAAATTTCATATTGTAAATATAAGTCCATAGTGATCCAAGTAATGATAAAATCGTGAGAAAAATCAATGTGATACTCAAAAAAGTTCATCAATATAAAAAAATTGCTATAAAGTTCATAAATGCAGAAAAATGGTGACACTCAGTGATGTCTTGTGTATCAATCAATTTGTGAATATGACACCCAGTGTGATCCTCCACCAGTCGTACTAAACAAACTCACCAGACGGAATGGCTAGTAAAATTATAAACCAGCTGTTGCGCTTTTAAGCCATATATGCTTAGATCCAATATGCTGTTAAACACTGCCTGCTGTCCTCTCCAGATTTCATACCACGACCACCGTATACATAAAATGGAAGAAGGAGGCTCCAGTAGTGTAATACCGTTTATAAAAGGATTTATTAAAACATTAAAAGTAGTTGCACTCACATTTCATAAGCAAGGGATTAATGGCATCTGTGTGTTTCCAATCGTCTCCGGCCGCTGAATTCAAATGCAAGCCGCAAGTACGATCATGGATAGCATGTTGACATCAGGGTCCTTGCTCTGCGCCCTATGCACGTTTCGTCATCCGACGTCTTCTCAGAGCAGCCAAATACTGTGAACAGAAACCCGTAGTCAATCTTGGGTGCAGGGGTGAGTGAATAATGTGGGGCTTAGGGCTGATATAGATGAGCTTTGAATATGAATGCAACTGCACGCACCTGTTAGCAATAATTGTGAAATACATGCAATCGTATGTCATTTCTGCAAATGCAATTCTTGTATTTGTGGTATATTTGACATACTTTTGTCAACTGCCCACAGGTCAGAAAAGGGGTATGGCAATTCTGATGCAACAGGTCCAGCACATGTACAAACAAAAGCACTACATTTGACCTGTTGTTTTTATACATTCACAGCACAGAAACAAATCAGAGGAAACATATCTTTATAGGACATCCTGGGACCAAAAAATGCACAGTAAAGCCCATCAGTGGAAAAGTAAATTGACATTTGAAGGCTCATTCACACTACACTTTTAATAGCAAATTTTGTACATTACTGTTATTAAACACACCCTTGCAATATGGAAAACCCTTAGAGTGTTCAGTAGACAGCCAGTGTATGGAATTCCCCCAGAAATCTAATTTTCTGTGTTTGCTATTGGCTTGGTTATTTTTTGAGACTGAGCTATAAATCAAATTTCAGGCATCCCCTGCTAAAAGAGCATGATTTTAGCACAATGAGACATACTCAAAGGCTCATGGACAGAACCAACACTGTTTAGGCATTTTGTATCAAAAGCTATGGAGAATAGCTGAATTTTATTTGCCCACTGATAACAAAACAGTACACCATTGTGCATAATTCTGGTTAGGCAACAGCTTACTGCCACCTTGACATACCTTGCTACCAGAAAGTCATTACCAAGACTTGAAGACTTCCCCATCCAATTATGTCACTAATTTCACAATACAGCACTGTTAGGGCAGAATTTTTTGGAAGAACATTTTCTATGTTGCTATGTGACATATGATCACCACTAACATCCAGATACTTTCCGAAGAAATCTGTCCATCAGACAGCTAGAAAAATGCACCTGATTGATCCAGGATAGTGATGTCGTTTACATGTGTAGCGGTACCCCCGTAGGGGCTGCTGGTGATTGTGGTCTGTCTCCCACCCTGCACAGCCAGGCACATGAATTTCCAGACATATAGCAGTCAAGAAACAGTGCTTTTACTTTGTTTTTGTTTTTTTTATTGAGGGGATATAACTTGGATGGGGATAGGGTACTTATGGATGCCCGCTTGATTGGAGATAGGAAATTAGGGACTGAAAACTATATACACCATCGATATATACAACCTCTTCTTGTCACATACCTGGTGATGGAGTCCGGCTTATGCAGGGGGTACCTCTCTTGCGGCCCCGGTTCGTGAGTCCCTGGTAGTGCGGATAGGGAACTCAGGAGCAGGGGGGGGGGGCACAAGGGCTGGACAGTCTCTGGTGCAAGGTAAATGTCCGCTGGAGCTCGTGCAGGCAGAAGGGTCGGCAACGTTCAGGCAGCAAGGTACAAGGGAGCAGGCAGAAGAGTGGTCGTGGAAGCCAGGGTCGGTGCAGGCAGAGTTCAGAGCAGGGTCAAAGCAGGCCGGGTCACAGGAACAGGTATCAGATAGTCAGAAATCAAGGAACTCACACTAAACGCTGTAGAGCGGACAGCACTTGCTTACAGGAAGCACACTGTTTAAATAGAGCTGCCCGGCACCGCCTCCTCCGGGGCCTAGAGAAAACAACAACAAAATGGAAACACGTCCTCCGCACAATCTAACACTTCTCTTCACTTCCAGCACATACACTTGCTTACAGACCCCCTCCCAGGACCAGCTAGCACTGTTGGTTTGATCTAACATAGACTAGGGTGTAGCAAAAAAATGGTAGTAGTGCTAGCTTAGTGCTAGCTGTCCCACATGTGGCTACTGATCCCAGTACCACCTCTTCAGGCCCTTCCGGCCCTCTTGGCTGCAGCTGAATCTTTCCACTGCCCTTGCCACCACAGTCCTCCTTTCTGGCTCTGCACCCATCCCAGACTGCTCCATCCCAGCCCTCTTGACTGTTCCTTGTTCCTCTTGGAGACTTGCCTGGCAGTGTTCTCCCTCTGTCCTCTTTGCTCCTAGTGCCTCCTGGCCAGGACACCTCCGTGGTTTTAGGAAGGTCCCATCAGCACACAAGCACAGGCCCAAGGTCACCTCCCCAGACTGGGGAGCTTCCTCAAAGGCCACAATAGCCTAACACTCCATCTCCATCTCCAGCTTCTTCCCCGAACTCTCCTCCCCAGCTGGACTGGCTCAGAATATTTGAGGAGGCCTGCCCCCTTCCAATCCAAGTTGGGGATTGGTCAGGGCCCACAGAATAGCTCCCCCTCACTTTCCCTCCCATCCTTCTAGAAGGTTCCAGAACATTCGAGAAGTAGGGGGCAAGGTTTCAGTGATGGTGCCTGTGAGTCATCCAACACTTCCTGAATTTCTGCCCAACCCAGGACAAAAAACAGACAGGCTTGGCTGCCAGTCAAGCCTGCATAAATGTACCTGTACTAAAAAAAACTATTTACACATCTAGCACTAGAGGATGCTACACATGAATGTCTGGTTTTGTAAGCAAGGGTTTTAAAACACCACAGGATACTGCAACACTTAGATCCTTTCACACATATGGACCGTTTGTCCATTTTTTATTCACCCATTGATGGATGAAAAATGGACATCAATGCATCTCAGTGGAAAAACGGATGTAAATGAATGATTATCCATTTAGGATTATCCAGCTGTTTGTATGGAGTCCATATTTATACCACCTTAAAGGATTTTACTGTCTTTTCTATGCCCTGGGTGTGTTTATTCTTTTAAATTATAATGCTTACTTTTCTGTTTCTCTTAAGAACACTTTGGTAAGTAAAAACTATTTATGAAGTAAAATTAGAACAACTCACATATATACACGTTGATATTGGTAAATGTATCTATCTGCTGCTTTTATTCCTTTATGGAAGCAGATTCATTGGCTGACCTGCAGGGCTGACACTCTAGTACCTAGAATTGTATTCTTCAGTGTTCAAGCATTACTACCAGCTGTAGGCTGCAGCCATTGCTTAACTCAGATAAGTACAGGTAGGATGAATCCTTTATATTTGTATTACGGCAACCCACCGACAGCAATGAAAGTGAGAACAGATCTGCTGTAATTAAATCAACACTGTCTACATTGTTGACTTGGAGAGACGTTCCAAACCAAGCTGGGGATTTAAAGCCCAGGGCAAAAGGAAAGGAAAATGATCCATTCCACCTAACATATGGGTGCCAACAACCGACCAAACCCATCGCTGACGGTTTACAGACACTGAAGAAATTCACTGAAGAGGAAAAGAAGACTTGTATTCACACCCATAAGTCAGTGCTTGTTATAAAATGATTTCAGATTAGTGCCAGCCTTCTTTCAAAGGAAGTATTGTAACAGCTATAATTTAATATGGGCGTAGTCTTTCTCCCCTAGATTCAGAATCATTCAGGGAATTTAGTAGTAACATATGCTGCTAATTCAATTGCAAGACATAGAGAAAAGAGCAGTAACCAATATAAATGAATCAGAAGTCATATTCCACTACACTATTTTATACTGCACTAAATTCAGTACAATAAACTGAAATCTGCTCCTGTGGGGTTGCGCTTGGCAATTTATTGTTCTGTTGTTTTATTAGACATATCTAAAAGATGAAATAAATAACAAGACTGGTTGCAGCATTACCTAGGAAAAAGACAGGTGAGGTATTGTAGGGGTGGGATCGGGACTGGGGATGGGGCACCTAAAAAAGTAACACACAGTAATGTTTCACCAAAACATACATTTAAACTGTCACCTAAAACCAAATCTGAGCTAAAAACGAATATCAAAATATACAGATTAAATAAAATGAAGTTGATTTACCTTGCCAAATTAGTTTGTCCATTCAGTCAAGAGATTTGCACAGCCCTGCCAGGCAGTGCAGCCGGCCCTGAACCCAGAATTTTTTTTTCTTCCGTAGTTAAAGATGAAACTCCTAAATGCGCAAGATGAAACACATATATAAGGTACTTTATCAACAGCAGGTTGCGCTAAAATGACAGTAGGTAGATACATACAGCATGCATCCCATAAATACATGTAAATCATACAGTCCAAATAAACATAATCTTGGGGTCCTGATGTAGCAGAGTTGGCTTGGGTAAACCACAGAGGTAGTGGAAAGGGCTAACCGGATCCGCCTCCCGGCGTTTGTAGGATAGTAGTCCAATAAGGTTCTTTACACCCCCAGTTAAACTCACCACGGCACCCAAAGAAAGAGAAGGTACTGATAGTGTGATAACGTTTCAGTGGATTTAATAAAATAAGAGTATTGCACTTACATCAGATAAAAACAACAAGGGCGTCCAAGAACATTAAGCCGGCCGGCTGTAGACTTCAAACACTCAATGGCAGTGACGTCAGCCTGTCTTCCCCGACGTATGTTTCATCTACCGAGACATAGTTATGGGGCCACTTTCACACTGGGGGTGGTGGGGCGGTATATCCCCACTAGTTTCAGCTGGGATTTACCGCTGTTATAGCGGCACTATGGCGGCTGGAGCGGTGCGCTTTTAACCCCCCACAAGGGGTTAAAAGTGCTAGCGCTCCGCACTTCCGAGGCGGCGTGCAGCCGCTTCGGAAGCGCGGTCCATTGTTTTCAATGGGCAGGGGCGGCGGAGGAGCAGTATATCACCGATCACCGAACCAAAGATGTGGCTTGCAGGACTTTTTGTAACGGCCTGCAAGCGCACCGCCCCAGTGTGAAAGCACTCCAGCTTTACAGGTGCTATTTTTAGCTAAATACAGTATCTCACAAAAGTGAGTACACCCCTCACATTTGTGTAAATATTTTATTATACCTTTTCATGTGACAATACTGAAGAAATGACACTTTGCTACAATGTAAAGTAGTGAGTGTACAGCTTGTATAACAGTGTAAATGTGCTGTCCCCTCAAAATAACTCAACACAGCCATTAATGTCTATACCACTGGCAACAAAAGTGAGTACACCCCTAAGTGAAAATGTCCAAATTGGGCCCAATTAGCCATTTTCCCTCCCCGGTGTTATGTGACTTGTTAGTGTTACAAGGTCTCAGGTGTGAATGGGGAGCAGGTTTGTTAAATTTGGCATTATCACTTTCTCTCTCTCATACTGGTCACTGGAAATTCAACATGTCACCTCATGGCAAAGAACTCTCTGAGGATCTGAAAAAAAGAATTGTTGCTCTACAAAAAAATCGCCTAGGCTATAAGAGGATTGCAAAGACCCTGAAACTGAGCTGTGGCACGGTGGTCAAGACCATACAGCGGTTTAACAGGACAGGTTCCACTCAGAACAGGCCTTGCCATAGTCGACCAAAGAAGTTGAGTGCACGTGCTCAGCGTCATATCCAGAGGTTGTCTTTGGGAAAAAGATGTATGAGTGCTACCAGCATTGCTGCAGAGGTTGAAGGGGTGGGGGATCAGCCTGTCAATGCTCAGACCATACGCCGCACACTGCATCAAATTGGTCTGCATGGCTGTCATCCCAGAAGGAAGCATTTTCTGATGCGCAAGAAAGCCCACAAACAGTTTGCTGAAGACAAGCAGACTAAGGACATGGATTACTGGAACCATGTCCTGTGGTCTGATGAGACCAAGATAAACTTATTTGGTTGAAGGAAGACCCTACTGTCGGTACGTCTGGTTAAACTACGTCACACGCCGCATACCAGACTCGTAACTGTCCGACTAGGGGGTGGGGAAGTTGGAGACGTCGTTACGACCATCGTGAGTATGTAGAAAAAGGGTTTCTGTTGGAGACCTATACTGCGACTCGTGCACGTGAGTTGAAGAAACCAGCTGATACCGTTCCGGACAAGACTCACCTTGGACAGGACAATTTGGCGACATACCAGAACTGGTGGCACGGTGTCGAGTCAAAGTCCCAGAAACGTTAGGAGAATATCGGATCCGCTAAAAAAACA
>BLSH010418758.1:1691790-1706377 GCA_018402905.1 Glandirana rugosa
GAACTGACATCCGTGCTGTGTGAACAGAAACATGAGGAGTGGACCAACGGCGGTGTGTGCGAACTGTGGTTTAGACTTGGTTTATGCAAATAGAGAAAGAGTAGTCTGGTGTCCTGTACCAAGGTCATTAGGTACAGGAATCAGATGTTGTGACTATGGGACCTTGTCAATGTTACCACTAGCTTCCTCCAGAGGTATATTTTGCTCAGAAGACTCCTGACTCAAGGAGCTCCTCCTCCAGATCCAGGGCTGCTGATCCAACTTTTCACAGAGAATGCCAGTAAATCCACTTCCCTCTCCTGCAGTAATTAGTGCTTCTGGTCAGCCTGGACCAGTGGTAGAGCTTGCTGTTGTCCCACCTGCTGTGATATCACTGGTGAAAGTGGCAAAAGTGCATGGCTGTCATCCCAGAAGGAAGCCTCTTCTGAAGATGATGTACAAGAAAGCTTGCAAACAGTATGCTGAAGACAAGCAGACTAAGGACATGGATTACTGGAACCATGTCCTGTGGTCTGATGAGAAAGAGATAAACGTATTTGGTTCAGATTTGGTGTCAAGCGTGTGTGGCGGCAACCAGGTGAGGAGTACAAAGACAAGTGTATCGTGCCTACAGTCAAGCATGGTGGTGGGAGTACCATGCTCTGGGGCTGCATGAGTGCTGCTGGCACTGGGGAGCAACAGTTCATTGAGGAAACCATGAGATGACAACATGTACTGTGACATACTGAAGCAGAGCATGATCTTCTTCCTTTGGAGACTGGACCGCAGGGCACTGTTCCAACATGACATTGACCCCAAACGTACCTCCAAGACGACCACTGCCTTGCTAAAGTAGCTGAGAGTAAAGGTGATGGACTGGCCAAGCATGTCTCCAGACCTAAACCCTATTGATTGAGCATCCTGAAACGGAAGGTGGAGCAGTGTAAGGTCTCTAACATCCACCAGCTCCGTAATGTTGTCATGGAGGAGTGGAAGAGGACTCCAGTAGCAACCTGCGAAGCTCTGGTGAACTCCATGCCCAAGAGGGTTAAGGTAGTGCTGGAAAATAATGGTGGCCACACAAAATATTGACACTTTGGGCCCAATTTGGACATTTTCACTTAGGGGTGTACTCACTTTTGTTGCCAGTGATTTAGACATTAATGGCTGTGTGTTGAGTTATTTTGAGGGACAGCAAATTTATATTGGTATACAAGCTGTACACTCATTACTTTACATTGTAGCAAAGTGTCATTTCTTCAGTGTTGTCACATGAAAAGATATAATAAAATATTTACAAAAATGTGAGGGGTGTACTCACTTTTGTCAGATACTGTATATAGCTATGGTTGGGGGTAGGGGGTTTTGTTAAAGCTGGCCGTACATGGATCAAAATTTGGCCAATTCAGCAGGGACTGGGCAAATTTTGATTCATGTACACTGTACAGGCCAGCTTGTTGTACACAAATTGATCTATCGATCATTTTGTGTGCAACCAGCCTGTTAGCACCTGCCGCCTGCAATTTACATAACAATAGCACCTGCCGTACGTAATTTACATAACAATATTGCCTGCTGCCCGCGATTTACATAACAATCGTGTACACACATAGCAGCGCTAAACAGCATTAATGACTCACTGGTATGGGCCTATCTTGAGGTAGGGGCCTGGAGCTACAGCTCCCTATGTTAATCCAGCCCTGGCTTAGCTACGAATGGGTAAAACGTGTGGATAGTCCATAAAAAGATGTCCATAATCTTTAAGTTCACTACTTCATGACCCGCCACCAGGGTTTTCCATATGAGGGTATAAATCCAAAAATATAACTTCAGGAAAGGCTTCAAAGACCACCACCGTCACCCATACACACCGGTCCTTACCAGATGGACTGGACCCCCATTACAGAGGTCGGGTCAGCATAACATCACTGGTCAGGTTCACTGATGGCCAGCCGGTCTCCTTCGCGTCACACACTCCCCCGGTCAGATCGATCAATCTCTGATTACCCTGGTTGCCTATGCAGAGATCCTCCCTGCTGCGGTTATCACATCCATGACTGTCAGAGGCCACCACTCCCAGCGTCACACAGTCATCTGACCTGTCACTCAGGTGTTAGCCGGTATGAGATAAAGGCTCGATATAGTATAGTATTTTAGGCATAAAAACTATTTATTATAATAAAGGTTGCACTCACGTGTCACATGAAAATAGCTCGCAGTGAAACATATTTAGGAATGTTTCCAACCACCAAGATGGCTGCCGCGTACCTTACTGCGCGATGACGGTACGCGTCCAGAAATCCAGGCTGCTCAATTAAGTGCAGCATAAAAACATGTAGGAATAAGACACTGGGAATAACTTCTCCTAACTCCTAACTCCCTAGCTATGAATGGCTGAAGGAAATCAATTTATAGGAACAAATGCTAACTTAGTGCTACTTCACACCAGATGCAGTTCCATGCACTTTTTTTTCTGCACTAAAAATGCATGCACAGTGTTTTCCATGTATTCCAATGGCTCTAGTACACACCAGTGCAGTCAGTTCCAGTTAGTTTCCGGTGCAGAAAAAAAGTAGAGAATGCTGCATTTTTTCTGCATAGAACTGTACTGGAACATAGCAAATTGTATCAAAAACGCACTGGAACTGCCTGTGGTGTGAACTGTAAATAAAAACTGATCCGGAACATATCCGGAATGCATTTTTGTGATGTGAACTGGCCCTAAATGCAGACCTTTCGCACATTTCACTGAAAAATCACATCAGCATGCAGCTCTGCATGCTGATATCAAATCATCTTAAATTCAGTAGTTAAACAAACAATTTTTGCTTTTACTTATAATTAATTCTTTTCCACTTCCTGGTTGAGAGAGGCACTGGTGATGTAATCAGGGCCTTACAGATGTATCCTGGAAAGGCTACATCACCAATGTCTTCCCCCTCAGATAATGTACACTGTTACATGTTCCAGAATACAGACCTAGAGTTCTAGGCATAGTTCCAGGATGTAAATGGAGATGGATTCATCTGTCCTTAGGCTCGATTCACATCAATGCATTTTGCTTTTCAGCGTTTTTTCACTGCTTTTTGCTGTGCTTTCCGTATTTTTTTTTTGATTAAATATTTCCGTATTTTTTACCGCAATTTTGTGCGATTTTGCCACGAAATGTAGCACTACTGCCTGAAGGAACTACATAGTAGATTGGATTCTCAGTTTTTTTTTTGCCTTAACTCGGTGAGTGGCCTCAACCCAACTGACACACCAGGTTAGGCAAAGAGCATATTGCACTACTATTACCAGCACAAGTATAAATACCCTGCACGCGCTACAGTTCAATATCAGGATGCAAACACTACACTGGCTAGAAATAAAGAAGTGAGTTATATTGGAACACATTAAAGTAGGTGGCAATATGTACATATAGGAACAGGTAGAATATAAGTAAAACACAATTCCCTCGACAAAACAGTTACAAAGTTGTAGCAGTTTGGAATAAGGATCTATACGGATATATTATTCTACACCTATTAGTCTTCAAATCAGCATTAACAATGGCAAGGATAACATTAACAGCAATGGTCAATGGTACTGCAATAAATTTCCTGCAACCAGTCTGTTATGCTGCTAGAGTACATTCTAGGGATTAGTAGGACCCAGGTCTACTGCAATGGTACCCCTTACTTTAGGCAGTGCGTGAAATCCTTGCAGAGCAGCTTGTCTAAAGAGACAGTCCTTTGCCCTGGTACTTCAGTCAGCTAATGTTGGGGCCCATTCTTTAGGGCGGTGCATATAAGTACAGTCCCAGTAAAGTCTGCATGCAGTGGTAAGGGATTCTAGCCAAATGTCCAGTCTCTAAGTGCTCAGTTTCTACTAGCAACGAAAGCTCAATGGCAGTACTGCCCCCTCATCCATCCCAGCAATATGATAGCAACAGTCCCATTGTTCAGATGCTCTCTGGATCTGCCTACAATGGCTCTGGTCCTCAGCCCACAGGTATACAACACTGCAGTCTCTTTGCAGCAAGGGTCTGTGTATTATCAATAGCCCAGTTCTCAGCCTCTGCACACTCCAGTCTGCTCTCTCTCTCTCTGGCCCCCAGCACACAGGATCCTGATCTCAGGCCACTGGCTTGTGTCAGGTGGGTGTACACCTAGAAGGGCAGGTGTGCTCACTCCGGTCTATGTGCAGCCAAAAAGGAAGTTCCTTGGTCTGTAGCCTGGGAAATACAATGTACAAAAACACACAGTCAAGGCGCTTTATGAAGGTCCTATGAAAACAGTCTGTGGAATGGACTGTGTGGGGTAGATGCACTAACCAGAGCCCAGGATCCACAGGAGACAAGGAAATCCAGTTAAAAACACACCCTATTGAAAAGGCAATTAAAAGTCTTACATGGTGCTATGCGCACAGCTGTTAGTTGAAAGACCCAAACCAGTGATGTGCCAGAGGGGCATTGAGTGCTCTAGGAGTCCATGGAAGAAGGCTAGGATGTAACTGCAGGTCCATAACAGGAGACCACCGGCCGTAGCACAGCAATCAGAGGAACTCGTGTCCCTGGCGTTAACATCACTGGAACTCAGGAGACAGCCGCACACCATAGGCTAGCAGGGCATGCGTGAGCGCACCACAAGGATGGTTACAAAGCCGGTAGCCAGGATAACATGTTTCGGGGCATGTCCCTTTGTCAAATCCTGGTAAATATAGCCTTTCCTGCTCCCCCACACTGTCTGTTTGAGGGTTCTGTGGTTCACTGGTACATAGCATTCCACAGCATGGTTACTATTCATGACTTCCACTCCCACAGTCCAATGCAGTCAGTGTACAAGTCTATGGATCTCCTTCAGCTTGTCTGTTCTCCCTGCTGGTGGGAGGTAGACAATGTTACTAGATCCAGCACGAACAGTTCAGTGAGGGCATAGAGAGCAGTTGCAGCACAGCATCCTTACTTGCTCTCTCTAGCCTTGCACACGAGTCCCCACTTTGCTCTCTTCACCTTGTCAGCAAGCTACTAATGTTAGACAGACAACAATGTGCAGTGCAGCAGAGGATGCTGGTCACCGTTCTCATTCCATTTTACTTTGTGTGGAGTGCAGAATTTTATGAAACCCATAAACTATGGTACAATTGTTAATGAAATAACAGTAATTATAAATGATAACACACCAATAAAGAAATTAATCCTAAATTTCGGTACCCAGAATGAGACACTGTGAGTAGAAAGAAAAGCCTTACATTATAGCTTTTCATATATATAGTTTCTTTAGAACTGTTTATTTCTTGAAGGTGGCATTGTACTGGGTGTAGACATAGCTGACAATACTAACCCAGGCAATCCCATCACCCGTCTTCCATCAGCTTTATTTCTCAATCAACACTCCTAGGACAAGAACAGAACAGTATTTCATAAAATGAAATTCGGTGAAAATCAGCTGTGTTCAAAAATGTTTTCATTTGCTGAAAACTAGAGAATGATTTTCTGTTTGTGGGATCCTTGAGTTGCAGAGCTTGTCCTTAGCCCAACTTCACATGTCACAGTCAATTAGTGGTATCATAGAGCTTGGTGAGCCTGCTGGCTATTAAATGTCGTAAATGTAAAAGAAAGTATATTTAGGGTGACTGTACCAGTCTTACAGTACTTGCATTTGGAGGCAAATCATTGCACGATGCCAATGATTTTAAACAAGTTGCATGACAATCCAATTGTGTGGAAAAGTCACAGCCACATTGCCATTACATGAGGTTAGAACCCTTCTTTGTTCTTAGTGGTCAAAACTAACAATAACAGGATCCAAATTCTTACCTATTATTGGTATCAGGCTTGCTCCATTTACGTCAGTTTACAAGGCAAAAGAACTGATTGGCATCAGGGCTGGTGCAAGGATTTTTGACACCCTAGGCGAAACCTCATTTTGCCGCCCCTTTGGCTCCACCCCTAACTCTGCCCCCTTTGCCCTTGTTCATGTATACCATGGAGGTGGAGATTTTTGCAGCGCCTCTCTACCCATTTCTTTAGCCGTGGTCCGCAGTCCCACACCTGTGCCTCTGGACCTGGCCTAAAGACAAATAATGGCAACATGGCTTCCACATACCAGCTGTGATCCGCAGGTATATAGACAGGCTAGGGTAGTATATAGAAAGGCTAGGGTAGTATATAGACAGGCTAGGGTAGTATATAGACAGGCTAGGGTAGTATATGGACAGGCTAGGGTAGTATATGGAAAGGCTAGGGCAGTATATAGATAGGCTAGGGTAGTATATGGACAGGCTTGGGCAGTATATAGACAGGCTAGGGTAGTATATGGACAGGCTAGAGTAGTATATGGACAGGCTAGGTTAGTATATAGACAGGCTAGGGCAGTATATAGACAGGCTAGGGTAGTATATGGACAGGCTAGGGTATTATATAGACAGGCTAGGGTATTATATAGTCAGGCTAGGGTATTATATAGACAGGCTAGGGTAGTATATGGACAGGGACTTGGCGCCCTGGGCGGCAGTGCGCCCTAGGCGGCCGCCTACTCCGCCTAGTGGTAGAGCCGGCCCTGATTGGCATACCTCTGACCGATCAGTACCTTCATTAAACAAAGATCCAGCGCTCATAACCAGAAATGAGCATTTAGCCAGTAATCAAAATGAGCCAGATCCTTTCATTTACATCCAGGTCAACAGCTGAATTTATCTGCCAAAGGATTTTTATTTCTATCCAGCCAGACCTGATATTTAGATAATCCTACAGAGCACAGAGGTAAATAATAAGGATAGGTAACCTACCTGACTTACATGCATGGTTTGTGAAATCTTTACCAATCACAGGTTCATAAAAAGAACAAGGACTTAAGGATTTTTCACCCCCCAGCAACAAAAGAAAAATATATATATACATACTGTATACAGTAAGGGAAAAAGTATTTGATCCCCTGCTGATTTTTGTACATTTGCCCACTGACAAACATATGGTCAGTCTATGATTATAATGGTAGGTTTATTTTACCAGTGAAAGACAGAATAACAACAAACAATCCAGAAAAATGCATTTAAAAAAAAATATAAACTGATATGAGTGAAATAAGTATTTGACACCTTCGTAAAACATGAGTACTTGGTGGCAAAACCCTTGTTGGCAATCATAGAGGTCAGACATTTCTTGTAGTTGGCCACCAGGTTTGCACACGTCTCAGGAGATTCCCTCTAAGCAGTCCCTCTAAGCAGTAGACTCTACCTAGTCCAGTCAGATCGTTCTGTAATGCAGGATGAGATGTTATTCGGTGAGATCTTGCATGGAGCCCCAGAATAATTGCACCAACTGTTGTCACCCTCTCACGAAGCTGCTTAGAGATGGTTTTGTAGCCCAT
This sequence comes from Glandirana rugosa, assembly GCA_018402905.1. Taxonomy (NCBI): domain Eukaryota; kingdom Metazoa; phylum Chordata; class Amphibia; order Anura; family Ranidae; genus Glandirana; species Glandirana rugosa. Next base: position 1,699,122 of record BLSH010418758.1, read on the forward strand.
TCCTGTCTTGTGTAGGTCTACAATCTTGTCTCTGACATCTTTGGACAGCTCTTTGGTCTTGGCCATGGTGGAGAGATTGGAATCTGATTGATTGATTGCTTCTGTGGACAGGTGTCTTTTAAACTGGTAACAAGCTGATGTTAAGAGCACTCCCATCTCAGCTCGTTACCTGTATATAAGACACCTGGGAGCCAGAAATTTTGCTGATTGATAGGGGATCAAATACTTATTTCACTATTTAAAATGCAAATCAATTTATAACTTTTTTGAAATGCGTTTTTCTGGATATGTTTGTTATTCTGCCTCTCGCTGTTAAAATAAACCTACCATTAAAATTATAGATTCATCATTTCTTTTTTTAGGGGATCAAAGAATTTTTTCCCTCACTGTATTTAAATTGTTTCATAAAAAAAAAAAAGAATAGGAGGCGACTATTCCTGCTACCAATGATGTTTTCGGGTGATATAAACACTTGATATAGCATAGAATGAGAGAGAGAAAGATTTCTTTTATGTCATTGCCATTTAGTAATTCTACCTGTGCCAACTATAAAGCATATCTAAGTATTTAGCAGGGTACTTTTGAGTTCGGGATTACCGTAATCTTATGCCAAGCATATGTTGCTAGGCAGACTTCAGTCAGAATTAGAATTAAATTAAAAATTAAAAAATTAAAAAATTAAAAATAATATTTTTCATTGATAACGTCACATAATAGTTTATTGACTTAAAAAATGATCATACATGACCAGCATGGCAGGTACAACAGACAGAAGCCTGATCGGACCATAACCAATTACATAAGATGAATATTGTTTTATATCTCTAGTATCAGCTTTACTTCAAACCACTAGCTTTATTAATTACAAAAAAGTAAAATAAGTTATTTCATAAGTCACATTTCCTGAAATTAGACAAAAATGTAATTATGGAGCTCGAGGCAATGGTTTCCAACCGCTAAGTGTCTGTAAAATGGAAGGCTGCCAAATTTAAGGTGATGAAGGTAAATTTCTGTCAAGAATGTAACAAGCTTGATCAGGCACACAGAGAAGAGAGAGAAGTGCTGACAGTGTCAAGTCTTAGGTGGCTGAGAGTAAAACCCTAAACAATAATCGTGCAGAGAAATGTTTTGCAAGGTATGAGGGGTGTACAGCTCCCCCATGAGCTCACTTCAACAGATAAAAATCTAGCCATAATAGGAGTCATACTAACTTTGGTGTGGCCATTTGGCAACAAATAACTTAATTGCACTGGTATCAGATGAAATTTCAATAAGTTGGCAGGGTTGGAAGTTTTAAGACAACTCCTCATTGTTCTTCATTCTTTAACATAAGCTGTCTCCTAGTCCCTTGGCTTACAGCCAATGGAAACTTGCTTAACCCCCATAAAATAATATATGAGCCTGTTTATAGGTGTAAATATAAAAAAACATCATGCAAGTTAATTTCAGGGCAAAAAGATCCTACATTTTGCACAAAGGTAGCTTTAAGCATTGTCTGCCATGAGCTCCGTACAGCACAAAATATACAAAACTTTATGAAAAAATGTACTAATATAAAATACAAAATAGTTATATATACTGTCGAAATTTAATATAATCTAGTCGTTGCCACCGCAGGCTTATCTGAGAGAAAATGGACGCATGTGCTCAGTAAGTCCCCTTTCACACCCGACTAGAGTTGAGCGAACACCTGGATGTTCGGGTTCGGTGGGTTCGGGCCGAACTTCGCGAAAAAGTTCGGGTTTGGTACCGAACTTGACCAGAACTTTACCCTGAACACCATTGAAGTCAATGGGGACCCAAACTTTTTGGCACAAAAATGACTGTAAAAAAGTCCTGGAAAGTGCTAGAGGGCTGCAAAAGGAAGTAAAATGATTTTAGAACAATAATCTGTCCCTTACAGCAACAGCAGGAACCTGACCCTATAGAACTAGGAGATGATTTTAGAACAATAATCTGTCCCTCTAAGCAGTAGACTCTACCTAGTCCAGTCAGATCATTCTGTAATGCAGGATGAAATGTTATTAGATCTGCAATCTGTCCCTCACAGCGCCTGCAGCATCCTCTCCCTACACTAACCCAAGAGCATGTGACATGCAGCACTAAGTGACTCCAGCTTATAAAGAGGCTGGGTCAAATGATGCACTTGCCAATCACAGCCATGCCATTAGTAGGCATGGCTGTGATGGCTTCTAAGGGCAAACCAGTGAAATGCTTGTTGATTGGCTGCCCTGCAGCTATTCAACATGCGTGATCAAATACCCGAACCCCGAACTTTTTTTCAAATGTCCGGGTTCGGATCCGGGTCACGGACACCCCAAAGTTCGGTACGGACCCGAACTTTACAGTTCGGGTTCGCTCAACTCTACACGCGACGGGGAGGAGTCTGCCAGCTCAGTGGGAATGATCCCCACTGAGCAGGCGGATGGCTGGTCTGTGTCTGCTCTGCTTATGCAGAGTGGACATGGACACAGCCTGCTTTCCTCTATGGAGTGGTTATCCAATCCGATCCGCTAGATAGATTGGGAATGGATCCCCATCTGTCTGCATTCTATGCATTAAGATAATGCAGCGCCTCTCAGCCCCCCTAACACTTACCAAGATTCTCCCCCTGATGTGGTGTCATTGGCTGCCTCTGCTGTCAATCAAAGTCAGCTAACCAATCAGGAGAGAGAGGGGCCAGGGCAGGGTTCCGTGTCTGAATGGATACAGGGAGCTGTGATTCGGCTCGGATGCCCCCATGGCAAGCTGCTTGTTCTAGGGGCACTGAAAAGGAGGGAGGGACCAGGAGCATAGAAGAGGGGCCCGAGTAGAGGAGGTTCCGGGCTGCTCTGTGCAAATCCACTGCATTAGCAGGCATTGTTATTTTCATGGGAAAAAAATAGGCTTTACAATCACTTTAAACACAAAGTACTTATCATCCAAAAGATAAGGCAGCACTCACAGGGCTTGAAAGGTGAACACACAGCGATTAATTTTTATGGCAACATTTTGATAGGGCACAAGTTTGTCATCCTCAGGACACAAGTTCATCTTCCTCAGCATCTTAAATTAAGAAGTAGAGGCTGGCTGTGGATGATACCTGAACAAAGATGGCACCATCTTTCTCAGAAGCAAAGGAAGATCAATCTCAGAATGGGCACCTGTGATACTTGTGGGAGCAGAAAAAATACTGGCAAGTATTACACTTAGACATTATGTAGCATGCATGCACTTAACATGAAAAAATATATCGGAAACTGGGTCAACTCTAACAGAAGAGTGGGCTATGTAACCTGAACAGCCACCACCATCAGCTTGCATCTTGCCCACAGACATAAAAAATGCTACCGGGTGTGGAAGTTGGCTGGTAGATCAGGATTTAATTGCTTTTTTCTTCAGTAAACTTTGGCGTATTTGTTACTGAAATATAAGTAAAGGAGAATCATACAGTGAATGACATTTGTGTATGTTTCATTGGAGTCTAGCACAACACATGTGGTATGCATCTATATTTATTTCCATAGAAACAGGAGCAGTTGCACAATATTACACCATGTATGATGAGCCCTGATGATCATCTTTGTTATTCTAACTAAGCCTTGGTGTAAATTTGCCAGTGGGTGGTAAACTGGATTACTGGCTGTGCGTGAGACATCTCCTTTAAGGAGCATCAGGCCTATATGCTTTAATTTTCTTTCACTCAATAATGACATTTGTAAAACGTTATACCTGTCAGTGAAAGCTGAACTTCGGGCAGATATAAATAACAAAAAGTAATTCAGCTCTACAATTATTAATATATCATTATGTATCATACTAAATTTGACCTGGATTTAGCCTCTTACAGTCTCGGAGTGTGCAAGGAAGCTGTAGAACAAGGAGTCAACCAGAGAGATGAGCACATCACCATGCTACCTCTCCTTTATATTGTATTGTTATTTTTGACTAGAGTTCTGCTTTAATTGTTTATATGCACCTATAAATTGGCAGACAGTTTTATTCAGAGCTTCTAAGATAACATCCGAAGTACCAGCCTTCCACCCCCCTACCTTGGTCTGGTTTTCAAATTTTGCATTAATATTGGTAAAATAAGAATTTAAAAAATAAATTTGGTAAAATGTTGTTTAATGCATAAAATAAGTGCTGCACTAATCTAAAAACGTTTTTCTTTTTTTAATGTAACAAAGGAAGAAACAATCATATTATAAAAAATGCTTTTGAAATGTAAAATATGAGATCAGATGGCAAACTCAAATATGTTGTGCAAAAAAAAAAAAAAAAAGAGTCCAATCCCCAACGAATGTAATGTCAAAAAGCAGTGATTAATACAAAGAAGATTTTGAGATAAATTATGCAATTCAAAAGTCCCAGTGCAATTGAACTCCAAAGAAAAGAGAAATCTTCCAAAAAAAAACTCGGTAGTGGGTTCAACACCAACAGTGTATATGAAATGGCCCCTTCCAAGAAAGCAAAGACCCCCATTTTCAGGGTGGTCAACAAAGCTCAGGCAGCATGCGAACCAGCATATTGGTAAAAATCTTTTGGTTAAACTTAATCACCAACCATGTATGAATGCCACAAAACAATTAAAGGGAAGCGCTCCCGATAGTGCAAATCAGTAAAAAAATCTTTATCTAAAACAAAAAGGTTAAAACTCACATTTAGTATAAATAGTAGCACTTATCTGAATACAGACTCCACATCAGAATACTGGGACAGTGTGTGTGGTAATAACAGCGCATCTAGCTTTGTCCTATTTCTGTATTTCTTCAGATGTGACGTCATCAGGGGCTTAGACATGAGATGTGCACTGAGATATCACAGACTAACAGGAAGTTAGATGGAACCATTCCCCACCAACAAGATCAATAATTGCCTCTTTTCTCTAACCTGTTGCTCTTGATATTCACAATAGAAAATAATACCAACATATTTAAAGATACTTCAGTTAGAGAAAAATATAGCAAGATAATCCCTAGAAAATCAGATTTTTTTTACATTTTCTACAGTTTATGTCTGAGCAAAATATGAAAAAATATCAACTCTCTTTAGATTTTCCAGAACTTAAGTGACTTCCTAACTTCCTTTTATGCGCTGAGAAGACAATAGGGTTGATTTACTAAAACTGCAAAGAGTGCAAAATCTAGTGCAGCTCTGCATAGAAACCAATCAGCTTCCAGGTTTTTGTGTCAAAATTTAATTGAACAAGCACAGCTGCACCAGAATTAGCACTCTCCAGTTTTAGTAAATCAACCCCAATATCTTTGCTGGACTTAAATTTCAAGCAGTGTTGTCAGCCCTGACCAGTTCTTCTATGCTGGCCTACAGAACACCTCCTCTTCTCTCTATCTCTATAACATAAGGGAGATGTTCTATAATTCAGCAGGGGAAAACTAAAGCAGGGCTGAGGGCTTCAGCAGTGTTGTCAACTTAAAGTGTTACTAAACCCAGGACCCTGCATTCACTATATCTGGTCTCCCACAGTACACAGAACATGGAAATACAATTATTTTAGTAAATGTAAGCTGCTAAATACAATTTTTTACAAATATTCTCATCAGCAGTATATAGCAGTCTTGTGACTTCTATTAGTGTCTGGTTAAAGCTTGTAGGAGGAGTTTTCATTCTACTCTGACTGCCCTATGAGGCTGTAGGACCCCTAACTCTCTGTCTGGACAGTGCTGATTGGCCCTGTACTGACCACATGCACCCTCCCAAGAAAAAAAAATCTCTAGCAATACACACCAAACTGAGCATTGAGCATGTGTAGAGTACCCCCAAGGCTCTGTCCCATCAGCAGATGGATGTTTACACAATGCAGAGGATTGGGCCCGGGCCTGGTAGAACAGGGCTGGTTGTACTGCCCTATCAGCGGCCCTGGATGCGCTGGACAGACTGGGTGGAGCACTGAATGGTAACGCTGTTATGGGAACTTAGTATCTGTGAGTTTCCTGCTTACATGTTTTTATCCATTTTGTCATTTTACCATTAGAAGGATTTGTCTTCCTCAAAATTATACTAATGAGATTGTTAGGGTGGAACATGTTGAGAAGTTTGATGTCCAGCCAAGCCAGGCTCTTTTGAAGCTTTTGTGAAAAGTGTATTGAGCGATAATTGACTTGCCTAAACCAGCCCAGGAACCAGTTTGTGTTGCCATGATTTTTTTGTACTGATTTTATAGCATATAATATGGATTTATAATGGAGTTTCAGGTTTCCCTCTCCATTGATATGTAAATAGACCAGTTAGACTGCTAGAGAGGAAGTTCTTTGCAGGAAGTTGGTGTATACAGGAAGTTGGTGGGGGGGCTTGGGGTCTTTTGAAAGGAACATGTGTTTGGACAAAGAGTTGTGTTTGAGAAGAAGAAGGAGTGACATGGCTGCCATGTGCTGGAGAACTTTGGAGACGTTTTGATTTGGACTGAGCAAAGAAGGACATTACATCTTAGGTTGAGTAACTCGTTTAGTTTACTTATTGCTTATATTTGTAGGCATAGTTTTGTAAGCTATGAATTGTGTTATATTGTGTATCCTACGTATGTGCAGTTTTTTTTCTGTTTCATAAAGCATTGATACACTACAGAAGTCTAAGCTTCCCTGGTTTTACCGCAAGAACCTTGACTAGATAAACGAAAGCAAAACACAGTTCCAGACCAAACACAGACTCAGTCTAGGGATGTCTTTTTGAAGATTTATTGTAGTACTTGAACACAAGTGAGTAGAGGGATGAGGTTGCAGGATACTCCAAAGCAGTCGCAGGCATTAGAGGACAGATTCTCAGCCAAAGTCCTTTAGTAACCGCTTGAAGTATTGCTGGAGGTGGAGAATAACACCAGCTAGTCTGAGACTGTGTAGGAGAGGCCACAGTCCTTGTAGCAACCTCTGGTGCTAGCCCTCAAAGCACAGGCACACCTGGAGCTCTAGGAAAAAGTTCATACTCCCCTCACAGTGTCCCAATGTCTCGACAGAGACCTACAACCCTCATACTTGAAAAAGGATCTCGAGGTCCACACGGACACGAAACTCCCGATCGTGGTCTCCAACGATGTTCCTGACACCGGAGAGGATGTGTCAGAGTCTGATCGACCACAATAAGAGGTGGAGGTCGTTATGAAGTTCGCCAATGATTTCCTGAAACCGACTCTTAGACAGGAGATTACGGACGCTGACGAAACCTCATAGGACGTTGGAGTAGGGAGATGAGTGAACACAAGTTCATGATGTTATTTAGAAGTTTTTCTGTAGGGATCTGACTCAGACACAAACCAGACCTTG
>BLSH010418758.1:1731375-1744639 GCA_018402905.1 Glandirana rugosa
ATGTTAGTTACGCAAATTAGCTATAGACCGCTGACGTTGTGGGGTTTCTGGCACTAGGTGTTGCAGTCGCCAGATATCGATTAAACGCATTGATTGTAGGGCTTTTTTCACCCGCCGGAGATACGAATAAGATAAATGCGAGGCTGACTTAGACACATCTAATAGTGGATCTAATGCCATATTAAAGTCGCCTCCTATAATCAGTCCCCCTTCCATAAAATCGTGTAGGGCATTCAGAATGCCTTCCAGGGACCTTAGCTGTGATTGATTGGGCAAATAGATCGAAGCTAGTGTGACCTTGTGTCCTGCCAAATCGCCTTTAAGAAATAAGAACCTTCCTTCTTGATCACTCAACTGATCTTTTAAGGTCCAGGCGACCGACTTTGAGAGCAATATGCTTACCCCTCTTGTCTTAGACAAAGGAGAGGTACTATGTACCATATGTGGATAATATTGGCTCTGAAAGTTGGGCACCTTTCCTTTTTGGAAATGAGTTTCTTGCATAAACACAACCTGTGCCCTCATGCGCCGTATTTCGCGTATTACAGTTGTACGTTTCTCCAGGATATTTAATCCGTTCACATTCAATGATAAGAATTTTATACTTGACATGGTTGGAACCCGGCTCTATTGTGGGTGAGAAAAAAAAAATAAATAAAAAGACAAAACCCCTCACCTAACTTGGTGGGAGTTATCCCACCACTACACCTATCTACCGCTCAATTGAGCTTGCCGTCTCCAGCAGTCCACCTCCGGAACTACCAGCGGTGCGACAGCAGGAGAGGGCCTAACCTAAGGGGGGGGGGGACAATGGACCACAACCACGGGCAGTGATGCTCCACCCAGGCCTCTATAATTTATTGATTCTCCTTAGTGCTTTAGCAAGAGAGAGAAAAGGAAGAGAAAAAAAAAAAAAGGGGGGGGAAGCGGCACAGGGGGAGGGAGAAGGGAGTGGGGAGTGGGTAAACCCCGCTATCCAGTATTGTGCCTATTCTAAATTCCTAAATCTACCCACACACCTCCATCGTTCCCCTATTCCTGGGGATATGCATCACCTAATGCTCAATATAGTCCTGTTGGGACATGTTCTACGGTGCATATCCGCAGGAAAGAGAAGAAAAAAAAAAAAAAAAAACACACACCTTGGCATGGGAGGTACTCCCTGCTAATCTTATCAGTTCGGGTCCCGATTTGCCATTCCGGTGTTACCAAGAGACCTGCCTCCCGTTGGAAGCTGATCCAGAACTCCATTTGTGTTATCTATGCAATCATTGTTTAGCCTTATATAGACCGGCTTAAGTGAAGGAGTTATATTATACTAACCAGTACATGGCTCCAATTGTAAAAGATTTAACTATACTCTAAAGGTTCCAGATCTATATACCCGCCCCCTTACCATGCTTCAGAAGTGGCCTAGCACAGTGCCGTGAATCTATAGTAGTATTGTCATGTCAGCCTCTAGTGCCTAGACCTTATGTTTGCAAAAATTTCCTGGGATCTGGGACAGACCAAGGGGAGGCAGATCTCTGGTTCCACCCGTTAATTTTCCTATCCCTCCGACGCTGAGCTCAAGGTTGCGCAAGGAGTAGTTTCTTCAAAAAAGTTATGGACGGCACAAAAAAAAAAAAAAAATCTGATTTACATCAGGAGTAGTTCCTCCTAAAAGTTACGCACAGCAAGAAAAACTCAGATTTAATGGTCATATTTTAAAGTCTATTCCTGTCCAATCCGGTATCGGGATGGCCTGAATTCCTAACTTATTGAACATCTCCGGGAGCTCTGCTGGTACTCTTAGGATAGTGGATTGACGGCCTTTTTGAATACTAAGATGGAAGGGAAAGCCCCATTTGTACGTAGCGCCCTCTTCCTTCAATTTTTCTAACAACGGCTTCATGTTACGGCGTAGCTGTAGTGTGTATCTAGAGAGGTCAGGCAGGACTTGAATCTTGGTCCCGTTAAGATCGATATGCCCTTTTTGCCACGCTTTCCTAACAATCTCCTCCTTAATTCTGAAAAAATGTACTCTACATAGCGTGTCTCGAGGTCTACCATCAGGCAAAGGATTTGGGCCTTGAATCCGATGTATCCTGTCCAGTTCCAGATCGGCAGCAGGATCTCTGTCCAAGATTTTGTTTAGTATACCCGACACCACTAAACGCAAATCTCCGGCTGGTATTGCCTCAGGTATCCCTCTGAGCTTCAGATTATTTCTCCTGCTCCTATTTTCCAGGTCATCTTGATGCAAACGCATGGCATATAATTGATGCGACTGTAGAGTCGCCTTTGCCTCCAAAGAGTTCAGCCTCTGGATCGCTTGATTTTGAGTTTCTATCTGAGCCCCCTGGGTTACCTCTATGGTCTCTACCCGAATAGCCAGGCCTTGGATATTGTCTTTGATTTCCTTTAACTCCTCTCTGAGTGTCTGCTGTAAGGTAAGTGTCATACGGTCCATGTCAGATTTAGTAGACAAGCATGAAAAGAACGCCCTGGTGTTAGGGTCCAGCATCATAGCTGATAGCCCTGGTGGTTGCTGTGTTGTTTGCTGTGGTATCTGCTGTTGTATCTGCTGTGGAAACTGCTTTAGAGGTTGCTGCATAGACTGCATTGGCTGTAGCATCCTTAACTGTGTAGGCGGCAATGGCGGCATTGGCGTATATGCCGATACATGCTGGTTATTTATGTATAATGGCGGCGCTTGTTCCACACTTTCATAGTTAACATTCCTCCTGTTATCAATGCATATAGAGGGTGTCTGTTCCTGGGTCTCATGACATAAGACCTGCAGTACATTCTGCTCCTGCCCCCCTTCTAGGACTTCTAAGCGCCCTGCATGTATTAAGAGGGAGAAGGAAAAGGAGGAGAGAGGAGAGATCGCTGCGGGGATTGCTGCGGGGATTGCCGCGAGTTATTAACCTCGGACCGCGCTGAAAAAAAATTAGTGAGGGCTGCGCTGCGAGTAACCGTTCCGATACCTGGCGGCTGCTTCTTCTGCCCTTTCCTGGAGCCCTTTGGCATGCTTTAGGTACCGTATCACTCCTTATGTCCTCCTTCTTCTGTTTGCCTTGCCCTGTCTTGTGCTGTCTTGTGCTACGGTAGGTTCAGGGCAGCTGTCGTGGAGCTAGACACAAAGCGCTAAAGATCGGCCGAGATAGCTGAAGCCTGAATGGAGCTCCCGCTGGAGTTTCACTCACTCACTCCGCCATTGCAGAGCCACACCCTTGAGTTGCCTTTTTTAATTCAAATGCTTTTTTTTTAATCCAAACATACCTTCAGGTATTGTTAAATTTTTGCTTCATCAGACCTTAGGACTTGGTTCCACAGCGCCTCTGGCCTGATTAAGTCTTTTGTTGCATAGTTCATGAAATGAGATTGCACATTCATGTTCCTTATGATGACTCTTCCATGCAGATCTTTATTGTGTTAGCAGTGCTAGCAACTATCCAAAGCACCACTACCCCTGTGACAGCTAAACCTTAATACAGAGGCTTGGTTTTGCATGCCTAACCAGTCTACATGATGTTTTATCGAAATCTGCCTTAAGCCTGGGTTCACACTATTGCAAACACAGACATTGCATGTGATTCGCACCACATTGCTATGCCGATCACATGCGATGTCTGTACAATGCAAATTCAGCCATACAGTTGTATGGCTCAACTAGCATTGGATTCGCACGAAAAAGGTGCAGGAACCTTTTTTGTGGCCGCACTGAAATCGGGTTGCATGGGTGTTCACACCCATATGATCCGATTCCTATCCGAATTTACAGTTCGCAGATCTGGGGGTGTCATTAACTTTGTATTGACACCCACAATGGTTCGCAGAGGCCAGTGTGAACTGCCTGCGGGAGAGATGCAATGCGGGAACCGGCACTGGAATCATGCTGGTTCCCAAATCGCTACAGTGTGAACCCAGGCTGAAGCTGTATAAAACACAAAATGTAATACTGTATATTGCAGCTCATCGATGGCTGCTCTTAGTTGTCTTTTTTTAACCATCTCAATACCAGGCCTATTTTTTGGACTTGGTGTTAACAAGTTAAAAACATTTTTTTTTGCTATAAAATTACTTAAAACCCCCAAATATTATATATATATATTTTTTTTTCTAAAACCCTAGAGAATAAAATGGCGGTCATTGCAAAACTTTATGTCACATTGTATTTGCACAAGCGCGATGAAAAAATGAGGCAAAGTAAAGTTAGCCAAATTTTTTTCCATATTGTGAAAGATAATGTTACGCCGAGTAAATTGATACCCAACATGTCATGCTTCAAAATTGCGCCCTCTCGCGGAATGGCGACAAATTTTGCAACCTAAAAATCTCCATTTTCGACGTTTAAAAATTTCTACAGGTTAGATGTTTTGAGTTACAGAGGAGTTATAGTGCAAGAGTTATTGCTCTCGCTCTAACGATCACGGCGATACCTCACATGTGTGGTTTTAACACCGTTTTCATATGCGGGCGGGACTTACGTATGCTTTACATTTTTTACTTTTTATTTTTTAATTATACACTGTTGTTTTAAAAAAAAAAAATTGATCACTTTTATTCCTATTACAAGAAATGTAAATATTCCTTGTAATCGAAAAAAGCATGCCAGGACCTCTTAAATATGAGATCTGGGGTCAAAAAGACCTCAGATCTCACATTTACAGTTAAATGAAAAAAAAAAAAAAATGACAGTTCAAAAAAAAAAAAGTCCCCTTTAAGAGCATTGAGCGGAAGTGGCTTGTGACACCATTTCCGCCCTGCAATGTTATGGAGTCGAGTGGGCGTCATCTTCCGCTCACTCGGCTTCCTGTGCAGGGGGGGAATGGACCCGATCATCTCTGCCACTGCCCACAGTCCGGTAAGTGGCGGAGATGATGGGAAAGTGGCGGGAGGGGGGGGCACCTCTCCCGCCACTGATAAAAGTGATCTCGCAGAGAATCCGCCACTAAGACCACTTTTATCTTGCAGAAAATCGCTGGCGGAAAAAAACTATATCTGAATGGTGCCTGTAGCTGCTGGCAACATTCAGATATCACCGCTCAAAATCAGCAACGTCATATGACGGTGTCCCGGGGAGAAGTGGTTAAGCTTTTATTCCTCTATATTTACCTGGTGATCTGGCCAGTAACACACCTTCTGTATTAAAGTGTCTACACTCTGGATGAAGGAACACAGTGGCACCTTTGGACAGCAGCATTGTTAATGCAGGGGGAGGGGAGTATGCACTAGCAGATTTAGATACAGTAACAAACTGAAACTGAACTCCAGCTAACACTAAGCCACAGGTGTCAAACACAAGGCCCGCAGGCCATTTCATGTGGCCCTTGCACCTCTCCTGCAGCTGCAGGGGAGCTCCAGCCCACCTCTGGTCCTCCTCCAGACCCTGTACTTTCTGCTTTTCAGCAATGCATCCAGCTTCTTCCCAGCAGCAGCATAAGGTAAGGGGGTGCACTTTGATGTAAGGGAGGGTGGAGGATTCAACTTCTGATGGTGGGGGGTGACTCTTGACATCTAATGTAAGGGAAGGGGATGCTCTGGACATATAGTCTTAAAGATACAACCGGCCCTTTTATGGGCAATCATAATGCTGATGTGGCCCACAATGAAATTGAGTTTGACACCACTGCACTAAGCAGTTACAGCAAGAGTTTTTCTTTTGTTTCATTTAGTGATATAGGTTTTACATAAATAAAAGCTGATCATTGGATGCACCCTTGCCAATTGTAAATGGTTTGTCTCAACCCTGTAGGTGCTACATCTGCAAGAGAGATAGATTTGTTGAAAAACAACAGACTTATTGGCCAGATCACCGGGGGAAAATAAAGAAAAGAAAGACTAAAAAGGAAAGCGAATGCAACTATCACATCTAAAAATTGGTAGGCTGCAAAATAATAAATGTTTGCTCAAAGGTTTAATACCGCTTTAGGCTGGCCATACACTAGTAGATTTTCGAATGAACATTCAAACAAAAATTCTCAGTACCTTGGATGACTTGACAAATGTCATTTGAAAGTACTTCAAAATTTAATTAACATTCAATTTTATAAGCCAAATGAAAACCACATGAGAAACATTTTCCATCCTGCTACGTTGACTGTTCTCGTCACTGCAGCCTAAAACGAATGTTGATTTGACTCCACTAACAATTAGAAAATCAAACAAATACCCTTAATTTTGAATGAAATTCTACTAGTGTATGGCCAACTTTAGTCTTCTGTATATTTTCCTGACTCTAAGGCCTCATGCACACAGGATGTTAAAAAACATTCTAAAAACGTCAGTAGCTTTGTAGTGAGTTTTTCAGCTTTTTTCAGCGTTATTGCAGCAACGTTTTTGAGCGTTTTTTTTCTCAATGGATCAAAAACGTCCAAAAACGTTGGTGAGTCACCGTTTTGGGGGGTTTTTGAGCATTTTTACAGCTAAAAACATCTCTCAGAACCCAGTAGTCTTGGGTTTTTTTACAGCCCAAAATTCACCCCTGCCCAAACAGTTGATAACAGCCTGTGTGTGCATGAACACATAGGAGAACATGATGGAGGGTTTATTGACTGTAGGAAAAAAAATCTGAAGCTAAAAACATCAGCTGTAAAAACGTCCAAAAACGTCCAGTGTGCATGAGGCCTTATAGTTTACCCTAATTTCCATTCGTAATGAAAGGCTGGTTAACAGACCTTTAAATAGGAAGCATTTAATTTTGCTTTATTTTCAGATCCTCACACATCTTTATTGAGGTGACCAAGGCTGTTGGGTGTAAGCACAACATCGTCATTGAGAGCGTTAAACATAAGCAGTGTATGGCTGGAGAAAGAAAAATAATAATTGTGCATTGACATTTGAATTTGCACACAACTGAGAGCCAGGAGAGAGGTAGTGACACAAGGGAAACTTGACAGACTATAGCAGAAAAGTAATGTCATCTGTCCACCAAATTGTTACCATTAACATAACGTTCTTCAAGAACAAAGGTTGCACAGGCAATCGGCATATGTAAGTCAAACAAATCAAACAGATTTTTTATCAACAAACTTACCCTGTAAAATGGCTTTACTGAATGTTAACCATTAAAAACATCTGGACACCAACTTAGAATTTAAAAAAAATGTTTTATTTAATTGCAATGCGTCTCTGAACTTGCTACAAAATGTGACTGCTGCAGGAGAGTCAATCCTTTAGCACAGCCACCCTCCTTGCATGTCAGATCCCTCTCAGCCACCCTCCTTGCATGTCAGATCCCTCTCCTCTACTGGGAGTGTCTAATTACTCTTTGTACTGACCCAGCTCCTTTGCCCCTTTCTTATCTCTCTATATAACCCTTGGTGTAGCTGCTGGGGAGGAGTGAAGGGGAAAACTATAGAGCACAGGTGTCAAACTTGCGGCCCTCCAGCTGTTGCAAAAGTAAAATTCCCACGAAGCATTGCAAGGCTGACAGTTACAAGTATGACTCCCTCAGCATGCTCTGTGATCAGAGAGTCCATGAGACTCGGCTGATCACAGATCGGAGTAAGGGGCTGATCCCGACTCCTTTCCACGTGATCAGCTGTCAGCCAATGACAGCTGATCACGTGATGTAAACAGAAGCTGATAATCTCCTTTTTTTTCCCTCATGCTGACAGCGTGAGGGAAAAAAAAAGCAGATTACCGCCTTGTGTAAATGGGACATTGGTTCCACAAACTCCAGACCCACTGTTGCTAAGCAGTGCCCACCAGTGCCACCTTCCAGTGCTCACCAGTGCCACCTACCAGTGTATCAGTGCTGCCAAACAGTGCCCATCAGTGCCTCATCATCAGTGCTGCCTATCAGTGTCACCTACCAGTGCCCATCAGTGCCGCCTATCAGTGCCCTTCAGTGCCGCCTATCAGTGCCCTTCCGTGCCACCTATCACTGCCCATCAGTGCTGCATATCAGTCCCACCTCATCAGTGCCACCTATCAGTGCAGCCTATAAGTGCCCATCAGTGCAGCCTCATCAGCGCACATCAATGAAGGAGAAAAATGACCTTTTTGCAAAATTCTATAACAAACTATGAAAACTGTTTTTTTATTTTTTATTTCAAAACGTTCGGTCTTTTTTTGTTTGTTTAGCAAAAAATAAAAACCCCAGTAGTGATTAAATACCAGCAAAAGAAACCTCTATTTGTGTGAAAAAAATGATAAAAACGTCATATGGGTACAGTGTAGCATGACTGCGCAATTGTCATTCAAAGTGTGACAACGCTGAAAGGTGAAAGTTGGCCTGGGCAGGAAGGGGGTTAAAAGTGCCCAGTAAGCAAGTGGTTAAATAACTTGCATAAAATATGTTAACTGAAAATATAATCTTATACAAAAATTGTTGATGAAATGAAGGTCCAGCAAGAGGGTCTCCGTATTCCAGGGGTTTACTGGATTTCATTCATAGGATTGCACACTGAGAACTATGGTACAGTATGAGGGCTATAATATGATCATAAATGGAAAAAGTATAATAGGATAGGAGCTAGACAACTTGGGAAACTGTAGAATACTCATCCATAATAATTGGTTTTATCTGACAATGTAGACCAAAAATTTTTTTTTTCAAAAAATAGATATTCTCCCATATTAGGTTAAATTGTCTCATACTTTGCAGTTTTGTTTTTGCCATTTCTAGATCAACTACAGTTCCAGAAATGAAGGTTACATATATTTTTAAACTGATGAATGTGATGGTGGCTGATGTAACTCATGTCTCCTACTTGACCCATTACAGGAATAACTGATGCTGTTTTTCCACTCAGTAGGCAGGGCAATATTGCTGGTAGAACTTGCAGGAGTAGTAGTTGTGATACATTATTCATTTTCCTCTTCTGTCAGTCAAATACACTATAATGTCCTATTCTTTGTTTTCCTGCGCTAGACAACATCTAATAAAAAGTCTATAGTTTCCTCCTTGTGTATCCAAAGGAAATGTGAATTGACATTCTGGACTGCTGGTGATTTTCCTGCACTTCTCCCCTCTCCAGCTTCAAGCTTCTTTTTACACTCTGTAAATGGAAAGAGTTTATTATCTTTTCCTGTAAGGTTTTCCAACTATTCATCAGAGTAGTGAGGAAGAAGCAACATCAGCCACAGCCAGGCTTGTTAGAGGGCGAGGTGGAGAAATTGACTCTGGCTCCAGTATGAAATAATGGCTTTCTTATACCCAGAAACCTTGTTTTCATAGCCTTTATTGGTCTTGGAGATTTGTCCGCTCTCTGCCTTCAGCTGTGAGTACATTTTCCCTACTGTAGCGTCTTCCCAGTCTCAGCCAAAGGAACCACCCTACTAGCTACTGTAGTGCTGCTACTGGTATTAAAGGTTGGTTCTGCGACACTAGTCAGAGCGTAATCTTATCCTCAGTTATGTTTTGAAATCTGTTGCCATCATAAAAAAATGACTGCAGCCTTTAAACAATGTATGTAAGAAAAGCATTGAAAAGATTATATGACATGATTTATCATGAAAGTTTATAAAGGAGTGGCAAACTAAGGCGGCAATGGGCTCAAGAGAAAAAAAATGCACCACCTCGGTTCCCATTTGATGCCCTCTCTGTCACAACTATTGTTATTTGCAATATGTTCTGGAGTAGTGCAATAAACTGGGTAACTACTACAGGTCTGCAGTCTGGAGTGAGTATTGGACAGAACACATTAGATACAGTTGTGCTCATAAGCTTACATACCCTGCCAGAATTTAGGATTTCTTGGCCATTTTTCAGAGAATATGAATGATAACACAAAAACATTTCTTTCACTCATGGTTAGTGTTTGGCTGAAGCCATTTATTATCAACCAACTGTGTTTACTCTTTTTAAATTGTAAGTTCAACAGAAACTACCCAAATGACCCTCATCAAAAGTTTACATGTCCTGG
The DNA here is from genome assembly GCA_018402905.1 of Glandirana rugosa. Lineage (NCBI taxonomy): Eukaryota > Metazoa > Chordata > Amphibia > Anura > Ranidae > Glandirana > Glandirana rugosa. The sequence continues at coordinate 1,741,236 of BLSH010418758.1, forward strand.
TGATTTTGGCCTGATAGCATGCACACAAGTTGATACAACGGGGTTTGAATGGCTATTAAAGGTAACCATCCTCACCTGTGATCTGTTTGCTTGTAATTAGTGTGTGTGTATAAAAGGTCAATGAGTTTATGGACTCCTGACAGACCCTTGCATCTTTCATCCAGTGCTGCACTGACGTTTCTGGATTCTGAGTCATGGGGAAAGCAAAAGAATTGTCAAAGGATCTGCAGGAAAAGGTAGTTGAACTGTATAAAACAGGAAAGGGATATAAAAAGATATCCAAGGAATTCAGAATGCCAATCAGCAGTGTTCAAGCTCTAATCAAGAAGTGGAAAATGAGGGGTTCTGTTGAAACCAAACCACGGTCAGGTAAAATTTCAGCCACAACTGGGCTTCTTGCCAAGAGGAATGGGCAGCTTTACCATATGAGAAGATAAAGAGCCTCATCCACAAATACCACAAAATACTTCAAGCTGTCATTGATGTTAAAGGGGGCAATACACGGTATTAACCACTTCAGCCCCGGAAGGTTTTGCAGCTTTAGGACCAGAGCACTTTTTGCGATTCGGCGCTGCATCGCTTTAACGGACAATTGCGCGGTCGTGCGACGTTGTACCCAAACGAAATTTGCGTCCTTTTTTTCCCACAAATAGAGCTTTCTTTTGGTGGTATTTGATCGCCTCTGCGTCATTTCTTATCGCCGCTATAAACAAAAGAAGAGCGACCATTTTGCAAAAAAACCCAAATTTCTTACTTTTTCCTAAAATTCAAATCAAAAAAAAAAATATAAAAAAAATTTTTTTTTCACCGTTTTTGGCCGATTTATATAATTCCTCATATTTGCGATAAAAAAAATCGCAATCAGCGTTTATTGATTGGTTTGCGCAAAAGTGGCCGCGTTTACGGATGATGAGAATTCATTTCTGGGGTTTTTATTTTTTTTTATTTTTTACTAGTAATGGCGGCGATCTGCGATTTTTAGCGGTAATGCGATATTGGGGCGGACATGTCGGACATTTTTGACACTTTTTTGGGACCAATGACATTTATTCAGCGATCAGAAATTTAAATGTCCACTGATTACTGTATAAATGTCATTGGCAGTGAAGGGGTTAACCTGGGGGGGGAGCTAGGGGTTAAGTGTGTTCCCTGGGTGTGTTCTTACTGTGGGGGGGTTGGGCTAACATGGGCATGAGAGATCTAACTGATCCCAGTGACAGGGATCAGTAGATCTCTCATACCCCATTGACAGGGCGGGGAACCGCCGTGTTTACATCGGCGGTTCCCCATTCTTTTCCCTGTAGCCGCTCATCGCGGCTCGCCGGCGGACATCGGGTCCGCCCGAGCCGCGGGCACACTCCTCAGGAGTGCGGCGGGGGCGCGCACGCCCCCTGGTGGGCAAAATGCGAATCGCCGCCTATTTACGTCGATTCGCGCCCAGCTCCCCGACTGCCGCCGTGAAAAGACGGCGCGCGGTCGGGAAGCGGTTAAGTTACATTTTGGTCTCATCACTCCAAATGACTTTGTGCCAGAAGGTTTGAGGCTTGTCTCTGTGCTGTCTGGCGTATTGTAAGGATACTTTGTGGCATTTGCATAGTAATGGATTTCTTCTGGCGACTCAACCATGCAGCCCATCTTTCTTCAAGTGCCTCCTTATTGTGCATCTGGAAACAGCCACACCACATGCTTTCAGAGAGTCCTGTATTTCACCTGAAGTTATTTGTGAGTTTTTCTTTGCATCTCAAACAATTTTCCTGGCAGTTGTGGCTGAAATTTTAGTTGGTCTACCTGACCGTGGTTTGGTTTCAACAGAACCCCTCATTTTCCACTTCTTGATTAGAGTTTAAACACTGCTGATTGGCATTCTCAATTCCTTGGATATCTTTTTATATCCCTTTCCTGTTTTATACAGTTCAACTACCTTTTCCCGCAGATCCTTTGACAATTATTTTGCTTTCCCCATGACTCAGAATCCAGAAACGTCAGTGCAGCACTGGATGAAAGATGCAAGGGTCTGTCAGGAGTCCGGAAACTCATTGACCTTTTATACACAAACACTAATTATTATTATTATACAGGATTTATATAGCGCCGACAGTTTGCGCAGCGCTTTACAATATTAGGGCAGACAGTACAATTACAATACAATTCAATACAGGAGGAATCAGAGGGCCCTGCTTGTTAGAGCTTACAATCTCGGAGGGAGGGTTAAATGGTACGAAAGGGCAATAACTGCAGGGGATGAGCTGATTGAGAAGATAAGAAGTGTATTTGTTAGGAGGTGGCAGGATAGGCTTCCCTGAAGAGAAAAGTTTTCAGGGATCGCCTGAAGGTGGATAGATTTAGTGACAGTCTGACAGATTGGGGTAGGAAGTTCCAGAGGGTGGGAGAGGCTCGGGAGAAGCCTTGGAGGTGGGTATGGGAGGAGGTGATGAGGGAGCTGGAGAGCAGGAGGTCTTGGGAGGAGCGGGGAGGATGGTTAGGTTGGTATTTTGAGACTAGACTGGTGATGTAGCTGGGGGCAGAGTTGTGGATGGCTTTGTAGCTGATTGTTAGTATTTTGAATTTAATTTGTTGGGCGAGTGGCAGTCAATGGAGGAAATGGCAGAGAGGGGTGGCAGACGCTGAATTGTTTGTAAGGTGGATGAGTCTGGCAGCGGCGTTCATGATGGACTGGAGGGGGGATAGTCTATTTAAAGGTAGGCCAGTGAGGAGAGAGTTGCAGTAGTCGAGGCGAGAGATGACCAGGGAGTGAATCAGGAGCTTTGTGGTTTCATTGGTTAGGAAGGGACGTATTTTAGAGATGTTGCGGAGATTGAGGCGGCAAGCCTTAGAAAGTGATTGGATGTGGAGCCAAAAGGAGAATTCAGAATCCAGGATAACACCAAGCACCCTAACATGTGGGGATGGGTGGATGGTTGTGCCATTGCTCTTGACAGAGAAGTCAGGGAAACTGCACGTGGGGGAGGAAATATTATGAGTTCAGTTTTGGACAAGTTGAGTTTGAGGAAGTGGTGTGACATCCAGGCAGATATGCCCCCCCCCCCCCCCGCAGCTTAGTTCTTTTTCCTTCAGAAGTTGCTAGGGGTTCCTTTGAACAATTAGCAATTTCTGCCTCTCAGATAAGTAACCACTGATACCAATGCTATTTTAGCTTTCTGTAAGGAAGGCATTCTTCCCACTGACCACAAAGGTAAGGACCATTCTTATCACTGATAATAAGGAATGAGTCAAACTGCCCTGGGTTTGGTTTGAGTGTTGTTTGGCGAACTTCAAAGAAGTTCGGATGCCGAATCTGAATCCCACTGTGATCAATAGGAGCTAAAACTCTCAAATAATTCCTTTTTTCTTGGCTAATATGCAAGTGGGTGTTGAAAAATAGCATGGGGGGGGGCCTTCTTACG
>BLSH010418758.1:1744753-1760907 GCA_018402905.1 Glandirana rugosa
AACCCCCCCCCCCCAGTCCTGCTATACAGAAGTCCCGCAATCACCTGATGTGACACATTCGGTCACCGCTTCACCATCCGCGGATTTTAAGTCCCGGCGGCTTAATCTCCGAAACGTACCTCGTAAAGGTATGTATAGGAGGCATTCTAATTGGCCAGCTCTGTCACATGGCACCGACCAATCAGAACCCACCTAGCCCATCTTGTCAGCGCTGGAGAAGAGGAGAGAAAGCCATGGTAAAGCAGCAACCTGATGTTGGAGAGGGAGTCCAGTGTAAGCTCACCTTTACAGATTTTCTGTAAAGGTGAACTTACAGTTTAAATAACATAACTGGGGCTTTCCTAATTTTGCCTATGAAGAGAGCATTTCTATGATGTACAGAAAGTGCTGAAGAAACACTGACATTCACAAAGGAAAAAAGTGCCCAAAATTGCCAGCATTTCCAAAAAGAAAAAAATTCCTCCCCAAAGGTCTGCTATGTATTTTGGACGACTTTTAGAGGGGTCAGTCTGCTGCCTTTAAAAAAAAAAAAAAAAGAACTTGGCAATTAAATGTAATTTGCCAGCAACTTTTTTTCTTTGTAAATTTCACTTTTGCCATAGCAAATCCAACATCAAGAATGAATTGTGTAAGAAAAATGCGCTGAGTTGTCCCCAAAATGAAACACCAGATCGGAGTCTCGTATGGATTTTAACGGGGTACCTAGCATAAAAAAAGGCAAAAAATGCATGAGGTCCCCCAGTAAATCCATCCAATCCATACCAGACTCTTAATCCGAGCATGCAGCCTGGATGACTAGGAAATTGGGGAACAATTGTCTGCCCCCTTCCTGAACCATGCTAGGCCACATGCCCTCAACATGAGGGGGGGCACCTTGCCAGGAGACAAGGGCTCCCGGTCCCTTTACTAACGTGGCCAGGGCCATGTAAGGTAATATACCGTGATGTCAGCAGTTAGGGATCCTAGGGATGTGGCAGGTGCTGTTGCTTCCTTGGAAACCAGTGACACTAGGAAGTCACCATATATAGAAGCAGTAGAAATACTGCTTTTATATATGGTGATAGAGAGGGTGGTAAAAGACCTAGAGTTGGGGTTTAAGTAAGTAGTATGTAGTAAAATCCTTAACTGAGCACTGAATTGCTGAACAGCCAACTAGTACTTTCCTTTGGCAGGAATTGTACTGAGCCAAAAACTCACTAGCCAAAGAAACCAGAGTGCATAGTACATCAGTAGAAGGAATTACTTGTCAGTCACTTGTACAGCTAAGACAAAGGACAAAATCTTTGTCAGCCAGTGGCTTGCCCACATTTAATTGTCTATTTAGGTAAGTGATGGGACGAGTTTTACAGAAATACTAATGCAGAAAATAGAAGAGTGAAAAGCCCCAATGCTTAGTGATGTGCTATGAAAAATGGAGGTGCTGCCAATATTGAACAGTTATTAATGTAATTGTTTCAGGACAAATAATTGAGAGTGGGTCTCATTTATTAAAGGGAAGTTTTGTTTTGGATAGAATGAAGAAGTATGTATTCTTTTTTCTGCTTATGTCCCATTTTTTCACCAGGACAGGTGAGAAAAATACCAAATACTATAGCTGTCACTAGAACAGCAATAGAGGAGACAATCCCCCGTGGAGCACCCATTCTGGTGCCTGCTATCAAAGAAGAAATTTTCCATCAACGTGAAATTTTCTGCCACTTCCTGATGTTTTCCAGAGAAAGGAAGTAAGGATGGTCTGACTCAACCTCATTCCATCAAAAACATAAAGGGAGGTTTGGTAATTAATGAAGAATTTTCGAGCAACTGGTGAAAGAATTCAGTGATCTATAAAAGCTCTCAAGTAAACATTGCAGCTGAGTCACTCAGGTTGCCTTAATCAGTTCTGTGTTATTTCTTGAGCAATCAGCACACATCAGGGTGATACAGGGTTAGTTGGAGGGCAAGAGGAGTAGTGTACTTCCTGATACTTGTGTAGTATAAGGCTGGCCATTCACTGTGCAAATTCCAACTGGTTCCTGAGGAAACGGCTGAAAACTGTTTAGTGGGTCGGCCGACTCCCCCCTAATGTCCCTTGATTCAGGAGAACAGGGTGGAAAATTGTTGGCTGGTCACAATAAAAAGCAGGTTACATAGTTGCATAATTAATTTGGCTGAATAAAGACACAAGTCCATCTAGTTCAACCAATCACCAGGTTGCAAGAAACAACTTAGAATTGCTATTTTTTTATTTTTGTATGTGAAAGGCCACAAAAGGGTGCTCCAGACTCACCAACACTTGTGTTCCAGGTTCACCAGATTGCAAACAAAGGTCAGTGGTGTGGACTGGTGTGCAAAATAGCAATACTTGGATAAGACATAAAACTACCTTGCTATGCCGAATATAGAAGAGGAGAAAAAGAAGATGTGGATTTTCCCAGTGCCCCTAAGACAAAACACAACAGCTTATAACACATCAGAGTTTATTACAAAGCTCTAAAAAAATATGCAGTACAAAGTTTAAAATCAATTGCAGAAACTTCCCTCCAGTTGTGAAATAGATCCCTATTATGGGCGACTTCGGTCTCCCCAATAGTGGAATCCACTCCAAGGTTGTAGGCGTGAGGGAATATGTGCACAGCAACTGCATCAGGAGGAATGAGGGATGTGAAGTATCTAAAAAGGAGCATAACACTACTCAAAAATCATACACATATAGCACTAACATTTTAACTGTACAATTCATTACAATGGAACTTTACCCACACCAATTTGATAAAACATAATGTTCTTTAGCAAGGAACATACACTCTACATCAGTGGTTCTCAACTCCAGTCCTCAGGACCCACCAACAGGTCAGATTTTAAGTATTACCTTGGTGAGACGCAGACTAGAATACTGCAATCACTGAGCAGCAAATGATATCACCTGTGATGCATTTCAGTTATCCTGCAAACCTGGCCTGTTGGGGGGTCCCGAGGACTGGAGTTGAGAACCACTGCTCTACATTAATAATTATGCTACCAAAATGAGAGTGTGCTATAAATTGCCTCTGGCAGTATTCCTGTTTCTACTTGCTGGAGGCAGCCATTTCGCTGAATCCCAAATCATAAAGTAGAACTAAACCCATTGATTTACCAGTTTCAAAAAACTATTTGATTTGCTTGTGTTCTCAACCAAGCTGTCAAATCATCAAATGGTAGGTGTCCTAACTGATCACATGTGCATCACCAGTTGCAGTTCAAACAGAAGCAGCTTCCTTGGTTATAAAGGATAGGAGGGTTTAATTCAGCTTTAAGACTGTCAGCAGATCGGCCTCTACAAACTCAGCAGTGCCTAAAATGCCTAAAAATAGAGAGCAACTGAGCATAGATTTAATTTTATGACTAAAGTTCCACTTAAAGTCACCAGGAAGGCAGTGTAAAGGGAGTGGCAACCAGGACTTACCAGAAGCCAGAGGACAATTGCCAAATCGAGAGGCCCAGAACTAAGGGCAAAATTCTCCCCCTTTTTTTTTTCAATCTATATTGGCTCTCACTTCCCATCCTCAGGGAGAATTTGGCCCTTAGTTCTGGGCCCCTTGACCTGGCAGTTGTCCTTCAGCTTCGGGTAAGCCCTACTCCTTTTTAGATACTTTACTGTAGAGGGTTGCTGTGCATATGTTACCTCACGGCTACAACCCTGAAGTAGATTCCACTATTAGAGAGACTCAAGTCTTAAATACATGTATTGTATATTGTTTTAGAGCTTTTGTAATAAACTCTGATATTTTATAAGCTGTTTTGTTTTGTCCTTGGGGTACCAAGTCATGGAAAAATCCATGACTTCTCTTTCTCATTTACTATATTCAACTTGTGAGGATGTGGTACCCAATTTGAATTGTTTATACATAGGCACATTATCCATTATGAGTACCTTGCTATGCTGTTAAAATATAAGGTCTGTACCAAATTAATGTAGACGTGGGCATGTGTTTTTTTTTATTAACATGTTTTATTAACTCGTTTATTAAGGTCGTTCAAATTTCACATGTTGTTGGTAGCCTAACTCTTCCTCTGTAGTAACTCTTTTCCTCCTCCTTTTTCCTTGCAGTGTGACAGTATGCAAGGCGAACTGGTAGACGGACGCTACTTGTCACTTTCATGTGGACTGAATTGAACAGAGTCCGGTCTGGATTTTGCCAGCCTCCATGGCAGGTCTGGTTCCGGTCTAGAGTGGCTTAAATGATCAGGAAGAGATCTCACTAGAACTCTGACCTGGAACTCAGAGAGGGATCTGAGGGAGCTCTGGACTTTAAAACAAAAGGTTTGCATTGTGGCTTATGTTTTGTGGGTGTCGGGGGCTAGCTCCACACCGTATAGTGAGGAAACTATACTGTTTAGTTTAGTGCCAGACGGCAAGGATTTATTTTCTGTTTTGTTTGCTTTTTACTCTGCAAATCTTTTACCAATAAACCTGGCAAGCTGCCAGATAATAAAGAAAGGTGCCTACACGCTGACTATTTTCCTCAGGAAAATCGATCCCCACAAGCTACTCTCCCACACGTGGTGGAGTTCAGCGGGCACCTTTCCAATATGGAGGAAATGCTGAAGACCCTGCTTCAAGCCAATGCAGCTCAGCGGGAAATCAACCACCAGGTCGGAGAGGCCGCTGCAGCACAACAGGCGGCTCTGCAGGAAACCAACCTCTGGGTCACACAGGCCACGGCAGCACAACGGGAGGAAAGTCGCCAAGCTATCGCAGCAAAACAGCAGATGAGCCAACAGTTTGCGAAGGCCCTGCTGGAGTTAAAAAAGGGACCTCCAATAACAGTGGAACCAAAGTTGGTATGCACCTCTTACCACATGCAGAAGATGCGGATGATGTGGAGGCGTATCTCACGACTTTTGAAAGAGTCGCTCTTCGTGAAGGATGGCCAAAAGAACAGTGGACGGGACTGTTAGCACCATTCTTGACAGGTGAACCCCAAAAAGCCTATTTTGATCTGGAAACAGATAAGGCCCAGGACTATGAGACCCTAAAGGCAGAGATACTCGCATGCCTAGGGGTCACCATGGCACTCTGTGCCGAACGGGTGCATCAGTGGACCTAACGCACTGACAAGGCACCCCACTCGGAACATGAAGAAAAGGCCGGACAGCCGCACTCTGAATCCAATGTGTTGTTTATTTGTAGCAAGGTACAGGTAAAGGTGCAGATACAAAATAGGGGTGAACCACAAGTCCCAGCTTACGGGTTTCGCACCGTGGGCTGGTGCTTACTCATGACTATGAGTAAGCACCAGCCCACGGTGCGAAACGCGTAAGCTGAGACTTGTGGTTCACCCCTATTTTGTATCTGCACCTTTACCTGTACTTTGCTACAAATAAACAACACATTGGATTCAGAGTGCGGCTGTCCAGCCTTTTCTTCATGTTCCATGTGCACTCATCAGCCTGCACCTGTTTAGCGATGCACACAGCTGATCCTTTGATCTTGTCCAAGGTCATCCGGAGCAGTGAGTGATCTTTTGTCTAAAGGCACCCCACTCGCAGATGTTCAACCTGGTCCACCTCACCTAGAAGTGGCCACAGCCGGAGACTTTGCCAGGTCCCCAGATTGTGGAGCGTGGGGTCATGGACTGCTATCTGCGTGCGCTCCCTGCTGCTTTGAGGAAATGGGTCAGTCATGGGGACCCCAAAACCACCAACCAACTCGTGGACCCCATGGAGAGATACACTGCTGCTGAGGACTTGTTGCACCCATCTGCCCCCCACTCCAATGTATCTAGGGGAGAAAGATCACCTGGTGGACCCAGTAAGACTGTTCCAGGGAACAGGGGCATGGGGAAATTTGATAAGGCTGCTACGATTAAAGAGACTGTGGGCTCTAGACCTGGAGACTAGCCAAAGAAGCCAGGAAGGTCTTGGGGACCCTGGAAAGGACTGGGTATAGAGCACATACAGTGCTACCGATACCAGGCATTGGGCCGTATTGCTGCCAATTGTCCCCTGAATGATGAACCCATGCAATGTGATTATACTTATGTAAATAGATGCCTCTCTCTTTTTGCACCGGTCGCATATACAGCATCATGTTTAAATCGCATGAAGAAGCAAATATGTGTGATTTTTGTTGATGGAAAGCCAGTCACTGCACTGCTTGCCTCTGGTAAGGTGGTAACGTTGGTAAAAAGCAATTGTATAAATCCTGCAAGGTTACACTCTAGCACTGTCAGGGTCATTTACATCCATGGGAACACTCATGACTACCAGATGGCGGTGGTTCAGATTGACACCCCTTGGGGCAGTGTGACTCATTCAGTGGAGTAGTAGTACCTTCACTGCTATCTGATGCCCTAATGGGCAGGATTTTCCCCATTTTTGGAGGTTATGGGAAGGCACAGGGAGGCGGGAGGATAGAGCTCCCCCTGCTGCACTAGCACAGGAACTATCACCCGACCCTTTTTGCCAAATGGAAGGGCAGACTGTTGGCAGGACCAAGGAAGGAGGAGACCCTCTTCCTTTTCCTGTACTGGCAGGGGAGTCGGAAAAGCTGGAAGATCGTTCCCAGCTGGGGGCTAATGAGCCAGAAAATGTCTCTGACCCTGACTGTGAGAGTGAACAGAATGTAGTACCTGACTTAGAGGTCCGGAGAAAGGACTTCTGTACAGAGCAATTACGGGATATCACTCTCCAAATGTCAAAGAATTTGTTGTATCAGGTGGGGAAATGAGGGGAGGATGAGGTGGAACAGCTAGTGGTTCCCAAACCCTTTCGCAGGATGGTGCTAGATCTAGCCCACGGACATGTAATGGGGGGACATCTGGGTATGAATAAGACCAGGGAGAGAATAATTCAGAGATTCTTCAGGCCCGGGTTGTATGCAGATGTCAGAGAGTATTGTGAATCCTGCCCTGAGTGTCAACTCTCTGCGCCTTCACCCCATTTTCGTAGTCCACTTCTTCCACTGCCCATAACTGAAGTGCCTTTTGAAAGAATTGGCATGGATCTCACGGGACCCATAGTAAAGTCTACCCGGGGACACCAGCACATCCTGGTAATACTAGATTACACGACCCACTATCTGGAAGCCACACCCTTGCGGAACACCTCCGCTAAGACTATCGCCAGGGAGTTGGTCCAGGTGTTTAGTAGGGTGAGGATCCCTAAAGAGGTACTAACGGATCAGGGCACCTGGTTTATGTCCCTTGTAACCAAGAAATTGTGCAGGTTGTATAAAATCTCCCATCTCCGTATCTAGGTATACCACCCCCAACGGATGGACTTGTGGAGAGGTTTAATAAAATGCTCAAAAGCATGTTGAAAAAGGCAGCGGATAAAGATGGGAGAGATTGTGATATGTTGCTGCCCTACCCCATATTTGCCATACGAGAGGTTCCCCAAGCCTCTATGGGGTATTCCTCATTTGAACTCTTCTATGGTAGACATCCCAGGGGGCTGCTAGATGTCGCAAAAGAGACATGGGAAGGAGAGGCCATCCCATATAGCAGTGTCATCGAGCATATTTCCTTGATGCAGGATCAAATCGCAGTAGTCCACTCCTGCCCCTGGTGCGAGAACATATGGAGCAAGCCCAGGAAACCCAGAGGAGGGTTTGAAACCCAGACTTTCAACCCCGGAGACAGAGTGTTGGTGCTAGTCCCCACGGTTGAAAGTAAATTCCTAGCAAAGTGGCAGCGTCCCTTTGAGATTAGGGAAAGAGTAGGGGAAGTGAACTACAAAGTTTACCAGCCAGGGAAAAGGAAACTCGAGCAAATTTACCATGTGAATCTCTTAAAACCGTGGAAAGACAGAGAGACTTTATTGACAGTGCCCACTCCTCAAGAAGACAGGCTATCCATGACTACGGATGTCCCCATTACTGAGTCCTTGTCACTGGTGCACCAAAATGACTTTAAGGAATTCATTAGTAAAAATAGAGATTTTTTTCTCTCCCCTACCCAGACTGACTACCGTACTACAACATGACATTGTCATGGAACCAGTGGTCCGCGTAAATTTAAAACCCTACCGAATACCGGAGGCTAGACGGGAGGCGGTGGTGAAGGAAATAAAAACCATGTTAGACATAATAGAGGAGTCCCACAGCACCTGGTGGAGCCCTATAGTGCTGTTCCCGAAGCCTGATAGCACTATGAGGTTCTGTAACCATTTCCGGAAGCTGAATAACGTGTCTAAGTTTGACGCATACCTGATGCCACGGGTTGAGGGACTTGTGGACAGGTTAGGAGGTGCCTGGTACATAACAACCCTAGACCTAACTAAGGGCTACTGGCAGATCCCCTGAACACAGTCTGCAAGGGGTTCTTCCAGTATAAGCGAATGCCCTTTGATCTGCATGGGGCCCCTGCATCCTTTCAGAGAATGATGGACAAAACCTTGAGGCCGCATCGCCCCTATGCAGCCGCCTATTTGGATGATGTGGTCATCCACAGTCCAGATTGGGAATCGCATCTGCCCCGAGTACAAGTGGTCGTAGATTCTCTGAGGGTAGCAGGTTTAACAGCCAACCCAAAAAAGTGTGTCATAGGCCTGGAGGAGGCCAAATACCTTGGGTATTTTATTGGTCAGGGACTGATCAAGCCCCAGACCAACAAGATCGAGGCAATTCAAAAGCGGCCCCAATAAAAAACAGGTTTGTGCGTTCCTGAGTATTACAGGGCATTACAGACAGTTCATCCCCGACTTTGCTACCATTGCCATCCATCTGACCGTTCTGACGAAGGGTAGAGGGTCGGGCATGGTTAAGTGGAATCCCAAAGCTGAAAATGCATTCCAGAAGTTGAAGCAAGCCCTTCGTGTACAACTGGTGCTCGTGACCCCGGACTTCACAAAGGAGTTTGTTGTGCAAACTGACGCTTCTGAGGTGGGACTAGGTGCTGTTCTATCCCAGATCAGGGACGGTGAGGAGCACCCAGTCGTCTACTTAAGCAGAAAGTTTAATAGGCATGAAAGGAACTATGGTATTGTGGAGAAGGAGTTCCTGACTATCAAGTGGGCCTTAGAGGCATTGAAGTACTACCTCTTAGGAAAGTAATTTAGACTAGTCACCGACCATGCCCCCCTGAAGTGGATGTGTGACAACAGGGAGAAAAATAGTCGGGTGACTAGGTGGTTCCTGGCCCTACAGCCATTTAAGTTCACAGTGGAACACCGGACGGGAAGACTCCAGAACAATGCGGTTACCTTCTCCCGGGTCCACTGTATGGTTGGGACAGTTGTTCAGCCGCAGGGGCTTGAGCAGAGGGGGAGGATATGTGACAGTATGTGAGCCGAAGTGGTAGACGGACGCTACCTGTCGCCGTATATGCGTTCGTGTGGACTGGATTAAACAAAGTCTGGTCCGAATTTTGCCAGCCACCATGGCAGGGCTGGTTCCGGTCCAGAGTTTGTGGTCCACTGGAGTCCATCAGCAGGTGGCTTAAATGATCAGGAAGAGATCTCACTAGAGCTCTGACCTGGAACTCGGAGAGGGATCTGAGGGAGCTCTGTGTCGGTTTGGACTTTAAGGGCTCGTTTACACTTGCATTAGCTTCAACGCACATTAAACCCCTACTGCTTTAACAAGCTTTTATGATGTGTTTTTGAGCCTTCGTTGGTGCTTGGATGAGGCTTCAGTTGTGCCTCGATGAGGCTTCGTGGTGCCTCGATGAGGCTCTTTTGAAGCCTTGTTGAGATATCTCACACCTGCAATTTCTCCAAAACAAAGTGAAGCTAAAGCTGAATTACAGCCTCTGAAAAGCCGCAGGTGCTTCAGGCGAGCTTCAAACGAGCTTTGTCATAGACTTCTATGGAGGCATTGAAGAGGCTTTGAAGCATGGCTAAAGCTACATGGGGTATAATTTTTGATGCAAAGCTGAAGCAAAGCATAGCCAACGCAAGGTTTAAACAGGACTGTAAGCTATTTTATTTAGTGACAGGAGCTTTGAGTGGCGTTAAGAGAGCTTTAACAAAGCGTGTCTGACACCCTGTTTTGAAGCAAGTGTAAACAAGCCCTTAAAGACAAGGTTTGCATTGTGGCTTGTGTTTTGCGGGTGCCGGGGGCTAACCGCACACTGTATCACGAGGAAACTATACTGTTTAGTTTAGTGTCAGATGGCAAGGATTTATTTTCTGTTTTGTTTGTTTTTTACTGCAAATCTTTTACCACTAAACCTGGCAAGCTGCCAGATTTTAAAGAAAGTTGCCTGCACACTGACTATTTTCCTCAGCAAAGTTGATCCCCACAAGCTACTCCCCCACAGCAGATAAAATGGAAAATTTCTATCAAATACTTACCGTAATTTTCCTTTCCTGATAGACTCCATGACAGCATACGTGTGGGTGGCTCTGCCTCCGCTGCTACCCCATAGGACACCTCTCCCATAAATCTTTGCTCTAACCAGCATGCCGTGTTCTGTAACTAGCCTACTCCAGCATTTGGGAGGGCACTCCTGCTGCCATGGAGTCTATCAGGAAAGGAAAATTACGGTAAGTATTTGATAGAAATTTTCAATTTTCCTGACATACTCCATGGCAGTATACATGTGGGAAATAACTCGCTACACATGGGTGGGAAATGCTGATAATGAAAAAGGTTTAATTATCATTGTCAACTGACAAAACTTGAACATCCAAAATTCACAGAAGACTGAGCAGCAGGTCCAACACAGTAATGTGCCATAAAAGTGTGTATGGACAACCAGGAAGCTGCTCTGCAGATCACCTCCGGTGCTACATGGCATGAAGCTGACCAAGAAGCCGCAATCCCTTGAGTAGAGTGCGCCGTCACTGCCTCAGGAGGAGCCATTCCCTTTTATCTGTAGGCCCACTGTATGGTCTGCACAATCCACACTGATATTGATCGGGTTGAAGCTTGTAAGCCCCTATTTTTCCCTTGGAAAAGAACAAAGAGATACTCCAATCTGTGGAATGAAGCAGTGGCCTCCAGATATCATTTTAGGGAACAAGCCACATCCAGAGGGTTAACTTCCCCATCAACCGCTGTTTTGAAGGTAGGGAACATGAAATCCTGATTTTCGTGGAAGACTGTAGTTACTTTTGGTCTTGCCCCTAACACTGCCCTGTTAGGAAAGAAGGTGAAAAAGGGTTCCACTGACCCCAGGTCTCTAAGTTCCGACACACGATTGGCTGATGTAATTGCCACTAGAAACGCTGTCTTCATGGTTAACTCCCTCAAAGACATTTTCTGGAGAAGTGGAAACTCATTGTGACAAGGCATCCAGGACAAGGGAAGATCCCATTTGGGAAATCTTGGTTTCCTCTAAGGTTTCAGTCTAACTTCTCCTTTAAAGAACTGATGAATGAGACTATTTCCAGCCCACGAAACACCAGTGAATGCAGAAATAGCCGAGACCTGGACCCTAAGAGAACTAACTGAAAGACCCATGTCGAGGCCAAACTGTAGAAAACTCAAAATATCCGCGGTGCTTGGAGAGCTAACAAGGCCAGTTCTTGCACTCATGTGGAGTGAGAATTTTGCCCAGATACATTCATAGACCCTGTTAGTGCTTCCCCTCCTGGCATTCATGAGAGTTGCAATAGCTTCTTGAGGGCAACCTAGGGCTTCCAGCCTTCTCCTCTCAACAACCAGGCCTTGAGGTGCAGATATGCTTGACAAGGGTGCAGATCTTTCCCTTGAGACAAAAGATCCGGACTGACTGGAAGAGGGACCGGGTCCCTGAAGCTGAGGAGCGTGAGAAGAGGAAACCATGGCCTGTTCGGCCAAAAGGGAATCACTGCAAGGATCTCCACAGGCTCCGACCTGAGTCTCAGCAAGAATTGGAGTATCAGAGGAATCGGAGGAAACGCATAAGCTTTGTGGAATCTCCACTGATCTCCACTGATAGAGTGCATCTATGCCACAAGCCTGGGGATCCCGAGATCTCGCATAATACCTGCCCAGCTTGTTGTTGAATGCTGAGGCGAACAGGTTCACCTCTGGGCATAACCCCAGTGTCAGGATCCATTTGAATACCTCTTCGTGCAGGGACCACTTGTTGTCGAGCTGATGTCTGGATAGAAAATCCGCCTGGGAGTTCTGTACCCCCCGGAATAAAGACTGCAGAGAAGTTGCTGAGGTTTTCTTGTGCCCAATCCATTATTGGCTGTACTTCCCTCAACAATGACCCACTGAGGACCCCCCTGTCTTCTTACATACACTACTGCCGACATGTTGTCCATTTTGAACACGACTGAGGCGTTCCTCGTCAGATGTTGAAAGGCCAGTAAGGCCTTGAACGCTGCTCACAGTTCCAGGATATTGGAGACTATTTTCCGTGAGGAAAAATCCCACTTGCCCTAGGCTATTTCCAATTGACAGCGTGCTCCCCAGCCTGTGCTGCTGGCATCCATAGTTATTGTTACCCACGTGACTAGCTTCAGGGAGTGGCACTTGGAGAGATTTGACCTCTGAAGCCACCAATAGAGAGACTGTCTCATGGATGCTGTTATCCTTATACGTTGGGTCTTGTCGTGTGACCTCCACTGCTGCAGGAATCCCCTCTGGAATGGGTGCATCCTCTACTGAGCCCATTTCACCATCGGAATGGATGCTGCCATTGTCCCAGTCACCCTCAGACAATGGAGGGCTGATAGCCATGGTGACAAAAGGGCTTGATGAACTCGGGACCGGACCACCCTGATTTTCTCCTTGGGCAGAGAGATGGTACCTATCTTCGTGTCGAAGAGTGCTCCTAGAAAAATGAGAGACTGAGAAAGTTGTAGATGACTCTTGTCTGTGTTTAGTAACCATCCGAACTCTTGCAGGTTGTTGATGATCATGTCCCGATGAACCAGCAGCTGTTCTTTGTCTTGGGATAGCAGAAGGAGGTCATCCAAATAATGATACAGACAAACTCCCCTGACCCTCAACAGTGCTACTACTGTTAGTAGTAACTTGGAGAACACTCTTGGTTAAGTTGTCAGGCCGAATGGAAGGCAGGTGAACTAACAGTGTAACTGGCCTATAGCAAACCGCAGGTAGCACTGGAACTCTGCCGCTATCGGGACATGAAAATAGGCGTCTTTGAGGTCGATGGAGATCAACCAATCCCCTTGCTGCACTGCCTGTTGAATAGAGTTCATAGACTCCATCTTGAACCTCTCTTTCTGAATAAACTGATTGAGACAAGTTAAATCGATTACAGGTCTCCCAGTACCATATTTCTTTTGAACTAGGAACAGGGGGGAGTACATTCCTTGTACCTTCTCATCGTCCAGAACCACCTTGACCTCTTCTTGTTCCAATAGCGTCTTTATGTATGCAAAAAGAATATCTCTCTTTTCTTTTGAAGAAGGAATGTTTGTAGGAATGAATCTTAACTTGGGGCTTTTGCTGAACAGGCATGCTGAAAGTGGTGTAGACGAGCACCCACTGGGCATGCCTGAGCGGGCCCAATCTCAAAAGGACTTAGATGGCCCTTGTCCACTTGCAGAACTGCCTTTTGGGGTTTTCTGGTTTCCTGACCTTGTTCTCCAAGGCCTGCCAAATTCACACCCAGGTTTATAACTGCGTGCTTCCTTGCCACAATCGAAGCCTTGTTTCCTTGATGCAGGGCATCCTTGACTAGTCCTGGGGAAGGAACCCCGACTTCCCATCCATAGCCCAGGTGATGGCCTCATTCAGCTTGTTCCCAAAGAGAGAAGTTCCCTCAAAAGTAATCCGGCACCAGGCCTGCTTGGAGGCTGAGTCTGCACGCCATGGCTGGAGCCAGAGAGCCGGTTTAGCCGTGACTGAAGCTAACATCACCCAGGCCACCAGATGGATGATGTTGAGTGCCGCCTCCCCCATGTAGGCTGAAGCCATCCTTAAATCTTGTATGGGCGAACTTGTGGCCGCTTTTGTGGAGAACTCCACTAGGATCACCTCTACCTTATCTGACCAGACCTCCATGGCTTTTGAAAGTGTCGCCAATGCTAAGGCTGGTTTACAGGCCATACCGGCTGTTAGGTACACACTTCTAAGATCCGTTTCAATTCTCCTCTCCAGGGGGTCTTTGAAGGAGACTGTATCTTCCAGAGGGAGCGTTACATATCTTGCCAGTCTCATCAAGGCTGCATCCACTAGTGGAGCTACCTCAAGCTCCTTCACTTCTTCCTCTTTAAAAGGATACAATTTCTGGAGTTCTGAGGATGTGGGCATAAGGACGTGACGGTGGGGTGTTCCCTGATTCCCCACGCAGTGATGGATGAGAAGCTGCATTCCCAGTAGGTAAGCACGTAGCTATTCCTAGCCGCCCCCAATTGCCTCTAGCTAATCCCGGCCACCTCCAGCGTTGTGCGGGGAAGCACAGGATGCCGGCCCACCATAGGGCCAATTCACAACCATCAAGCGGAGGAAGGAGTTAAGCAGGCGGGCTCCGCACCTATTTGACACAAATAGTTCAGGGGGTTAATGCAGGGTGACGACACAGGGCTAATTAATAAACGGAATGACACCACAGCAGAGCAGACCATATTGGAGGCAGACTGGGACCTAAAGGAACATATAAAAGCTCTCCCCACAAAAATGGACATTCAGCAACTAATAAAAGCAGTAGAACAGTCATGCAGACAAGTGGTCCAAGAGATGAGAGAGGGCATAGTGGCCCTGGGACACAGATTAGAGGAGGTGGAAACCGGACAAGAGGGCTTAACGCAGGTTATGATTGATATTCAGGACAGTATTAAACAACATGAGGAGGTATTGAACTCCTATCTTGATAGGATGGATGATTATGAAAATAGAGAACGCCGGCAGAATATACGCATACGAGGACTGCCCGAGTCAGTATATTGACCTCTACAATACAATAAATTTTTGGTCAAATTTTAGGAGACTCGGTACCAGGGGTAATCGAGCTGGACAGAGTCCAACGAGCAAGCTCTCAAAAAGCAGGAATTACGGACAGACCAAAACCCACAAATATTTAGTGAAAGAGGCCATTATGAGGGCGGTGCGTGGCAGGGAGGATGTGGAATGGGGGGGAGGGCCAGGCTTACATTTTTTGCAGATATATCACACCGTACCCTGATGCAGAGATGAATGGTCAAAGCCCTATTGGAAGCAATGGAACTGCAGATGCCTCATACCGATGGGGATTTCCCTTTTGTCTAAAAGCACCATGCAATGGTAAAACAGCAATACTTAGAACAAAGGATGATCTACAGTAATTTGTGAAAATATTGGGCTTACAGCCGGTGGACTTTACGGACTGGAGATTGAGTACCAACAAGCAACAATTGAGCGCTGTCGTAAAGCGTCATAAAGTCGTAAATGCCAGAGGACTGGGCAGAGGGGAGAGGGGGGTCAATTACACCACTCCGAGGGTCAATGAGAGGGGGCAATTTAATATGATGAACTAGAGGGACTGACGAAAATGGTTGGACAGAAGAGGGTCTTTGCCCCCCCTGAACAGACTATTCTGGTCACTATGTGTAACTATGATTTAAATTCCGTGTTACATTTATTCATTTATTGACAGGTTCATATATTTACCCTTTCAGATTTGTGGATGAAATACAATAATTAAAACAGCACACAAATGGTATAGTAATAAAAGAGATTTACTTAGCTTCGATTAAAGATGTAGTACAGATGATAAAACAAAGGATAAATTCAGGTTCAGTTTCAATTCCAGGGAACCCCACACTTCTCTGAAGACATCAGAGAATTTCTGGAAAGTGACAGCCGGTTCAAACTCCAGGCGTATTCACCCTGGACGAGGTTCTGACCGCTTTACTATTGTCTTAACATTTTATATGTGAAAGAAAGGCGCGAAAAGCTAGTTTTATCTGGTGTTAACAAAAGACTAGTCTTGTCCTTTGCGAACAGAACAAAAGAGTGATCCTGAGACAAAGTGACCATCTGTAATTTATGCAGGAATGGCATAACTATTCAGTATGTATACGTGTATATATACAAGCACATACACACACAGAAGTAATCACCTTTAAACTATCGTAGTTAATAGCAACTAATACCAAGTTCCTTGTAAATCAATTGTGAATATAGACCCGTACTACATTCCACCCCTTGATTTACAAGGAATTTAGGTCATAGACAGAATCTTCAGACCTACGTATTGTTGGGGTACCCTTTTCATAGGTCAGATAGACTGATAGCCCTGCCCAGGTTGGTCCTCGTCTCAGCGAGCTCGGAGATCAATTCGGTTGAACAGAACACAAGACAGGCA
>BLSH010418758.1:1799051-1842809 GCA_018402905.1 Glandirana rugosa
AGTGAAAATAAGGAATCCGGTAAAATATGAGATGTGAGGACTTTTTGACCCCAGATCTCATATTTAAGAGGACCTATCATGCTTTTTTCTATTACAAGGAATGTTTACATTTCTTGTAATAGGAATAAAAGTGATAAATTTTTTTAAAAAAAAGAACAGTGTAAAAATAAAAAGTAAAAAGCAAAATAGATAATTAAAAAAAAAAAAAAATTAAACCGATCCGTCCCGCCGAGCTCGTGCGCAGAAGCGAACGCATACGTAAGTCCTGCCCACATATGAAAACGAGCGGACGCAATTTTGAAGCATGACATGTTGGGTATCATTTTACTCGGCATAACATTATCTTTCACAATATGGAAAAAAAATGGCCTAACTTTACTGTTTTCTTATTTTTTAACTAAAAATACTGAATTTATTTAAAAAAAAAAGCACGCTTGGAAGACCGCTGCGCAAATACGGTGTGACATAAAGTTTTGCAATGACCGCCATTTTATTCTCTAGGGTTTTAGAAAAAAATATATATAATGTTTGGGGGCTCTAAGTAATTTTATAGAAAAAAAAAACTGTTTTTAACTCGTAAGCACAGAATTAAAAAAACAGGCTTAGTCTTGAAGTGGTTAAAGACTTTCACCCCATAGCGGGCTCTTTTACTGGGGATAAATTGCTTTATTCCCAGCCTGCTGCTAAATGTAACAAGTGATTTGTCTATACATATGTGCTGGTCCAGTGTAAACAATTGGAGGAATTCTTAAGAAAAATAATTGAGTATTGGGCGAATTTTATAAAGCCAGTCATAATTTGGGGCATTTTGGGGAGGGCACTGGGCATTATCATTGAAATGTAGAAATCTCATAAGCATGAGATATCTTATCCTGGGCATTATCGCTGAGAAGAGCGGCATGTGGTGGATGGGGTGGGTGGACCAATAGGAGTGCAGTTCATTTTTTTGGGCGAGTGCCATGCAGAATGTGAGGCTCAAAAAAGTTTTAAACTCTTCCACCATTAGGTCTCTCCACTCAAAGAGACAGGCATAATAGGACGTTGGATTATTTTCTATGAATTGATGACAGGTCAGGTGGCACTGATGGCACCTGGCACTGATGACACATGACACTGATTGATGGCACTGATGACAGGTGGCACTGACACATAACACTGATGACAGGTCAGGTTGCACTGACACATGGCACTGACAGGTCAGGTGGCACTGATGAAACGTGGCACTGATGAAACTTTGATGACACTGATGACAGGTGGCATTGATTGATGGAACTGATGACACCTGGCACTGATGATACGTGGCACTAACAGGTGGCACTGACAGGTGACACTGATGACAAATGGTGGCACTGTAAAAGTGATGGGTGCCTTGACCCCAATGGGCACTGTGATGGGCAGTATTTTGGCACAGTAAATAGATCAGTAATATAGTGCTTTTCACTCACTAAATAATGGCAGCACAGATTGCTCACTCTCTCCTCACACAGCGGTCTCTGTGTGAGGAGAGAAAGCTGGCAATGAGAGATGATCTCATATGTTTACCCGCCAATCATGTGGTAAATGGCCGCTGTGATTGGCCATTTACTACGATCTGTGATTGGCTGCGTCCAAGGGAAATGGCAATCACAGATCTTCCTTGCTGCGCACGTGCAAAGGAGCGGACGTCCCTGGATGTCTCCCTGGCAATTCAGGTCCTCAATGTAGCTGTCTTTCAGCTATAGCACGGATGTTTAGTGGTTAAGGGCACACGGACACCGCCTCCCCTATCCATCACCGCATCCCCTGTCCGTATGTCTGGCCCCTTTCAGGACGCCGATGCATGAACTCCAATCGGTGAGTGTTTTTTTGAAGCACTGATTAAAGCCAGAGGCTCTATTAGGCTTCCATATAGGGTTGGCTTGGGGCGCAGAGACACCCAAGTGTTTTACAACAGTGAATGAATATTTGCTGTTGTAACACCCCCCTCCCGGCCAACCAGGAAACAGGTTTTGACACCCGTCACCCGATTGGCTGAAAGGACAGGATGCCTAGGAGGAGGAGGGGAGGAGCTGGAAGCCGCCACCCACCATGATTGGGTAAGAGCCGGACAGACCAAAAAACTGCAGGGGGGTGAGTGCCGCTCGGGGGGGGTGGATGTTTGCCGCTCCCCCAAAAGAAAAACAACCAGCCACCACTGTGAACGACTCATAGACATATCCTTGGGCACAAGCAAATTGTGAGCTTCCCAATAAGTACAGCTGATACTTCTACACTCTCTATAGAGAAAGAAATACAATAAATACTATTTTGAACATTGATGAATTTAGTGCCCCTACAATATGAAATCTGTTTGAAAGCTGAAGCTGGGTTTTGCAGTCTTGATTTGTTTTATTATCCAGTCCATTTTACAATTTGCTATCCTGTATCTTGGCGCCACATAATGAAAACACTGAAAATACAAACTGATTCATTGTCAGTATTCTAAACAAATTCACCCATCTATCCATGTCTCCATGCATGGAGAAAAACACCCCCTAGCATTTCTAGCCACAGCCATCTCGAGTAAGGGCAGAAGATTCATGTAGCATTTACTTCCTGGAATCCATCTTCCCTTAGCTCAGGCATGCAGACAGGAGCAAATGCTTAGATGAAAAAGCCCCTCTCTCCTTCCCCAGATAAAAGAAAAAATATGCCCATGAAAACTCCAGTCAGACCTTCAGTCAGGGCACCCTTATAAATTATGAATAATCCTGAGGCACCCCAATATAAAGTGTAAAAAATTAAACAGTTTTACATATCGCTGCATCATCTACACATGTGGGACATCCAATATTAGAGGAGTTCTATTCCTCCACTTTTGCACACTGGCACTCACTAGAATTCTAGTAAGGGGGGATATGATCTCATAGTTACATAGTTACATAGTAAACGAGGTTGAAAAAAGACACAAGTCCATCAAGTCCAACCTATGTGTGTGTTTTTAATATCAGTATTAAAATGTATACCCCGCAATGTTGTGGTCCCTTAGGTGTGCATCTAATAGTTTTTTGAAATTATCTAGACTCCTAGCAGAGACTACTGCTTGTGGAAGAGAACTCCACATCCTCACTGCTCTTACCGTAAAGAGCCCTCTACACTTTTTACGTTTAAACCACCTTTCTTCCATTGTTAGTGAATGGCCACGTGTCTTTGCGTGCTCCCTTGCATGGAATCGTTTTGTACCTACTGTGGGGTCACCAGTATAGTATTTGTACATTGAAATCATATCCCCTCTCAAGCGTCTCTTCTCCAGAGAGAATAAGTTCAGTGCTTGTAATCTTTCCTCATAACTTAGGTCCTCCAATCCCTTAATAAGCTTTTTTGGTCCTTCTCTGTACCCTTTCCAATACCAGGACATCCCTGAGGACTGGTGCCCAGGACTGGATGGCATACTCCAGGCGCAGCCTCACCAGAGATTTGTATAGTGGGAGAATTATTGATTTATCCCTGGAGTTGATCCCTTTCCTGATGCATGCCAACACTTTGTTAACTTTGTTTGCAGCAGCTTGGCATTGCATGCCACTGCTGAGCATGTTCTCCACCAGGACCTCTAGGTCTTTTTCCATTCTAGAATCCCCCAGAGGCTCTCCTCCTAGTGAGTAGTTTGCTTTTTTAGTTCTTGGTACCCAAATGCATTATCTTACATTTTTCTATGTTAAATCTCATCTGCCACTTGTCTGCCCACCCCATTAATTTATTCAGATCTTCTTGCAAGGTTTCCACATCATGTGGAGAGTTTATTGCTCTGCTTAGCTTGGTATCATCCGCAAATATTGAGATTGAGCTCTTCACCCTGTCCTCCAAGTTGTTTATGAATAAATTGAATAGGATTGGTCCCAGGACAGAACCTTGGGGAACCCCACTTTCCAAACCAGACCATTCTGAGTACTCCCCATTTATCACCACCCTCTGGACTCGCCCTTGTAGCCAATGTTCAATCCAGGTGCTCACCCTTTGATCCATGTTGAGGGACCTTAGTTTGTACAGTAAATGTTTATGGGGAACTGTATCAAATGCTTTTGCAAAATCCAGATGTACCACATCTACAGGCCTTCCCTTATCTAGATGGCAGCTCACCTCCTCATAGAAGCTTAATAGATTGGTTTGGCAAGAACGATCCTTCATGAACTCAGAATGGTCTGGTGTAGAAAGTGGGGTTCCAGAGAGAATAAGTTCAGTGCTTGTAATCTTTCCTCATAACTTAGGTCCTCCAATCCCTTAATAAGCTTTGTGGTCCTTCTCTGTACCCTTTCCAAAGGACATCCTTCCTGAGGACTGGTGCCCAGAACTGGACAGCATACTCCAGGTGCGGCCTCACCAGAGACTTGTATAGTGAGAGAATTATTGATTTATTCCTGGAGTTGATCCCTTTCCTGATGCATGCCAACACTTTGTTAGCTTTGTTTGCAGCAGCTTGGCATTGCATGCCACTGCTGAGCATGTTCTCCACCAGGACCTCTAGGTCTTTTTCCATTCTAGATTCCCCAGAGGCTCTCCCCCTACCTAGTGAGTAGTTTGCTTTTTTTGTTCTTGGTACCCAAATGCATTATCTTACATTTTTCTACGTTAAATCTCATCTGCCACTTGTCTGCCCACCCCATTAATTTATTCAGATCGTCTTGCAAGGTTTCCACATCCTGTGGAGAGTTTATTGCTCTGCTTAGCTTGGTATCATCCGCAAATATTGAGATTGAGCTCTTCACCCCGTCCTCCAAGTCATTTATGAATTAATTGAATAGGATTGGTCCCAGGACAGAACCTTGGGGAACCCCACTTTCTACACCAGACCATTCTGAGTACTCCCCATTTATCACCACCCTCTGGACTTGCCCTTGTAGCCAATTTTCAATCCAGGTGCTCACCCTTTGATCCATGTTGAGGGACCTTAGTTTGTACAGTAAATGTTTATGGGGAACTGTATGAAATGCTTTCGCAAAATCCAGATGTACCACGTCTACAGGCCTTCCCTTATCTAGGTGGCAGCTCACCTCCTCATAGAAGGTTAATCGATTGGTTTGGCAAGAACGATCCTTCATGAACCCATGCTGATTACCACAAATGATACCATTCTCGTTACAATAATCTTGTATGTAATCCCTTATTATTCCCTCCAAGAGCTTGCCAATTATTGATGTTAATCCCTGTAGTTCCCAGGGATATATCTTGGTCCTTTTTTATATATTGGTACTACATTGGCTTTCTCCATGTATAAATACATAAGGGGGGCGGGGGATATGATCACTATGTAGCAATATCATTTTGTTTGATTTGAGGGCAGTAGTCTGTTTGCTGCTGAACCCATGAGCCCATTCAGTATCATCAGTCTCAGAATGCAACAATGCCCAGTAAAGTAATAATACTAATAATAGCAGTAGTAATTCAGGATAATGCAGAATTTGCCAATCTAACAGCATCCAGAAACAAGCTGTTCTTCTGCCTGTTGATTATAGACTTAATCTCTCCTTCTGTGGCACTTAACCTGGTACTTCTTGAAATAAGCCTTGTTCTTCAATACTTTTACAAAGCCCATTTTTCCAGATTTTGTCCCATCGAGGCTAGGACCAGAGAGTCACAGCGCTCACGTAATGGCACTGGAGAACTGAGAAAAGGGTGCAGCAATTTTAATAATGCCTAAAATTACATATTCAAAATTTCACTAAATAGCATGCCAGGGGGCTACCCTTACCCGCCTGTGAAGTGGCACATCTGTATGACCTATGCTAACCCCAGGGCCGTGAATTGGTGCCAGTCTGTGGCCTGTTGATGACCAGGCTGCACAGCAGGAGGTGGGCGGCAATTGCGGTCTGCACAGGGCTATCACAGATCGCAGTCACCACTCCCCACCTACTGTGCAGCCATGCCTATGTGTCCTCTCCCGGCTCCTCTGCCCACCCGCCCAGCAATGTCATCCTATCAGCAGGGCAGGGAGCCGGAAGATGGGAATGGAGTGCTCCTGCCACCCCCTGCCCAGCTGATAGGATGACCTTGTGGGGTGGGTGGGCGGAGGAGCCAGGAGAGGACACACATGCTGATAACAGGTAGGAGTCCTGTGCAGGAGATGCAGAGCTTGGAATGGTGAAGTGTGCTGTGTGATGTTAGAGAGGAAAGGGGGGGGCAGACTGCAGGGGCACTGTGATGGAGGAGGCTGTGATTGCTAGGGAGGCTGTAATATAAAGGGGACTGCACTGTAGAGGGCCACTGCAAACATTACAGTGCCCCTTTACATCACAGTGCCCCCTTTACAGTGCAGTCTCCTTTATATCACAGTGCCCCTTTTACATCACATCCCCCTTTACATTACAGTGCCCCCTTTACAGAGCAGTCTCCGTTAAATTTATGTAAAGGGGACTGCGATGTAAAGGGGGGTTGTGATGTGAAAGGGAACTGAGGACACTGTGGGACTGCTTGAAAGGGGGAACTGTGATGTAAAGAGGGTCTGTGGACACTGCAGTAAATGGGGTTGTGGTATGAAAGAGGGCTGAGGACAGGCTTTGTGAATATCCCATCCCCCAACCCATCCACCACAATCACAACCCCACCCCTAAATCCCACCCCCCGGCCCCTGGGAAAATTGGCTGCCATGAAACCGGTCCCTGATGCCAAAAAGGTTGGGAACCGTTGACGTAAAACTTACTACAACAAAACTGACATCTACAGAGGAAAAAATGCACCATACAAGGCAAAGGTAGCTTTCCAGGGGGAACAAGAATGTTAATAATAAAAAAATAAATAAAAACCTCAAAAAAGTCCAACAATGTACATCTATTGTCAATCACGCCATCCAGCGCGAACAACATTTTATACAGAACCTGTTATGTTGATATTAAAAGAGGAACTCAATGGAATAAATTTGTTCAGCGGGTGGTGAGGTGACTATGCTGGAAAACATTACTTATTTTTGGATTTATCGTTCTGTTAGTTTGAAGTCCCACACAAAGAACTTCCAGGCGTGTTTTATGAAGCTGCCTATGTCAGAAAGTAGAAGGCTTGCTGTAGGACTCAATCTTTGTATTACCCTGGACATGTTTTCAAGGGACGTCTTCAACCCTTTTGCTACTTTGAGATTGCTTATTGTTTTGTTTTTTTGGTGGCTGAGCCATTTTTCACAGACCAATAAAATGTCCATTACTAATTCAGTAATCCATTAAAGCTCAACTCCATGAAACATGGCATTTCTCCCTTGCAATGGGGCTGTGCTTGTACTGCAAGGGTTAACTGCTCATTTTGGTCTAGGCCAGGGATATGCAATTAGCGGACCTCCAGCTGTGGCAAAGCTACAAGTCCCATCATGCCTCTGCCTCTGGATGTCATGCTTGTGGCTGTCAGTCTTGCAATGACTCATGGGACTTGTAGTTCTACAACAGCCAGCAATCAGTGCCCACCAGTACCAGCAATCAGTGCCCATTAGTGATGCCAGTCAGCGCTGGCTTTCAGTGCCCATCAGTGCCACCTATCAGTGCTGCCCATCAATGCCCATCAGTGCTGCCCATCAGTGCCACTCAATGTCCATCAGTGCCGCCTATCTGTGCCCATCAGTGCAGCCTAATCAGCGCTCATCAGTGAAGGAGAAAAATTACAAAAATGTATTGACAGAAACTAAGAAAAAAATTTTTTTTTCAAAATCTTCGGTCTTTTTTTAGTAAAAAATTAAAAACCCAGCAGTGATTAAATATCACCAAAAGAAAGCTTTATTTGTGTGAAGAAAATGATAAAAATTTCACATGGCTACAGTGTAGCATGGCTACTCAATTGTCATTCAAATTGTGACAGCGCTGAAAGCTGTAAAATGGCCTGGGCAGGAAGGGGGTGAAAGTGCCCTGTATTGAGGTGGTTAATGTAGGTTTCCGTCAACATCTAAATAGACAGTCAGAATAACTATATGTGGTCTGTTTTACCTGCCAGAACATGTAGAACTCTGCTCAGCCTCCTTTGTCATCCCCCCACCTTCTACTGAAGAGCCAGAGAAAAATGTGACTTTTCGTGGTTAGAACAGCACTTTATCTACTCAGGTCTTCCTCCACATTGCCTAAACATGTTAGAAAGACAACACCTTCCAATTCAGTAGAATCTGTTTTACTTAGGCCGGCCATACATGGAGCAATTTCTTTCCTGCAACCATGGGTTGCAGGAAAAAAAAATTGCCCGATTCCCGCATCAACACGGACAGCGTTGATTCAGAAAACCCTCCTGCCAGGCCACTGTATTCTCCTGACTGGGGGATGGGGGGGGGGCAGAGGAGGGCGGAGGTAGCCGCCCCCCTCAGGAGAAGACAATGATTATTGCTAGGGGCTTTAGCAGCCGCTAGTGATAATTGCAGGTAAAACACAGCATGCTGGTTGTACCCAAGTTGATGAGATTTGGCCTGCCTTATAGTCTTGGCTTCACAGCTCTTGGCCTTTTATCTGGTCAAAGGATTATGTGAATTTACTATAAGCAATTTAGGTAATAGATACAAGCAGTGTTTAAAATGTGTTAACCATTTGCACACTTTTGGACTTAAAGCAGAACCTTACTCTCACAGTTAACATTAACTATTTTAGTTCTTATGCTGCTAGCTTTAGCAAATAGATAGGAAGGTATATTATACTGTATTTACTGGTTTTAATTTCTTTTATGTTTTCAGTGGCTTCGTTGTTTCTGGCCTTGGCCAAATTGATGTCATACATCCAATGAGTCTTCATGGACATCATTTTTAATTTCATCTAGAGGAGGGGAGGGAGGTTTTTCTAAACTAAGCACACCCTCCTGCCTGCATGCCTGAGCTAAGGACAGATGAATTCCAGGAAGTAAATTCTATATGAATCTTATGCCCTTACTCAAGATGGCCGCAGCTAGAATTGCTAGGGGATTGTTTTTCCAAAGTGAAAAACATGGAGAAATAGATGGATGGGTGAGTTTGCTTTGAATAATAAAAAATAATGAAATAGTGTTTTCAGTTTGTGGTGCTCATATACAGTTTATCTCCGCTTTAATCAAAGTTCACAGGGCATGCTACCGCTCCCCCTATCGTTCTTGCCAGCAAATCTCAGCTTTCAAAACGACAGTATCACAGATACCAAGTGCTGGTATCCTGTAAAACAGGCATAACAAGAAATGTGTGGACTTGCATGGAGAACACCAGGCACAAATATGATATATATTAATAATAATTAAGAAAATAGTTAGTAACAATATAAACTCAACTCCAATATATCAGAACTACATAAACCAAAACCAGATAATTGAATGAGTTAACGAACAAACAATAAGCAACTCCCTAAACCAACTATATACAAACAGTAGTATATGGCCAAGAAGCATAGTCAATGTCAGAGCCAAGGCCATGCACAGGAGATCAAGCAGAGGGAGCAAGGAGCAAAGCAGAACAATGAGAGGGTACACGGGAACAGGAGTAAGGAGGCAAGCGGAGAATAAGGAACAGGAACAGGATCAACGTACAGATACATGGTCTGCAGGTCAGGGGCACATGGGCAGAACACAAAGACAAGGGGAAGTAGCACAGGAAAGACTAAATACTCTTGTTAATGCCTTATTAACCCTAAAGCCTGGTACACACTACAGTTTTTTTTTGTGCAACCCCGCAGGCGAAAAGAAAAAAAACGGTCAGCTCCGGTTGGGAGCCGCTGTATTAACCATGCAAGGTTAGTCCAGCGATCTCCCCCACTGAGCTGTTGTGTTCTAACAGGGGAACATCCCTAATCGGGAGTCGGTCGCTGCTGGTTTTTCAGAATGCACATCTGACAGACCGACATTCACACGGGCAGAATGTCAGCTGGTAATTTTTGTATCAGCAAATGTCTGCCGACATTCTGCCCATGTGTACGGGGCTTTAGTTAACCAAACCTAATTAGGTATAACTAAAAGCAAATCTATTTTTTTATAGTTTTTGATAAAGTGATGAGGGGTAAGAGCCATTGTTTAGTTTAATTGCGGTTTGTGTCCCTGTTAGTGAGATGTGCTATTTAATTGTCCTCTCACCGGGAAAAATGAGGGTGAATCCAAAATTTTGAGCTGCCACTAGAACAGGACTAAATGGGAAATTTTCCAGAAGGGATTTATGTTCCTTTGATAACTGTCTAAGAGTGGCATTCCCATTTTCTTTTACCTCTACAGGCCAGGAAGTTCTCCTTAAAGAGAAACAGATAAAAATGTTTTTTACTTTAGTTAAAATGGAAAGTGCCGTGTCCATGGGATCACCAGGAATTAATTAATTGAAAGAGAGGAAAAAATGGCTGAAATTTCTTGGTTTGTATACACTAATTATTATTTTTTTTTAAAACTGACAGTTTTATTAAAGTTTCAACAGTAAAAACAGAAAGATACAAAACAATATACATGACAAGAGCCAAATAGTGTCCACTGACATCGCAATCACATGAAAAAATTGGAATAAGACATGGAATTCCTGTAACTGGTGAAAATATACAATGACATCAGCTCTAACAAACACCACCACAGCGGAGGTAGTACTACAGCATCACAACTGCGTAATGGCATGTAGCTGAGTAGGGGAGAACATTGAAGTGTGCACAATGGTAAAAACAAAAACAAAAAAAAGGAAAAGGAAGAGAAGAAATGGTAAAGAGCACGCACCCACACCAGAACCCCCCAGAAACCAAGGTCACCGTCCACACAAGGCATCACCAATTTAAGGAGATTTCGGGTTGAAGGGGATTCTAACAGATACCACAGTTCCCAAACCCGGTTATGGGCATCAAGAGTATCGTTCATCGAAGTGGTCAGGTTTTCCATCTGTTTCACATCTCGGATCCTGGAGTGCAACTCAACCATACAGGTAGGTTCTCGTTTCTTCCACTTAAGGGCTACCAAGCATCGTGCAGCGGTTAATACGTGCGCATGAAGCTTTCTAGCCAGTTTAGAGAAAGAGGGGAGAGGGGGTGGAAGGCCCAAAATGAAGGTTTTAGGATTGAAAGGCACACAGGAGCCAAAGATGGAGTGAAGTAGGGAGTGGACCAATAGGGGGTGATTAAAGGACATGACCAGAAAATATGATATAATGTACCCATGTCTGTATTACAGCATCAACATGGTACAAATAGAGCTCTTGGAGGCCTGTGACCAAATAAGTTGCCACGTTTTCAAGGGTAATTCCTCGCCCAAGGCCTGCTCCCATTTACGCATATTGCCGTGCCATGGCCCGGACGGGGATAGGTTGATAAGTACGTGAGATCATACCCCTAGGGGATGGGCCCTCTAAACAGATTTTCTCAAACTCCGTCAGGGGGAGAACTGGCGGTTCTTTACTAAGGACTGTGCAAAATGTCTATAAACTATAAAAGACCTGTCTAGGCAGGCTATAGGCTTCCTGCAAGTCTTGAAAGGCCACAACTTTCTAGTTCTCAGATCCACCAATTGACCATAGTGGAATAGGGCCCTATCCATCCAAAAATTAGACATCTGCGAGGTCAAACTGTCCGGGACATTGGGCGTGAACAAAAATTAAGTTGCCAGTGAGGCAGGGGAGTTAAGGGGGTACACTGATTTGGTGCAAAGCCATAGGGTCCGCACAAGCGACATAGGCCCCAACAGTCGT
Organism: Glandirana rugosa; assembly: GCA_018402905.1. Taxonomy (NCBI): domain Eukaryota; kingdom Metazoa; phylum Chordata; class Amphibia; order Anura; family Ranidae; genus Glandirana; species Glandirana rugosa. The sequence continues at coordinate 1,810,624 of BLSH010418758.1, forward strand.
AAGTTTTTAAGCAGGACATCAGCGATCCATAGTATAGAATGGACAGGGGCAAGCCACATCTTCTCAATTTGTGTCCATCGATTGTATGCATGAAAAGTATACCAGGAACGGAGAGGGAGCAGTTGGGTCGCTAAATAATACTTGGCTATGTTCGGGAATGACAAATAGAATAAGTGTAACACTATGCCCACTACACACACTTAATACCTATGCGCCAAATGGAACTGAGATGAATTAAAATCTGAATAACCAAGTATACATATAAAGAAATATAGCAGCTGCTTATACTTGCAAATATTTTTGTATATTACTATGTTTGGGAATGCAAGGCTATCCTGGACGTGGGGGGCGTAGAGGGTAGACCTAGCAATACACTAATTATTTTTAATAAATACATAGCTAGACTAATGGCTGTTTTTAGTATTTGATTTAATCAGTTATCTGTTCACATAATTTTTGGTTAAGAACAGGTATTATTTGCACTTATCAAAAAGATTTAACACTTTTAGTGGTATTTTTTATCTAATAAATATTACAAAAGTTATTTGTTAGGGTATACATACATTGTAAACATAAAATTGTAGATAAAAGCACGTTTTTACTTTCCATATTTTTTAAAAATCATTTTCAACTTTTATCACTAAGTTTTTAAATGCATATGCAATGTACCATTCTATTGCATTTTATTGAAAAGATTCCACTATAGGATCCAGTGCCTTGTTTGTTTCATTGTTGGCCCAGCCCTTTCACTACAAGCTAAGCTTGAATGCACATCTAGAAAAATAATCTCACCATAAATAACAGGCAGACACAGGATCACAAAACCCCAGGGAAAATATTTCTGTACGCAAATGCTGTCCCAGCTCTACCCTCAAATACACAGTAATGTTTACTAGTTTTATCTATGTGGATATTTCTTTTTAAATGAAGGACCACTGAGCATTACAAAATAGGGGGTGACTAATATTGAAATGGAAATAAATCCAAAACCAAAAAATGTAATATATTGCAGCTTACCAACCCTTAAATGTGGTGGCTGCATTTTTTTTTTTTAATCTTTTTTTCTCTTTATTTTTACTTGCTGATACAGTCAGTAACACAGTGGGTTGATTTACTAAAACTGGAGAGTGCAAAAGCTGGTGCAGCTCTGAAGAGAAATCAATCAGCTTCCAGGTTTTATTGTCAAAGCTTAATTGAACAAGCTGAAGTTTAAGCCTAAGTTCACAATGATGCAATTTGGCATGCGATTTGACATGTCAAATCGCATACCAAATCGACAGCTATTGCCGGCAATGGCACTGTCCGCATTGGTGCGACGCCAACTTTGCGGCGCCACACTGTTTCCCAAAAGTAATTGCTGTACTACTTTTGGCGACTTCGGGTGCAATATTAATAGACATCTGTGCAGGAACACGCACGGATGTCTCTGAAATCGCCCCCCCAAAGTCGGACTGACAGGCAGGTATGAAATTGTTCAGCTGAACTCGCACAATTTCAATCCCGCAGCAGTGTGAACCTAGACTGAAGCCGATTGGCTACTATGCACAGCTGCACCAAATTTTGCACTCTCAAGTTTTAGTAAATCAACCCTAGGATGTAGGAGCAATCGAGACACCTTTGGATAGCTGCGTTGTCAATCTGGGGACAGGGTAAGGTGTGATGCACTAGCATATTTAGATGGACTTGATTAACACATTAAAGCCAAAACTCCAGCTTACACCTTTTGAACACTTAGACCCCTTTCACATGGGCTTTCCGATGAGGTCCACCTGTCAGTTTTTCAGGCGGACCTGATCGGAGCCTCCATTCACTCCTATGGAGCGGCGGATGTCAGCTATCTGATCCAATCCTCTCCTTAAAATCCAGACTAATGGTGACCCTATTTTCCATCCGTCTGGCGGACCAGATCAGATGAAAATGGACAGGCGGTCGTTTTTTTCAGTGTGGTTTTTGTCCCAAGGCCGATCCTGCTTACCGTCACTGAAAGTCAGTTTAACCACTTAGCGACTGGGCCATAGCCCAATGACAGCTACAGAGCGGTTGCTTAATTCTGGGAGGATGTACAATGACATCCTCCCAGAACCGCGCGCCCCCTGGGGCATGCACATGGGGCTGTCCATGCCCGGCGGGTCACGGATTGTGGTACATGACAGTGGCCCATTACCACGGGATCGCTCCGTCCAATGACGGAGCGATAAGTGTAAACAAACCATATCAGTGCCCAGCGGTGCCATATCAGTGCCCAGCAGTGCCATATCAGTGCCCTAATCCGTGCCATATCAGTGCCTAGCTGTGCCATATCAGTGCCACATCTGTGCCCCATCAGTGCTCTACAGTGTCACATCATTGTGTATTTTATGTTCCTAGAATGCCTGATGGTGCTCCCTGTATGTTGGGCCTCTGTATGTGGCCAGGCTGTGAAAGAGTCTCACAGATGTGGTATCGCCATACTCAGGAGGAATAGTGAATGTATTTTGGGGTGTAATTTGTGGTATGTGTAACATAAAAACTTGCAATAACCTTGTTTTCAGCAGCGCTACACGTACATTTACCCGCAGCGTCTCTACCAGCTCCAACCATTCGTCTGAGTCATGCCCCTGACCTGGAGCCGGTGGAGACGCCGCGGGTAAATGTGAGTGAGCGGCGGTCTGCAACCGGTAACTTACCACGCAACTATTTGGACACGAACGGCTGTCTTTTGAAATATTGCATGTAAGCGTATTTTTTTCAGATTAAAAGTCCCAATGTTTTAAATGATACACTATGAGAGGCTTTCTTTTTACTCTCCTATGATATGAGTTACTGGTCCTGAGGGGAACACTAAGGAAACAGTGAACTCTGTTTATATGATATGCTGACTGAACATCATACATCTGGTGAGCCTCAGTGTGTTTATGTCTTCACATGGTGACATTGGTGGAGGAAGTGATGGATTTATATGGACATCAGCATTTTATTTTATCACGATTGGACTTTGAACACATGCACTTTATATGTTTATAGTTTTCATTCATGTTTATGCAATTTATATCGATGTATTTTGATGGATCACTTTGAACATTGATGCATTTTATATTGATATATTTTGCATGTGTAGCGCTGCTGAAAACCAGGTTATTGCAAGTTTTTATGTTACACATTGTCTAATTTAATTTAAAGCAGCAGCAACCTTTATATATTTTATACTACCCACGGAGGTTTCACTTAAGTGTAGAGCGGTGTTTTGTTATATATGTAATTTGTGGTATGCCTATGCTGCGTGTGAGAAATAACCTGTTAATATGACAATTTTGTGGGAAAAAAAAATCTTCATTTTGCAAAGAATTGTGGGAAAAAATTACAACGTGACAAAACTCGCTATGCCTCTTACTAAATACTTTGGAATGTCTACTTTGCAAAAAGGGGTCATTTGGGGGGTATTTGTACTTTCCTGGCTTGTTAGGGTCTCAAGAAATTAGATAGGCCGTCACTACATCAGGTGCGATCAATTTTAAATGATTGGCACCATAGCTTGTAGAATCTATAACTTTCACAAAAAAGGAGAAAAAAAAAAGAGGGGGTGGCTGGGGTAAAATTAGTAAAACAAAACATTCTATAATTTTGTACTTTCTCACCAACCAAGCCACACAATTAATAATACTTATCCTTGCCACACATGCATAAGATAAACCATATGCCAATAATTTGCACCCTAGCTTGAATAGGGGGCTAAGATCTGCGTGACCACAATGGCTTGTACCCTGTAAAAGGTCAATCTTTTTCAAACAGCCTGAACGTTGGTTTGAACTGAAGAAAATATGTAAACTCATAAATCATCTTGGCAGACACTCCCTGTACATGTGACAGAAGCAGTCTATTGTCTTTATGAACCTTCTGCAGAGGTTACCTGTCAACTTGCTTAAAAACCAGAGCAAGTTCATGACATGTCAATAATTACACCCAACCATGTGAAGGAATGTCCAGGCATGAAGATGTTTAGTGAAAAACAGGGTTTGTTGATCAGCAAGTCATATTTCAGGTCGCTGTTGATTAAGATGCACTCCTGTATCAGGTATTAGAAGAACAACGCCGTGAGCAACAGTTTCAGTGTTGCTCAAAGGTGTGACTCATTGCCTGAACATCCCTTTACATTTTTGAAACAAGGTCTTGCATACTTTGTGGCACATTTTCAGTGTTTCCTGGAAAATAAATATTTCTAAGTTAAGCTACTTTTGTTTCTTTCTAAGTATTGCTCAGTTGCAAAAATATCATTATAGAAGCCTAAGCAGCCTTTATGGGTATTCCGAGTGAGGGGACTTGTGCAGTTTTATCTCTGTCCACTCAATTCAAATTCTTTCCATGTAGCCTACTTATCCACACTTCTATATACCACTGATATATTCATGACTGAAGCTTGTATAGTAGCAGTGTAATATCATTTCTTTAGTGTATGCTAAAGGAAAAAAGAAAAAAACATACACTGTACATCTCTGCAATACATGAACATTTTTCATATTTTATCTTTGTAAAGAACCTGTAAGTACAAAAAAAAATAGGGAAATTAGTGAACGGTGCAAGTGGTCAAATCCATGAAAAGAAAACCAGTGAAAAAAATCTTCAAGCACACTAAATTATTTCAACCTTAGTAAAAGATAACTCAACCAAACTATGCTGCGCTAAACAAAATTAAAGTGTATAAATATAATTTAAAAAACAGAATAAAACTTGTGTAAAAGAAAAAAAAAGAAATGTCCTTCTGTGTTTGAAAGTCCTTATGAACTTGCTTCTCCACAGTGAAGCATCATGAATAAGTGTATCCATCACCGTTAGGGTAAACCATCACTGGAAATCGATATAGCGGGGAAAGTAATTATATGATACCATGCTGATTTTTTACATTTGCCCACTTACAAAAAAATGAAGAATCTATGGTTTATCTATTATCATAGGTGTATTTTAAATGACAGAGACAGACTATCAACCAAGAATCCAGAAAAAAAACATGATACAAATGTTATAAATTGAGTTGCAGTTCAGTGAGTAAAATAAGTATTTCATTTCCAAGCAAAACATGATTTAGTACTTGGTGGAGAAACCTTTGCTGGCAAGCAAAGAGGTAGTGCATTTCTTGTAGTTGGTTACCAGGTTTGCACACATCTCAGGAGGGATTTTGGTCCACTTTTCTTTACAGATCGTCTTTAAATCTTTAAGGTTTCTTGGCTGTCGCTTTGCAACTCGAAGTTTCAGCTCCCTACATAAATTTTCTGTAGGATTAAGATCTGGAGACTGGCTAGGCCATTCCATGACCTTAATGTTCCAAGTCACTCCTTTGTTGCCTTGGCGGTATATTTTGGGTCATTGTCATGCTGGAAGACCCATCCACGACCCATCTTCAGTGTTCTGGCTGAGGGAAGAAGGTTCTCATCCAAGATTCTACAATACATGGCCCCGTCCATTGACCCCTCAATGCGGCAAAGTCGGCCTGTACTTTTAGCAGAGAAACAGTCCCAATCATGTTTCCACCTCCATGCTTGACTGTAGAGATGGTGTTCTTAGGGTCATAGTCAGCATTTGTCTTCCTCTAAACACAGCGAGTCGAGTTAATGGCAAAGAGCTAAATTTTGGTCTCATCTGATCACAGCACTTTCTCCCAATCCTTCTATGAATCATTTAGATGTTCATTGGCAAACTTCAGATGGGCCTGCCCATGTACCTTCTTGAGCAGTGGGACCTTGCGTGCACTGCAGGATTTCATTCCATGGCGGCATATTGTTACCAATGTTTTTTTTTGTGACTGTGGTCCCAACTGCCTTGAGATTATTCACAAGCTCCTCCCATGTAATTCTGGGCTGACCCATGAGGCAAAATCTTGCATGGAGCTCCAGACCAAGGGCGATTGATGGTTATTTTGTATTTCTTCCATTCACTCTAGCAGTTGTCTCCTTCTCACTAAGCTTCTTGCTGATGGTCTTATAGTCCGTTTCCGCCTCGTGCAGGTCTTCAATCTTGTCCCTGATGTCATTTGACAGCTCTTTGGTCTTGCCCATGATGGTAAGGTTTGAATGCAAGAAAGAGATTCTGTGAACAGGTGTCTTTTATGCACATAATGAGTTGTCGTTGGAAGCACCTTCTTAAATTGACAGGACTAATCTGTGTACCACATGAGCACATACTGCAGCCAGCCTGTGGGAGCCAGAATTATTGTTGGCTGGTAGGAGATCATATACTTATTTCACTCACTGAACTGCAACTCAATTTATAACATTTGTATCATGTGTTTTTTCTATATTTTTGATTGATATTCTGTCTCTATCATTTAAAATACACCTATCATAAAAATTATAGACCCTTAATTTCTATGTAAGTGGGCAAACATATAACATCTGCAGGGGATCAAATAATTATTTTCCCCACTGTACTGTATATGGAGGCTTACCAGAAATCCATGACCTCCTAACCTAATAAAAAGCATGTTAGAGAACTTGGCATTTGGTAAGACACATGTTTCACAGTTGAGAAGTAAGATCATCATAAGGAGTTTGAAACAGAGTAGGATTCGTTGTTGTTTTTTTTACACAGGTTTTAGTCTGTTTTTTAAATTATATTTATAAACTTTAATTTGGTTTAGCGCAGCACAGTTTGGTTTAATTGCATTTACTAAAGTACAGAAAATACCTGTTGCTCTACCAGAAGTTCTGTTGTTAGAGCAAAAGAGAGGGGGAGGTGCCAACCTAAGTGTAGTATTAAAAAGTATACTTTATTAGCACAAGATTAAAAACACTTACAAGAGTGTAGATGGAACATGCTCATCAAGGAAAGTGCACTCCTGGTGTTGTGCATTGCTATGCGGCCTCCACTGTGGTGTTGGGAAGCTGCATAGGATCCTCCAATAGGCTGGAATGGATGGCTTGTTTCCACAGGATCCAGGAAGAACCACGCTGGTCAGGAAGTGATGTCACCGTCAGGCGGAGGAACCGGGTTGGAGCTGAGCAGTGTTAGTCAGGATGCAAGGCTGTGGGCTGGGCTACACGCTCAGAGTCTCTGCTCATTCTATTGGCCTGCTGCCCTCTGGTGGAGAGCAGCTATTTATACACCTAGGAGAGCATGTGATCTGCAGCTGTAGTACTACAGCAGCCAGTGGACCTAGTTCATAAAAAAGACAGTCTTTTGTGGTGAAATCATGGCGAATCAGTCTTTTGGGGGGGCAACAGGTATAATAATGATGGAAAATAGCAAAAGCCATTGGTAAACATTGTAGAGGTTTGCAGTCTATGACAGACCAATTGGAACATAAAATGTAATATATAAGAAGTTGCTTCTGCATCAAGGTGAAAGTAGTGGTAGCAATGAATTGCTGGTATCTTGCTGAAAGTTTTAATATGAATACTGCCTAAAAATGGTGGGCAGCGGGTAAAGGTGCTGGTGGCTTACCAAAATATGAGCCCTTGTTGGTGGTGGCAACTATCTAAATGTACACCACACATTATGGAACAATGTGAGGGGTGAGTTGCTAATACTACTACCCCTATCTGTAATACGGGCCCCAATAGTGTCCCTGGTCGATGCCATGTATAGGCAACCGCTATAGCGACCAGTGGGATATCATGATGGAAAAAGGGGTTATATGTTGAACCGGGAATTATAGTATGGTATGTGTCTCTATCTCCTCGTTGAGTCCTCCAGGCGACACAGAATTGAGGGTATATATCCAGAAGATTTCCTGCCAACAGAGCCGTTTGAAGTGCTCTGCAGCAGGGAAGGTGCTGGGAATGGATTCAATGACCCATACTTGAAGGCCTGTGGTAGATTTATGGTGTTCCTTCAAGAAATGTCTAGGCACACTATGTTCGGCATTTCCTTGTTCAATGAACCTTCTGTGTTTGCTGAAACGTTGGCGTACAGGATGGATTGTTCTCCCCACATATAGGAGGCCACAGGGACAGGTTATGCAATACAGGATTAGGATTACTCCCTCTGGAGTGCCAGATACCCACTGACTTTGCTGCAGAAGTTCTGTTGTTGGCTTACTTCACACAGCTTTTTGTGGACTAAGTGGTGTCAGACCTGTCTAGTTGTCTTTTGCTAAACTGCTCAAACCCACCTACTCTTTCATCTATGGAACATAGACACTAACCATTCTTGTGTCCCAAAGATAAGAACTGAGAGGGCTAGATAGACAGATAGCACCAGAAATGTGCACAAGCCACAGGACATCTCTGAAATTCTGACATGATCAATAGGCACTTATCAAACAGAAATAACAAACAAACTTTCAGTAGTATATTTAACAGGCTAAAAGGCAGCAAATAAGGAAAGTTCCTTTTGGGGTTTACATCTACTTTAAATGTACAATGGCTTCTGCTGCCAAAACCCTGCAAACTGGTATTTTTTGTATAGGGTTCTACAGCTCCAAACCATTGTGTAAAGAAATAGTGAACCCCAACACACCTTGTCTACCACCCTTATACATAAGCTCCTCTGATCCAAGCCAAAAAAAATTACATTTATCTTTCCCCTCCTCCTAAAACAAACATATTCGCTATACAGGGGTTGCTATTGCTACCCTCCTTCTAAAAAATTCTAAATGCATGGCTGGCCATTATATATTGATCCACTGGTTTCAGTCGGTTCTTTAATTACTGCCCTACGACAAATATTTACTGATAAGATAAAAGTCGGAAGAAATTATTCACATACAGTACTCATAACCCATGAAGTTTTCCATATTTTGATGTTACAACCAAAAACGTAAATATATTTTATTGCGATTTTATGTGATAGACCAACACAAAATGGCACATAATTGTGAAGTGTAAGGAAAATGAATAATGATTTTCAAAATGTTTTACAAATAAATATCTGAAAAGTGTGGCATGCATTTGTATTCAGCCCCCCTGAGTCAATACTTTGTAGAACCCCCATTTGCTGCAATTACAGCTGGAAGTCTTTTTTGGGGATGTCTCTACCAGCTTTGCACATCTAGAAAGTGATATTTTTGCCCATTTCTTTTGCAAAATAGCTCAAGCTCTGTGGGATTGGGTGGAGAGCATCTGTGAATAGCAATTTTCAAGCCTTGCCACAGATTCTCAATTGGATTTACGTCTGGACTTTGACTGGGCCATTCTAACACATGAATATGCTTTGATCTAAATCATTCCATTGTAGCTCTGGCTGTATGTTTAGGGTCATTGTCCTGCTGGAAGGTGAACCTCCGCCCCAGTCTAAAGTCTTTTGCAGATTCTAACAGGTTTTCTTTTAAGATTGCCCTGTATTTGACTCCATTCATCGTCCCATCAACTTTGACCAGCTTCCCTGTCCCTGCTGAAGAAAAGCATCCCCACAACATGATGCTGCCACCACCATGTTCCACAGAGGGGATGGTGTGCAGTGTTAGTTTTCAGATACACATAGCGTTTTGCTTTTAGACAAAAAGTTCAATTTTGGTCCCATCTGACCAGAGCACCTTCTTTCGCGTTTGCTGTGTCCCCACTTGGCTTCTTGCAGACTGCAAACAGGACTTTTTATGGCTTTCTTTCAACAATGGCTTTCTTCTAGAGTTGATCGAACCCCCCGATGTTCGGGTTCGGTGGGTTCGGCCGAACTTCGGGAAAAAATCCGGGTTCGGCACCGAACATTACCCGAACTTTATCCCGTACCCCGAACCCCATTGAAGTCAATGGGGACCCGAACTTTTAGGCACAAAAATGGCTGTAACAAAGTCCTGGCAAGTGCTAGAGGGCTGCAAAAAGAAGTAAAATGGGGGTAAGAGTAGAGCATGTGCCCTACAAAAAAATGGGGATAGGGAAAATAAAGTAAAATCAAATAAAAAAAATGGGAAGGGGGGGTGGATGTGGAGTAGGAGCCTAGAGGTTGACTAGACCGTGACCGTGGCAATGTAGGTGGAAGTGGCGGTGGTGGAGGAGGAGGTAGCCAACACTGTTTTTTTTTTTTTTTGTTTATAATTGGGGTAGCCCCCAAAATATTGAGGCATATTCAAAAAAACAAGTATACAAATGGCTGTGTGAGTCCGATCTAAATGTTTATTCTGCACAAGGTACAGACAAGTCTTGTGGAATCCATGCCTGGTTCATTTTAATAAACGTTAGCTTGTCCACGTTGGCTGTGGACAGGCGGCTGCGCTTGTCTGTGATAACGCCCCCTGCCGTGCTAAACACACGTTCAGACAATACACTGGCTGCAGGGCAGGCCAGCACCTCTAAGGCATAAAGGGCAAGCTCAGGCCATGTGGCCAGTTTGGAGACCCAGAAGTTGAATGGGGCAGACCCATCAGTCAGTACGTGTAGGTGTGTGCACACATACTCTTCCACCATGTTGCTGAAATGCTGCCTCCTGCTAAGACATTGTCTATCGGCTGGTGATGCTGTTTGTTGTGGCGGGCTGCTGACAAAGCTTTGCCACATTCGGCCATGCTAACCCTGCCTTCTGAGGTGCTGGCGGTGCCACAGCTGCATTGGCGGCCTCTTCCTCCTTCTCCCCTGCCTTCGCCTTGTGCTTCCACTGAGCCCCCGGTGTCATTTGGGAATGCCCTCAGCAACGCGTCTACCAGTGTGCGCTTGTAGTCGCGCATCTTCCTCTCACGCTCCAGTGAGGGAATTAAGGATGGCATGTTGTCCTTGTAACGGGGATCCAGCAGGGTGGCCACCCAGTAATCAGAAGAAGTTACAATGTGGGCAACTCGGCTGTCGTTGCACAGGCACTGCAGCATGTAGTCGGCCATGTGTGCCAGGCTGCCCAGAGGCAAAGACAAGCTGACCTCTGTGGGAGGTATATCATCTGTGTCCTCCGTATCCCCCCAGCCACGCTCCAGTGATGCCCACAAGCTGCGTTGGGTGCCACCCTGCTGCGGTTCCTCCTCCTCCTCCTCATGATCTTCTTTGTCCTCCCTGTCCTCCAGAACTGTGCCCTGGCTTGAATATTTTTGACCTGGCCTATGCTGGTGCAGGAACCCACCCTCCGAGCCACTTGCGAATGACTGGCCTGACCGTGGAAATGACCCCTCTTCCTCCTCCTCCTCCTCCTCCTCATCCTCCTGTGCCACATCCTCTTCCATCATGGCCCGAAGTGTTTTTTCAAGGAGACATAGAAGTGGGATAGTAACGCTGAGAACAGCGTCATCGGCACTGGCCATGTTGGTTGAGTACTCAAAACACGGCAATACACTACACAGGTCTCGCATGGAGGCCCACTCGTTGGTGGTGAAGTGGTGCTGTTCCGCAGAGCGACTGACCCGTGCGTGCTGCAGCTGAAACTCCACTATTGCCTGCTGCTGCTCGCACAGTCTCTCCAGCATGTGCAAGGTGGAGTTCCACCTTGTGGGCACGTCGCATATGAGGCGGTGAGCGGGAAGGCCGAAGTTCCGCTGCAGTGCAGACAGGCGAGCAGCAGCAGGGTGAGAACGCTGAAAGTGCGCACAGACGGCCCGCACTTTATGCAGCAGCTCTGACATATCCGGGTAGTTTTTTAGAAAATTCTGTGCCACCAAATTCAGCACATGCGCCAGGCAAGGGATGTGCGTCAAACGGGCTAGGCCCAGAGCCGCTATGAGATTTCAGCCATTGTCGCACACCACCAGGCCGGGCTTGAGGCTCAGTGGCAACAACCACTCATTGGTCTGTTATTTAATGCCTGTCCACAGCTCCTGCGCAGTGTGGGGTTTATCCCCCAAACATATCAGTTTTTAAACAGCCTGCTGTCGTTTCCCCCTGGATGTGCTGATGTTGGTGGTGAAGGTGTTACGCTGAGCGGATGAGTAGGTGGTCGAGGAGGAGGAAGCGCAGTAGGAGGAGGAGGCAAAGAGAAATGCCCTGCAATCCTCGGTGGGGGAAGGACATGCGCCAAATGGCTAGCCGGCTCAAGCCCACCCGCCACTACATTTGCTCAGTGTGCAGTTAGCGAGATATAGCTTCCCTGCCCGTGCTTACTGGTCCAGGTATCAGTGGTTATGTGGACCTTACCACAGATGGCGTTGCGCAGTGCACACTTCATCTTGTCCCTGACTTGTTTGTGCAGGGAAGGGATGGCTCGCCTGGAAATGTAGTGGCGGCTGGGAACCACATACTGTGGGACAGCCACTGCCATCAGGTTTTTGAAACTGTCCATGTCCCCAAGACGGAATGACAGCATTTCAAAGGCCAGGAATTTTGCAATGCTGGCATTCAGGGCCAGGGATCGCGGGTGGGTAGGGGGGTACTTCCTCTTTCTCTCCAGTGTTTGGGAGATGGAGAGCTGTAAGCTTCCATGGGACCATGGTGTGGAAATGCTTGGGGACAGTGGCGGACATGGTGGCGTTGCTGTCATATCGTCTGTTTGCTGGGTGGCAGGTGACACTGTCACAGTAGAGGTGGAGGAAGAGGCCGAGGCAGCAGCAGAAGAGGAAGCAGGAGGAGGCCGAATTTTGAGGTAATTATTCCAATGCAGCTTGTGCCTTGAATTTAGATGCCTGATCATGGGGGTTGTGCTTAGGTTGAGAACATTTAAGCCCCGGCTCAGGCTATCATTGCACAGCTTGCAAACCACTCGTGTCTTGTCGTCAGCACATTGTCTGAAGAACTGCCACGCGGGGGAACGCCTTTGAGCTGCCTTTGGTGTGCTAGGTCCCTGGGTGCGGTGGGTAGTAGCAGGCATACTGTCTAGGGGACACTCCCTCCGCTTTTGCAACCTGCTTCCGCTTTTGCTGTGCTGGTGCCTCTGTGCGACCACCACCTCTTCCTCCAAACTGCACATGTCACTCGCATGACCCTCAGTCCATGTGGGGTCTAGGATCTCATCATCCTCCTCCCCATCATCTTCCACCCACCCTTCACCACTGCCCTCCTTGTCAGTCTGCACACTGAGGAAAGCTGCAGCAGTTGGCACCTGTGTTTCGTCATCATCAGAGAAGTGCTGCGATGGTGTTTCCATGTCCTCATCCTGCAACAGAAGTGGTTGGGCATCGGTGCACTCAATGTCTTCCACTTCTGGGGCAGAGCTATGTGGATGGCCCACGGAAAGCGCACCAGGAGAGTCATCAAAAAGCATAAGAGTCTCTTGCATGACTTGGGGCTCAGACTGCTTGGCTAATTTACAAGGGGCTGAGGTGAAAGACAGATGGCCATGGGGTTCAGGTGCCAACTCTGAGCTTTCATCAAGGGACCGGGAGGGAGACAATGTGAAGGAACTGGAGGCATTGTCAGCCACCCAATCTACTATCGCCTGTAATTGTTCTGGCCTCACCAATCGTTGAGGGGCATTCGGGCCTACCATATACCGGTGAAGGTTCTGTTGGCTACCTGAGGAAGGTGTTTCCCTTGTGCATGTAGCTGGCACACATCGACCACGTCCTCTCATTCCAACAGGTGGTTCACCAACACCACCAACACCAGCAGCACCAGCATCACCATGACCACATCCCTTATTTGCTCTCCTCATTGTGCCCGCAAATGTACTATGCAGCCCTATGTAAGTATTTATTAATACCAATTAATACCTTCTTTTTTTTTTTTTGAAAACACCAACGTAGACGGACTTTTTATTTTGGTGCAAGAAATGCACCGCTCACACCAACAGCTGGAACCTCTGCCTTTAGAACTAGGAGATGATTTTTGAACAATAATCTGTCCCTCTAAGCAACAGCTGGAACCTGGCCCTATAGGAGTAGCTGATAATTTTTGTACAATAATCTATCACTTACAGCAACGGCTAGAACATCTCCCTTTAGAACTAGGAGATGATTTTTGAAAAATAATCTGTCCCTCTAAGCAACAGCTGGAAACTGGCCCTATAGGAGTAGCCAATGATTTTTGAACAATAATCTGTCACTTACAGCAACAGCTAGAACCTCTCCCTGTAGAACTAGGAGATGATTTTTGAAAAATAATCTGTCCCTCTAAGCAACAGCTCGAACCTGGCCCTATAGGAGTGGCCGATGATTTTTGAACAATAATCTGTCACTTACAGCAACAGCTAGAACCTCACTCTTTAGAACTAGGAGATGGTTTTTGAACAATAATCTGTCCCCCTAAGCAACAGCTGGAACCTTTCCCTATAGAACTAGGAGATGATTTTTGAACAATAATCTGTTCCTCTAAGCAGAAGCCTCTACCTAGTGCAGTCAGATCATTCTGTAATGCAGGGTTTGATCTCCAATCTGTCACTCAAAGCAGCAGTATGTGAAATCTCAAATTACTACACAATCAGATCGTTGTGCAATGCAGGCTGAGGTCTGCAATCTGTCCCTCAGAGCAACAGTAGTAGTAATCTCAGGATGCAGGATGAGATGTTAAAATGTCTGCAATCTGTCCCTCACAAAAACGCTGGCATTTTCCTCTCCCTACACTAGTCAGAGTCTCAGAGAGCATGTGACTGCAGCATCAAGTGACTCCAGCTTATAAAGAGGCTGGGTCACATGAGGCACTGGCCATTCACAGCCATGCCATTAGTAGGCATGGCTGTGATGTCTTCTAAGGGCAAACCAGTGAAACACTTGTTGATTGGCTGCCCTGCAGCTATTCAACATGCGTGATCAACTACCAGAACCCAGAACCCGAACCCGAACATTTTTTGAAATGTCCGGGTTCGGGTCCGGGTCCCGAACACCCCAAAGTTCGGTACGGACCCGAACGTTACAGTCTGGGTTCGTTCAACACTACTTTCTTCTTGCCACTCTTCCATAAAGGCCAGATTTGTGGAGTGCACGACTAGTAGTTGTCTTGCGGACAGATTCTCCCACCTGAGCTGTGGATCTCTGCAGCTCCTCCAGATTTACCATGGGCCTCTTGGCTGCTTCTCTGATTAATGCTCTCCTTGCTTGGCCTGTCAGTTTAGGTGGACAGCCATGTCTTGGTAGGTTTGCAGTTGTGCCATACTCTTTCAATTTTTGGATGATGTTCAAAGCTTGGAACAATTTTTTATAACCTAACCCACCCTGCTTTAAACGTCTCCCCAACTTTATCCCTGACCCATCTAATTTGTTCCTTGGTTTTTCGTGATGCTGTTTGCTCACTAGGGTTCTCTAACAAACCTCTGAGGGCTTCACAGGACAGCTGTATTTATACTGAGATTAAATTACACACAGATGGACTCTATTTACTAATTAAAGAACTTCTGAAGGCAATTGGTTCCACTAGATTTTAGTTAGGGGTATCAGAGTAAAGGGGACTGAATACAAATGCACACCACACTTTTCAGATATTTATTTGTAAAAAAATTGGAAAACAATGTATCATTTTACTTCCACTTCACAGTTATGTGACACTTTGTGTTGGTCTATCACATCAAATCCCAATAAAATACATTTACGTTTTTGGTTGTAACATGAAAAAATTTAGAAAATTTCAAGGGGTATCAATACTTTTTTAAGGCACTGTACTTGTTTCTAACAAGGCAACAAGTCATAAGTCAGCAATGGCAGCCCCCATGTTCTTCCTGATTCAGGTTTCCTTAAACCTAACACTTTTCCAGTAGAATGTCTTCATTGCACATCATATTGCCAGATTCAACCATTCTTGGTACAGTGATGTAGGAACCGAGTGGAATTGTGACACACATAAATAGCAGTACACCTCCTTTCTTCTTTAAAGTCAAGTTTATTGTAGCGTAATGCAAATCACATCAATAGTATAATGATTTGGAGCCATGCAGACCTCAGATGTAATACCATAACAGACACAATTTTAAATTGAGAATCACCAAAAGAGCAACATTCCCAATCACCATGACATTATTATGTTATGAAAATCCTATGAGATGCATCCAGAAATATCCACTGTCTGTAAATATTTGCTTATCAAGTACTAAAGCATTCAAGATCCTGCAGCATACATTGTATGATGTACATCTCTATGCAATGATTGCATTCACTAACCACTACAGTATACAACCAAAATCTTACTCTTAAAATGTTTCTAAACTCAAATTGTTTTTTTACCTTAAGCAAGGGTTAACACATATCCGATGCGGGAACCAGCGTGATTCCAGCAGAGGCGGCTGGTGACATTTTAGGATGGGGGGGCCAGACCCCACCCTCCCATTTTGACCCCTCCCACTTCATATAAGCCCCACCCCTTATAGATCCCACCCATTGTGTTAGGAGTATACAGCCCAGCATTACCAGATAGGGGTATACAGCATCATCAGATAGGGGTATACAGCATCACCAGATAGGAGTATGCTGTGTATACTCCTACCAGATAGGAGTATATACAGCATCACCAGATAGGGGTATACAGCATCAGCAGGTAGGAGTATACAGTATCACAGATAGGGGTATATACAGCATCAGCAGGTAGGAGTATACAGCATCACAGATAGGGGTATATACAGCATCAGCAGGTAGGAGTATACAGCATCACAAATAGGGGTATACAAAGCTCCCCATTATTTACAATTACAGACAGCTGTAAATCATGTATAGATAACTGCAAACAAGTGCTGTTAGCAGTCTTAGAGGATTATCAGCACATTGACGGACAGAGCCGATTGATAAATCTCATCTATGCACACATTCCTGGTATGATCCACACTCTCTCTCTCCCAAATGCAATCAGAGAAATCCCCCAAACAATCCCTGCATCCAGAATGAGGAGGAAACAAGGACAATTATGTTGGCTGTACTATTACAGACCAGACAAGTTTATGTAGGAGGATCATCTGACATCCTCCTGATGAGAGTGCAGTGGGGATACCCCCCTGGGCTCAGGGCTGTAGATAAGGGGATTGTTTGGGGTGTTCAACCCCCCCCCCCCCAGAGCTTCCTGCCAAAAATAAAAAGTGTCTCTGCCCTGTCGTCTCAGCGGAGCACAGCAGTCAGTATTGCGGGCGAAGTGGATGCAGCAGGTCGGGTGTAAGGCACACCGTCACAGGCACTCACGTCACGCTATTATGACCAGGCTGTGCTGGGTTCCCAGCGGACAGATCATAGACACAGTGGAGCGGGCGGCTCTACACTCTGTACTTCCCGCCTTGGACTTCGGAGGAGAATGGAGCAGATAACATGCAAGGAGGCAGTACTGCTGCTAAGGAGCTGAGCCTCCCTCTTTCCTTTTTGGCTTGCTTGCTGCCTGAGAGACGGTCATCACAGACCACTTACCACCACTGCTGTGCTGCCATTGAGGTAAATGAGTCTGTGGCAACTGCCAAAATTATTCACTAATCACCCAAGTCGTGGGTTACCATTTTCCACTGCTTGGTTGGTACTGACAGTCCAGCCTGGCTCTGTCAGCTATGTTGTGGTGCTGACTGCAGAGCCAAAGGGCTGAGGGTTTGCCAGGCACAACATTGCTGCCACAGCTAGGCTGGACTGTTTGCTGCCCTCAGTGCCCTGGCCCTTTTTTAATTGTGTTGAAAAGGCAATAATAGGGCCTGGTTCACACTAGGATGTGGTGCAGAAAACCTGCAGCACACCTCCCTCACAAGGCTGTCTTTAACGTGGGGCAAAAGAAGCAGCTGCCTTGGGCCCAGCCCCAGTCATTGTTCTGGGGCACAAAAGCAGCTGCCCCTTGCACCTGCACTGCCCGTAAATAAGATGGCGGCCAAATACTCTGGGGTGGAGTTGGACTACAGCTGTGCGGCTTGGTTCCCGGCTTGGTGCTCCATCATCTCTTCCAATCCCCAACCAACCACTGCCTGAGCTGCCATCATGTGACCTCCACATCCCCCTAACAGCCAATCACTCCACCCTCTAACAGCCAGACCTGTGATCAGTGGGGAGGAGAGGTACAGTCCATGCTGAAAGTCTGGAACCTGTCCTCATTGTCGGTGTCACACAGTAAGTAAATGACATGTGTGGTGTGGGGGGACACTGACAGCACTTGTTATGGTGATCAGGAAGGACCATTGTGAGTGTTCAGCAGACAATGTACAGGGATAGGAGATAAGACAGTACATGGATGGTCTCTGACCATCTCGTGTAGTACAACTGCAGTCTCTGACCATCTTCTCCAGTATGTCTGCAGTCCCTGACCATCTCCTGTAGTATGTCTGCAGTCTCTGATCATCTCCTGTACTATGTCTACAGTCCCTGACCATCTCCTGTACTATGTCTGCAATCTCTGACCATCTCTTGTAGTACGTCTGCAGTCTCTGACATTCTTTTGTACATTTGCAGTCCCTGACTATCTCTTGTATGTGTGCAATCTCTGACCATCTCCTGTAGTACACCTACAGTCTCTGACCCTCTCCTGTACTATGTCTGTGGTCTCTGACCATCTCCCGTACTATGTCTGCAGTCTCTGACCATCTCCTGTACTATGTCTGCAGTCTCTGACCATCTCCTGTACTATGTCTGCAGTCTCTGACCATCTCCTGTACTATGTCTGCAATCTCTGACCATCTCCTGTAGTACGTCTGCAGTCTCTGACCATCTCCTGTACTATGTCTGCAATCTCTGACCATCTCCTGTAGTAAGCCTGCAGTCTCTGACCATCTCTTGTACGCCTGCAGTTTCTGATCATCTCACGTAGTATGTATAGCGGTAAATGATATGCACAACCCTTTGGTGTGTCAGGGGCTGCAGTTGAGGCACTGAAAACCTCATCGATTGGCCATCACTGGGATGCAGTCTCAAACCAAGCTATACATCCACACAACAAATGGAGTGTATGAGAGTCAGAACAAGTTGTTCTGGTTTAAAGTAGACCTTACACCATGAAGGCCTCTTTCACACACATTGCAGTCCCTACTTTCATAGGTGTTTGTGCTCTGCTCATTGCTAACAACACGTTCTAGGAGTTTTCTGTCTATTGGTGAGTCCCCCACCTCCCCAGTCCATGGTGTGCAGGCGGTGAGATGATGTGCTGTAACCTCCAGCAACCAATCAGTGAGCAGTCATGATGTGAATGGGGGGGGGCGAAGAAAATGTTTGCCCAGGGTCCAATCAATATTAAAGGTGGCCCTGATCCTGCACCACATTTAAATTACACTGCCCTTGCAATCTACAGTGGGTGTCAGTGAAATCTTAACGACAACCCTGCTTGCTACGGGGCAACTGACTGCATGCTCGCTTCTGTGCTGTGTGGGTCGATGGAGCCACACTCCATAGACCCACACAGCGCTGCTTGGTTCTCCCCCCTGGCCCCCCCACTTCACCACTTGGTACCTGCTGCTGAACCCCCCCAGGACAAAAAATTTTCTACGGCCCTGCCTGGGCTATGCTGCGTTGGGTAGGGAAGGGTGCAATCACCAATGATCATTGGAGGAGTAAAACAGCAGAGCGGCTACTTGGCTCTCCTTATACCTAGCAATGAACTGTATATAATATCATTATATTATAATATTAATAGCCCAATGAACCATGAAACAAATGAAAAAGTCGCCAAAAAGAAAACCTCCTTTAAATTACTAACAGGAGCCGACAATACATTCCTTTTATTTTTTCACCCCATTAACACTTGATTTTCATTGCACGGGACACCACTGGATTCCAGTGCAGGTTCCCGCATTGCATCTCCCCCGCAGGTAGTTCACACTGCCCTCTGCGAACCGCTGGGGGTGTCAATACAAAGTTAATGACACCCTCAGATCGGTTTACAGATCGTAGTGTGAACTGTGAATTCGCACAGGAATCAGATCACATGGGCGTGAACACCCATGTGATCCGATTCCAGTGCGGGGAAAAAAAGTCCCTGCACATTTTTTATGCAAATCCAATGCAAGTTCAGCCAGCTGAATTCGCATTGCACAGACATCGTATGTGATCAGCATAGCAATGCGGGTGTGAATCCCATGCAATGTCTGTGTTCGCATAAGTGTGAACCCAGGCTAAAAGACTATCTGCATCCCTATTACCTAATCAGTTCACCACCACCCCAAAGCAACTTTCCTGACTCTTCACTGCTTCAGAGATGTCCTCTCTTCCTGGTCTCACAGGAGATGCTGAGAACAATGGCAGCCATAGGTTCCTGCAGTCAAACTCCTGTGGAGAAGGGACAGGGGTGTGGCTTACTGGTTCTGTATATGCCTATGGATACACACAGCCCAGTTCAGTAGCATGCCCGTTTAGATGCCCGCTTAGCACCTGGCTTGCAAGAGTGCACAACATCGGCAGGGAACTGAAAAAGAGGAGGTAAGGGACTGCTCTGTGCAATATCGTTGCAGAGAGCAGATTAGTATAGCATATTTTTTATTTTAATAAAATAAAACCTTCACTATCACTTTAAAGTAGGTGTAAAGAGGAGGTCCAGGCTCCTTTAGAAACAATTAAAAGTCAGCAGCTAAAAATACTGTAGCTGCTGACTTTTAAAGTAGAAGTCCATGCTAAAACTAAAATCCCTGCATCTAGACACCCACATTCAAACACTAACCTATCTAACCCTGTGAAGAAAAAATCAGCATAATACCTTTTCTGCAGACGACCCGACCCGATCCCACGCTGAGCTGTCATCAGCAGCTTCTCTGTGTAGGTGGATGCAGAGGACACGTCAGACGACAGAAGCCCCATAGTAAGTCTATGGGTGACGTCACTTCTCATTCATTTCACAGCCATTGTCGGCCATGTCCTCTGCAGAGCTTCCGCCGCTGGAGATCGGGTTGGATCGCCTTCAGAAAAGGTATGTATACTCATTTTCTCTTTACAGGGCTAGATAGGTTAGTGTTAGAATGTGCATGTCTGTAGATGCAGGGATATTGGTTTGGACTTCCACTTTAATTTCTTCAGCCCCGGAAGGATTTCACACTTCAAGACCAGAGCGCTTTTTGCGATTCGGCACTGCATCGCTTTATCTGACAATTGTGCGGTCGTGCAACGTTGTACCCAAACAAAATTTGTGTCCTTTTTTTTCCCACAAATAGAGCTTTCTTTTGGTGGTATTTGATCACCCATGCGTCATTTCTGATCGCCGCTATAAACAAAAGAAGAGCAGTAATTTTGCAAAAAAAAAACAAATCTCTTACTTTTTGCTAAAATACGAGTACAAAAAAAATATATAAAAAAAACATTTTTTTTCCATCGGTTTTGGCCGATTTATATTCTTCCTCATATTTTCGGTGAAAAAAAATCACAATCGGCATTTATTGATTGGTTTGCGCAAAAGTTGCCGTGTTTACGGATGATGAGAATTAATTTCTGGGGTTTCTATTTTTTTTTATTTTTTACTAGTAATGGCGGCATTCTACGATTTTTAGCAGTACTGCGATATTGCAGCGGACATGTTGGACCATTTTGACACTTTTTTGGGACCATTGGCATTTATACAGCAATCAGTGCTATAAAAATGCACTGATTACTGTGTAAATGCCATTGGCAGTGAAGGGGTTAACCTGCAGGGGGCACTCTAAGGGTTAACTGTGTTTCCTGGGCGTGTTCTAACTGTGTGTGGGCTGGCCTGGCTGGGGGAAGGAGGTGATCATGGCTTCCATATACAGGAAGCCTGTGATCACCGCCCTTCCCCCTCTAACAGAACGGAGATCCGTGTTTACTTACACGGACCTCCATTCTCTCACTGAGGGGGGGGCATCGCGGGTAGCTGGCAGCGATCGAGTCCGCCCTACCCGCTCCCTGCCCCCCCCAAACACAGTGAGCGCGCCTGCTCACAGTGAGAGATATCGGAGCCGCTGTCAGGTTTGCGATATCGAGCCACTTTGCCGCCATCAGACGCCGGTCGGCAAGTGGTTAATATTAGGACACTTACCTGTCCTGGAAACCAGCGATGTCGACACCCCAGCCAAGGTTTCCATCGGCTCTTGGGTGCTACAGCCGCCATTGCCTGTAAGCCTTGCGGCTTCACAGCCAGTTCCCTACTGCACATGGGTGACGTGAATGGCCCGTCTCCCTCCGGGGAAGGAGGAGGGGGGCCGAAATTACGGAAATGGGAGTTCACCTGAAAGGGGGCACTTGTCAACACCAGGTACCCCTTAACCCATTCCCCCCCGAAAGGGCACCAGAGTGGGGGAGGAGGCAGATTAGCAGAGCTTTCCCTTTTGGGTGGAGCTCTGCTTTAATGACATGTAGCGTGTATTATAAACAAATTTCATTTTTGAAATAGCTTGCTACAATAAACCTCACTGTAAAGAAGGAAGAAGGTGTGCTGCTTTTAAGTGTCACAATTTTAGTGATTGGGTTTACATCTACTTTAACCCTCTAACACTCACTTTTTATTTATGTATTTTATATTATTCTGTTACTGGTGGGACAAAGTACATGTAATACTTTGCCACATCTTCCTAGGTGCCCAGTGGCATGAGCTGCAATGTTGGACAGGGCTCCATTCCATTCCAGTGCTTGCCTCGGGTAAGTTCTGGGAGCTGGAGACAGATGCTTCCTATCAGGCTGGGGTCACACTGGTGCGATGTTAGACATCACATGTGATTCGCACCGCATGCCTGTGCAGATCACACACAAAATGGTGCAGGACCCTTTTTTTGGAATCGGATCACATGGGTGTTTAGACCCACACGATCCGATTCCATCTGATTCCACAGTTCACACTGGGTCCTGCAAACCGATCTGGGGGTGTCATTAACTTTATATTGAAACCTGCAGCAATTCGCAGAGAGCAGTGCGAACTGCCTGAGATTCAGATGCAATGTGGGAACCCGCACTGGAATCGCGGTGGTTCCCGCATCGCACCAGTGTGAGCTCAGCCTCAAAGTAGTGGCCATGTAGATGCCCCGTCTAAGATCACAGCTAGTGTTACAGGGCACCTAGGCAAAGTACTTCATGTGCTTTGTCTCATCAGAAACTGAACAATGTTTAAGAAATAAAAATTAATAATTCTTCTTTAACCATCATGGCCCCCATTCAGCTCTATTCATGAAAGAGTGGAATGTGGCTCACCAGGGCTGGTGCAAGGATTTTTGATACCCTATGCGAAACCTAATTTTGCCCCCCCGCCCACTGCTACTATTTTGCATGCAACACTTTGCTAGACCCATCAATGCAGCCTCACCAGTGCCCATCAAATGCAGCTTATCAGTGCCCATCAATGCAGCCTCACCAGCGCCCATCAAATGCAGCCTACCAGGGAGGGGGAGAGGGACCCTTACATCCAGGGCTTGTGCACGGTGCATGCATAGATCAGTCTATATGCACTATATACAGTAATAAATTGTCAGTGACAGTGTTTCACTCACCGGGCCCAGGGCTCTGCTCTGCATCCGACGATGCGACCCTGCCAGTGCGAGTAACAATTTCAAACCCTGCCTCTGTGACTCCTCCAGCCCAGGCTCCAGCTGTCACCAAGCCCGGAGCGTCCACTACTCCGATCCGATAGGTGCTATAGCACGTGAGTGATGCTGCTGGTGCTGTTCAGAACAGGCCGGGAGGGCGAATGGCCTCTATGACGGGGGGGAGGCGTGGTGAGGGATTACATGACCCGGTATAGGAATCTGCACTGTATGGGCAGAGAGGCAGAGCTGGCTGTACTAGGACAGACAACAAGTACTCAGAGACTGGTGAGACAGACAGTAGGTCACTGATCATAGAGGAGCACAAGGGATGTTGTTTGCTTCCGTCCTGGCGTCGGGACACAGTCCTCCACCGCCGATGCACCTCTAGTACTATGGATGGATGAAGCGGCTGCCTGCTGAGAGTTCGTTATATACTGCAGAGCCAGAGGAGACTAGGAACAGCAGCAGCTGGGCGCCCTAGATGGCAATGCGCCCTAGGCGGCTGGCTAGTTTGCCTAGTGGTAGCACTGGCCCTGGGCTTACCAATAGGACTGAATGTGGCCGTAGCATGCATCCACACTAAGAAGAGAAGCCTGTGGGGAAGTTTTAGTAAGAAGGGCTGTGTGTGGCTGCACAGTGAAGATTGCTGGAACCTTGAGTATTTTACATGGCACTCTGCGCTAAAGGAAGGAGGTGGGAATCATTAGTGGACAAGTTCAGTAAAAGTGAACACGTCTTTGTGTCTCTGCCCCAGGTCTCTTGGAATCATAACAACTCCCCTGATAGTGATGATGTTAATGCACATCTGTCTTCCCATATTATCCCTGTACTTGCTGACAAATCCAGGCTTTGCCCCCATGTCAAGAGGTTGTCAAACCTCCCTTGGTAGGAAATGACAAAGATATTTGCTGAGCAAAAACAGTTACACACTTTTTCAAAGAATTGGCACCACCTGCAAAAAGTATGCTACACAATGTATAAACACAGAAAGTTCTGTACTAAATAATGATTATATTACATTAAAATTAGGCTACAGAAATATCAATGTAGTGCTACGAAAAAAAATGCAGTGCTCCCCCACAGGAGCTGATGGATTTTGGGTCCTCCTATTCCTGCACGGCCAGGCAACATACATTTTTCAACTTGCATCCAGACACAGAAAACCAGTTCATGGGCTTGTTTTTGTTGTTTTATTGGGCAAAACAACTTGGATAGGGTATAGAGATTATGGGATGCCTAACTAAGAACAATGAAGACAACTTCCTTCTCTATGTAATCCAGAAAATGAACATTCACTTGACTGTATTCCCCCTGGAACAGCAACAGTCTCTATGAACTTGGTTAAGAAACCCCTCTTTACAGGAGCTCTGTTTCCCAGAGTAGAACTGTAGTGGAATCTAAACTAGAAGGAGCCCTATGTCCCCTTACTTGGAAATACCAGCCCACCTGGCTGCTTAGTGAAATGTCCCAGTACAAGGGATTGGGTCACAGTTTGCTAGCACAGTCCCAGAAAAGCGTGCTCGATATTACATCTGGCAACTTTAACCCTTTCTGCCCTGGAGGGTGTAGAAGTACTCACGCTGTCCCTGGAAATCCTACTGCCTAGAAGAGACGACTGTTCAGGCCTCCTACTGTACAGGTCCATCTCCGCAAACCAGGATGTCTCCCAACTGAGACCATTGGATAGTGGATCTTCCTCAATCTGCTCCCAGCCTGGAGGCAGAGCCCTCCTCAAATCGGGGTCCCCTATCAGGACACATGACACAGCTTCCTCATTTCATCTTCCACCCAACTTCCCTGCTGGCCAGGCTCCACCATATTTAAGGGCTGATCCTGCCAGGGCCTTCTGCCTGGGGAATAGCCAAATTCCCTCAAGTATGCAGATCAGTACCTCCTGGTCTCTGCGCACTAACTTCCAGAAGCTTCTCCAAGCTTTTAGAAGCAGTGGGCTTACCAAAGACCTGCCCTGTAGAGCCCTCAAGCCTGACCTAGACTAACCTCACCCAATTACAGATTCACGCAACTACTATGAGTCACAAAATAAATTTACCTACACTAGCTACACACTAGAGGGTTCTACATCAAGAAGAAAAAAAAACATTAAATATATATATACTGAGGGGAACCTGCAATGGTATAAGTCAGGAATATTTGGACTGAACATTCGCATTTAGGCACCCGAGTGGAAAAAAATGGTCTCTCAGTGAAAGATTACTATATTTGAGATTTTCTTGATGACCACTCATTTGGAAAGTACAATTGTCATTTGATCATTAAACTATTTTACTGTCTTTGTATTAAGACAGATACAAGATAAGGAGGAGAGTTTTCTGCTATTCTCTGTTGGATAAACTGCTCTATTGTGCATGTTGACTCTCAGTTATATTTTTGTGTCTGTACAGGCTGTTCTTTACTGAGAAACATATTACATGCCTGTCATTATATCACCAAATTGTTTACCTGCTTCAGGCTGTACTACTTACTTTTTTGGTTAGGTTATGTTTGCGTCAATGAAGATAGTAAACATCCTATTTAGCTGAAAGAAAAATTCCACCCAATAATAAAAGCAAACTAATACTCCTTTTTCTGAACAAAATAAACATTTTTCCCCAGGTGAAATGTACATTTTACCAGGATGTTAGCAAACTTTACTGCAAACACTTACCTGCTTCTGCTCTGCAGAAATTGATGAAGGTTATTTTTCTCAAACTGACTACTGAGCAGGATGATCTTCTATTGCGATAATCAAATGATCAGTCTGAGTGCAGAGGTAATAAAAGTTTTGCAGCCTTAACCTCTTTACATGTGTCCACTTAAGGACCAAGCTTTTTCTGGCACTTTTTGTTTACATGTAATAATCAGTTATTTTTTTGCTAGAAAATTACATTAAACCCCCAAACATTGTGTATTGTTTTAAATCAAAGGCCCTAGAGAATAAATTGGTGGGTTTTGCAATTTTTTATATCACGCGCTATTTGTGCAGCGGTTTTTCAATTTTTTGGGGGAAAAGAAACTTATGAAGTACAACACCTAACCCAATTTCATGTAAAATATAAAAGATGATATTACGCTAAGTAAATATAAACTAAACATATCCCACTTTAAAACTGGGCATGCCATGTGCAGCGGCGACACACAACGTAAATTTTACTAACCATAGGCGACGCTTTAAAAACCTTTACAGGTTATCACTTTAGATTTACAAAGGAGGTCTGGTGATAGAAATATCTGACGTTCGTGGTGATACCTCACAGGTGTGGGACGATCGCTGTTTGCATGCATGCGGGACCGACACATGCGTTTGCTTTTGCGCACAAGCACGGGAGGAGCTTTATTTAATTTTTTTTTCATTATTCTTTTTTTTATTACAGTTGCTTTATTTTTTGATCACTTTTATTGCTGTCACAAGGAATGTAAACATCTTTGTGACATCAATAGGCATGTGACAGGAACTCTTTATGGAGGGATCTGGAGTCAATAAGACCCTAAATTTCTCCTCTGCACTTAAAAACATTCAAAACACCAAGATCAGTGTTTTTGAATGCTTTTGAGTTTTGGAAATGGCGCTGATGACATCAGGGTAAATCGGAAGTCATGTCAGGTCACCGCTTCCAGGTTACCATAGCGGAGACCCGATCAAAGCCGATCCCAGCTTTCTGGTGCCTGACCAGACATGCTGGCTGGTAGCTCAGGTCTCCCGGTGGGAAGGGGGAGCCCGAGCAAGTCGTGGAAGGCGACGGGGGGAGGTGGGGTTTGGGGACGTCCCCTCCCACTGCTTGTAATAGCTAGTTAGCTGCTCCGATTGCTATTACAAGAGTACCGACCGCCAGGATAATGCCTGCAGCTGCAGTTATCATCCACGTGATGACTGATGACGTACCAGGTATATGACTGGACGGCAAGTGGTTAAATAGGTGCTTGGTGGTGGATGAAAACATTGGGTAGTTGCAACTGTTAGACATACAGTGTCTCACAAAAGTGAGTACACCCCTCACATTTTTGTAAATATTTTATTCTATCTTTTCATGTGACAACACTGAAGAAATGACATTTTGCTACAATGTAAAGCAGTGAGTGTACAGCTTGTATAAGAGTGTAAATTTGCTGTCTCCTCAAAATAACTCAACACACAGCCATTAATTGGATTAACTTGGATCCCCTTGGATGCCACCATTATGACGCTTGTGTAGAAATGCTCACGGGCTCTGCCCGGTCTTCAGTTACTGGCAGAACACATCAGGTGATCTTCCATGCACGCACAAAGACAGAGAAGATTTCCGATTACCCTGCTGGCAGTCTTTGTGCATGTGCGGGAAACCCTGCCCTTGCGCAGATGGCCACAAAAACTGGTGCATGCACAGATGTGCTACAGGGCTCTCAGTACCCGGGCCATGCAGAATATCTTTGCATGCACAGGGGGGGTAGGGAAAGCTTCTTGCCTAGGTGAGAAACATGAAAGTGCTGTCAATAAACTGCTTTACTAAAAAAACAAAAAAAAAATTGTCCATTTGTAAGAGAGGGAGTGGGGAGGAGGCAGGGCAGCACAACATTGCCTTTAGGGTGAAGGTCTGCTTTAACACAAACAAGACATTTTTTGTGATTTCACAATGCTCAAGCACATCCTATACTGTTCATTAAGCAGATTGTCTGATAGGCATCTTGCATCCTAAGGGAGGGGATTTAAAGGATTACTGTACTAAAATACACAAAATGCCTTTTTAAGTCCAAATGAAAAAGGTGCCCAAAAATGTTAATTGACTTTGCAACAGAAAACTAGGAATGCAAAACTGTGTGCGTTCTAAGTTCTCAGACCCGTTGTCAAACAGGCATATTCGTCAAGAGCATGTTCAGCACCACGAATATTCAGCCGTTTATTGTTGTGGTACTATAGCCATCTGAACTATAAGAACCAGGGCTTTTTTCTCTGAGAAAAGTTGCAGGTAGTCACATCCTCCCTGCCAACTCACTGACACCCCCCTTCATTCCCTGTTGGTGTATGTGGGCAGGGCTCAGAACTGCGTATCGCACAGGGTGCATGGTTCAGGAATGTAAAGAATGCATAATGCACAGGGCTCAGGAGGGTGCATTGTGCAGCACGCAAGCGCTCAGAAGTGCGTATTTTGCAGGACACAGGATTCATGAGTGGGTATCACACAGGGCTCAAGATTCATGAGTGTGGAGTAGGTAATGCAGGCCGGTGTATAGCCAAACATTCCCCCCAACCCTTGTTTTCCTGTGTAGCACCCAGGAGTGTGTATTACACAGGGCTCATGAGTGAGTATAACACAGGGCTCAGGACTCAGGAGTGTGGAGTAGGTAATACAGGCCAGTGTATAGCCAACCATTCCCCCAACCCTTGTTTACCTGTGTAGCACCCAGGAGTGCGTATTACACAGAACACAGGGCTCATGAGTGGGTATCATACATGGCTCAGGACTCAGGAGTGTGAATTGTGTAGCGCTCAAGCGCTCAGGAGTGTGTATTACACAGGACACAGGGCTCATGAGTGCGCATCGCAAGTAGTAGGTAGGTAGGTGATACAGGGCAGTGTATAGCCAAACATTCTCCCCTACCCATGTTTTACAGAACCCCACCCCCACCCCCACTTCTTTCTCCCCAATTGTCAGGAACTATAAATCAGATGGAGACAGAAAATGCAGTAAAAATTACACCTTTTAATAAAATGGTAAAAATGGTACAAATAGTAAACATAGTCAAAACATAGCCAGGGTATGGTAGCCAAAACGGGTAATCAGAACAAGTCAGTAAATCAGGAAGCCAGAGATCAGTGTAGTCGGAGACAGCAGACAGGATCAGGAACCAGAAGGGAAGTCAGCCAGGCAAGTCTTCAACAGGAACACTGCAGAGAGTCTCCAGATATGTTTGACCAGGATGAAGGCATGAAAGGAATGAACCAGGCAATTTAAATAGCCAGAAGGGGCTGGCTGTAGGCTGGACTAACTAGCAGGAAATAATCACCAGGTGAGCTACTGTGGAACGATGAGTGCTGGCAATTAACTGACAACTGAGCAACCTGAGCACTGAGAAGGCAGGGCCGTGAGCTCAGCCCTGACAGTACCCCCTTCTCAATGACCCCTCCCCCTCAGAGGGCCAGCAGGTTTAAGGGAAAAATGTCTATGGAAAGCACGGAGGACGACAGGAGCATGTACGTCCGAGGATGAGACCCAAGAGCGATCCTCCAAACCGTACCCTTTCCAATAAACCAGGTACTGTATGCACCCACAGAACCTACGGGAGTCAATGATCGATTGTATCTCATACTCTTTATGGTTCCCAACTTGAACTGGGAGAGGACATGGTACCGAGGTGGTGAAGCGGTTACACAACAAAGGTTTTAGTAAGGAGACATGGAAAACATTTGAAACACGTTAGAAGGAAGGTCTAATGGGTGAGCCACTTGGTTGAACCTATGGAGAAAATGGAAAGGCCCAATAAACCGTGGTGACAGTTTCAGTGAGGGAACCCGGAGTCGGAGGTTATGAGATGACATCCAGACCCTCCCCCCAACCTGGTAGGAATGCGCAGGTAGGCGTCTGTGGTCAGCATGGAGTCTGTACCTATCACTGGCACGTCACAAGGACTCTTGGACCTGCACCCAAGTGGAACCAAGATCACAGAGATGCTCCTCTAACACAGGAATTCTTTGAGGAACAAATGAATCAGGCAACACGGATGGTTGGAAACCATAATTCGCCATAAACGGAGACAATCATTAACTATTTTAACGGCACTATTGTGAGCAAACTCTGCACAAGGAAAGAGGTCTGAGCAGCTTTTATGGTGGTCAGAAATATAGCAATGTAGAAACTGCTCCAAGGCTTAGTTGGCTCTTTCTGCGGCCCCATTGGACTGCAGGTGACATGCAGAGGAATAGGAAAGCTTAATTCCTAACTGTGCACAAAAGGCTCGCCAAAACCTGGAGACAAACTGGCTACTCCTGTCTAAAATGATAACCTTGGCTAGTCCATGTAACCAAAAGATCTCCCAAGAAAAAATGGATGCCAGTTCTTTGGATGTGGGCAACTTCTTTAGTGGAATACAATGTGACATTTTCGAGAACCGGTCAACCACCATAAGAATAACTGTGTTGCCCTGGGAGTTGGGTAGCTCCACAATAAAATCCATAGACAGGTGGGTCCAAGGCCTCTCTCCAATGGGTATGGGCTGTAGGAGGCCCACTGGAAGGTGTCGTGGTGTCTTACTCTGAGCACACATGGAACAAGCGGCTACGAAGGCAGTTACATCAGCATGGAGACTAGGCCACAAGAATTGTTGAGAAATAGCACAAATGAGCTGATTCATCCTTGGGTGCCCAGCTGCCTTGGGAGAATGGTAAGATTGGAACAAAGCAGTGCAGAGATTCTCAGGGACAAAGCAGCAGTCACCAGGTTTCTCGGGAGGAGAATGGATTTAAGCGGCAAGAATTCTGTCACCCAAATGTGAAGTGAGACTAGTACAAACAGTAACCAGAATACGATCGGGACGTATCACAGGAGCAGGAACGAACTCCATTTTGAAAGCGGAGGAAAACTGTTGTGACAATGCGTCACCCCTCACATTTTTAGTACTGGGTAAGAATGAGACTGTAATTGAACCTTGACAGAAAAAGAGCCCATTGCGCCCTTCTGTGAGCTAAGCGTTCTGCCTCAGACAAGAATGTGAGATTCTTATGGTCAGTCAAAATGAGGACCGGCACAGTGGTACCTTCGAGGAGATGCCTCCATTCTTTAAACGCTAAAATAATAGCTAACAATTCTCTGTCCCCAATCTCGTAATTGCATTCTGTAGGAGACAATTTCTTAGAAAAGTAGCCAAAAGGATGCATATTGCTCTCAGAGGTAGGACGTTGAGACAGAAGGGCGCCTACTGCAGTCTCGGATGCATCAACCTCAAGAATGAAGGGTAACGTAGGATCAGGATGTGCCAGCACAGGAGCTGAAACAAAGGCAGCCTTGAGAGACTCAAAGGCTTTAATGGAATCCATGTTACCATCCTTTCTGGTCATATTAGTCAGGGGTTTGACCAGAGAAGAGAAGTTACAGATACATTTCCAATAATAATTGGCAAAGCCAAGAAAACTTGTAGCGGATGTAGACCTATGGGATGAGGCAACTGTAGAACTGCAGATAGTTTCTCTGGGTCCATCGAAAAACTGGCAGTAGACATAACCCAGAAATTTAACCTGTTCACGATGGAACTTGCACTTTTCCAACTTACAATACCGGTTATTATCTTTCACATCATCTTAGCACAAGGGAGACATCTGTGTGGTGGTTCTCTAGGGAATTAGAATATTGTTGAGATAAACCGCCGCACATTGCTGCAACATATCTCGGAGGACATCGTTGATGAATTCCTGAAAATTCCTGAAAAACTGCAGGAGAGTTGCAAAGAGCAAACGTCATTACGAGGTATTCCTAATGTCCTGTCCTGGTATTAAATGCAGTTTTCCATTCATCTTTGCTCCCTTGAGGCGGTCAAATAATTCCGTAATCAATGGAATTGGAAAACCGTTCTTAATCATGATGCGATTGAGACGCCTATAGTCGATACAAGGTCTTAGTTCACCACTCTTCTTTTTCACAAAGAAGCAGCCAGCACCAGCAGGAGACAAGGATTTGCGGATGAACCCTCTAGAAAGTGCGTCCGCAACATAGTCCTTGTTAGAAGATGGTGCGGAGGGTTAATATCATTTGGTTGTTGTTTCCTCTAATTCTTAGAGGAACAGCTCTATTTAAACTTCCTGCTTCCTGTAAGCAGATGCTGCCTGATCTTCAGCGTGTGCCCTGTTTTCCTGAGTGTTCTGCTACCTGTTATCTGATTCCTGTGACCCGGCCTGCCTGACCTTGCCTGAACTCTGCCTGTACCGACCCCTGGCTTGCCTACGACCATCCGACCGCCTCATCCTTCTGTACCTCTGCTGCCTGCCCGTTGCCGACCCTGCTCGTCCCTGACTCTGCTACTGTGCCTGCGACCATCCGGTCCCAACAAGTATCTTGCTCTAAACATCAGCACCCTTCCAGCACATCTCCTGTCCGCTGCTGACGGATACTCCT
This sequence comes from Glandirana rugosa, assembly GCA_018402905.1. Lineage (NCBI taxonomy): Eukaryota > Metazoa > Chordata > Amphibia > Anura > Ranidae > Glandirana > Glandirana rugosa. The sequence goes on from BLSH010418758.1 coordinate 1,842,780, forward strand.
GGACTTCTACAGGCACTCTTACCCCACCGT
>BLSH010418758.1:1847033-1862230 GCA_018402905.1 Glandirana rugosa
GGAGAAAACTAACCGAAATACGACTCCAGGAAAGGACCAGCGGTGTTACGTCATTTTGTACAAAAGTCTTTCACCGATTCCAGAACACGGGGAGAAATGAGAGGAGGAACGGCCTCCTCATGGCGTTTAAATCGCTACAGAAATACCCCACCGTGCTCCTGTGGCCGCTGTTCCCAACTCCAGCGGTCCCACGAACCGGAGTCGTAGGAGAGGCCACCCCCGACCGTCAGGCTCACTACCAGGTACTTAACAGTCCTCCACGGCTTTATCCTCCAAGTCAGACAGGGTAAGGGTAAACCCGGCCACAATCATATGACCAGCGTGGAGGCAAACTACCGGCTTGACATTTGTCAAAGACATCGCTAAATTTGCGGTACTCCTCCGGCAAGGAGGAGAGTAAAGAGGGGCACAAGACCTTAGCCACTTTCTGAAAACATGTTTTACTGCATTGTGGCGACCAGGAAAGGACCTCAGCATAAAGCCAATCAAAAGAGGTGTTGTGCCTCTGTAACCAAGGATAACCAATAACCACCAAGTAATGAGGTGAGGAAATGACTTGAAATTGGATTATCTCATGGTGAAGAGCTCCTACGGCCATGGTCAATGGAGCAGTCTCATGAGTCACATGGGTAGGCTGTAGAGGTCTACCATCAATAGCCTCAATGGCAAGTGGAGTGGCACGAAGCTGCAGTGGAATCGAGTGCTTAGACACAAAGTCACTATCTATGAACAGGCCTGCAGCCCTAGAGTCAATTAGAGCCTGTGTATCGATGGAGGACTCAGACCAAGAAAGGGTAACCGGAACTACAGGCTTATCTTTCAGGATAACTGGGGACGTAACAACGCCATCTAAGGTCTGTCCCGTACAGGACCTCAGGTGCAAGCATTTCCCAGACAGGTAGGACAAGACTTCAAAAAGTGACCTGCCTGGCCACAATAAAAACACAATCTCTCCCTCCTCCTAAAGGCCCTCTCCTCCGTAGAGAGATGTGTGAAGCCCAACTGCATAGGTTCTACTTCACCGGCAGACTCGGTACCAGGAGACATGGGAGATGAGGGAGGCAAGGCTTGGATTGCAAAGCTTGGAGACAAATGTCCAGGAGGCTTTTGCAAGTGCTCCTTAAAGGAAGGTTTCTCTCGGAGTCTGGAGTCAATGAGAATGGCAAAAGTGATCAACTTCTCCAGATCTGTAGTTATATCTCGGGCTGCTATCTCATCTTTGATGTTATGCGAGAGACCATGAGAAAAAACGGCCACAAGGGCCTCATTGTTGCAAGTGGCCTCTGCTGCCAGAGTACAGAATTCAATGGTGAAATCAGCAACAGTTCTCATACTCTGTTTGATGGACATGAGGCTCTTGGCAGCAGAAGTGGAGCGTGCGGGAACGTCAAATACCCTTTGAAAGGATGCCAAAAAAATCAGGGTAACTCAGGACAATGGGGTTTTGCATTTCCCATAGAGGGCTTGCCCAGGCCAAGGCTCTATCAGAAAGCAAAGAAATAATGAAGCCTACTTTTCTTCTGGTGAACGCCTAGGGCAGCATCTCAAAGTATATCCCAGCCTGGTTGAGAAACTCTCTGCATTGAACTGGATCGCCCACAGTGGGAGGATCCAGGTGAGCAGTGCGCATCAGGAGCGCCTATAACGCTATAGCAAACCGATCCATGAGGTGGTCCTGCTCATTGAATCTGGAAAAAATATTACCACTAGGTGGATTGCCTGCATCTCCTGAATTCATGACCTTCACCTACTGTCAGGAACCATGAATAAGACGGAGACAGAAAATGCAGTAAAAATCACACCTTTTAATAAAATGGTAAAATGGTACAAATAGTAAACATAGTCAAAACATAGCCAGGGTACAGTAGCCAAATCAGGTAGACAGAACAAGCCAGTGAATCAGGAAGCCAGAGATCAGCGTAGTCGGAGGCAGCAAACAGGATCAGGAACCAGAAGGGACGTCAGCCAGGCAAGTCTTCAGCAGGAACATAGAAGAGAGTCTCCAGATATATTTGACCAAAGCAAAGACACGGAAGGAATGAACCAGGCAGTTTAAATAGCCAGAAGGGGCTGGCTGTAGGCTGGACTGACGAGAAAGAAATGATCACCAGGTGAGCCACTATGGGACGATGAGTGTTGGCAATTAACCGACAACAGAGCAACCTGAGCAGTGAGAAGGGAGGGCTGAGAGCCCAGCTCTGACACCAATACAGAGCCTCCCCTCATAGTACAGAAGCTTTACCCACACTCCCAACCGCTCTCACTGTTGCGCCGTCACTGGTAAACACAGAAACCAACAGAGGAAGTGAGTAGTGTAGAAAACTTCCTCTACCGTCTTCGGTGTTTACCAGTGACAACTGACAAGTCAGTGAAAACAGGACAGTGCTGAGGGTGGCGGAACACAGTACCGCCACGTTGTGGCTGAAAAAAATGCCTGATAAGAACCAATGACATTATGCAGCCTGGCTGCCAGTGTTCTAGCAATCAATAATGGGAGACGAAAGTGGATGCTAAAATTGGCATCTGCCCCTGGCACAGCCTTGCTCATGAATGCTGACACGGCTAAACTTGGTTGGGGCCTCTAAGGTTTAAAAAAATTCTGGTCACGGGAAAGGTAAATTTTGTAAACCTGATACAAAAATCCTTGCTTGGTATATTAAGATAACAATACATAATTAAATTAAAATACTGTGCACCGTTTTTGTGAACTGCTGTCTACAGATCAGCTCCCAATATTGACCTCACTTTGACCTGTATTAATATCAGTTTAGCATACTTTCCTATACAAAACAGCAAGGAGCTATGGAGGGGCATCTACATACAAACAACAAAGAATTCAACTTACCAACCAGTCTGTCACCAAACAAATTCCCCTGTCTAACAGTAGCGTTTAAAAGACAGGGGATTGGTTACACACATTTGCAAGTGCATGCGTAAGCTGCAGGCCCTGTCAAGGCTCCCTGTATACTGCAGACCTAACTCTATATATGAGGCTTCACAATGGAAGCACATGCAATTTAATGGATAGATGGAGGACAGGTGACTGGAGGAGCCCATCCCTCCTAAAAGGTTCAGGACCAGACATTCAGCCGTGGCCTAATGGCTGGTGTGCACCTGGTGTGCGCCCAAAGTTACAATACAAAACAAGGTCACTGTCCACCACCTATAACTGGCCACTACAGCAAGGAGCTATGGAGGGGCATCTACACACGGCCATGGATAGATTAATGCTATGCTTGATTCTATCCATTTAGCATAGAGGGGGTGGCGGGGATAGATGGGGTGGCACCCATGCGCCCTTAATGGACGGGCCGCCCCTGCCACATTTATATACCTGCCATGTACTCCAGTCTGATAGAACACTCCCAGATTAAGGAACAGGATACACTAAAATAAACAACTAAAGAAGAAAGATGAGATACTCACTTTATGAATGGTGAAAAATGTTTACATCCAAAGGGGCTCTGAAGAACATTCCAAAAGAACAGCATAAGCAAATTATAAATAGGAGACATCAGTGGGGAAGTTTTGGAGGCGAAAGCAAAGGGGTTTAGTACAGTCATTGAAGCAGAGATGATTAAGATTTCCTTAGAGACTATAGGTTTTAGCTGCATTGCCTTCCATCTGGATACCAGATGTTAAGAAGTTTATGAAAATAACACACAGCATCAAACATGTTAATAGACTATTTACCGGAATATGCAATGATTTTTAGGAAATAGACCCCTGTACAGATATTCAAAGATACATTAAATTGTCTCTACTATAAATAATACCCAAGTCTGAAAAAAATCCTGGGTGCCATTATTGAAGTCTACTTATATAACATTTACTACAGCTCACTTTTATATGTATATATGCATGTATGTGTGGACGCACTTTTCTGGTTTGTTGTTATAGTTAGACCCAGTGCACATGGGCATAATAAAATACTGCTATCTATGCAGGTTCTCCCTCCAAGCAAATGTAATGGTTTGTAAACTGCTTCCATTTAGACGTGCGTCCATAACTGTTCACATTTGTAAAACTCTTCTTACATTTTACTAGTTCAGTTATTAATCCCAGAGTGATAAATTTATACACGTATGCATACATACATGTATATTTACACATGTACATTACTGACCTTGGACATGGAATTTTGTACATCAGTGTTTCTCAACTGTTTTCAGTCAATGCATCCTTTAGGCTGGGTTCACACATGCCCAGCTGCGGTTTGCAGTCCAGAGTGGTTTTGTTCACCGGTTTAGGTGTGATTCAGGTGCAAATTTTTACTTGAATTCACACCTAAAGTGGACACAAAATTGCACAGGACTCTTTTCAAAAATGGACCGCAGCCATCCCAGACATATGTGAAACAGCTCCATTGAAAGCCAGTCTAATTAATTTATGCAAATCTGATGTTGTTAAAATGCATCCGATTCACATACAGTATCTCCCAAAAGTGAGTACACTCCTCACATTTTTGTAAATATTTTATTCTATCTTTTCATGTGACAACACTGAAGAAATGACACTTTGCTACAATGTAAAGTAGTGAGTGTACAGCTTGTATAACAGTGTACATTTGCTGTCCCCTCAAAATAACTCAACACACAGCCATTAATGTCTAAACCGCTGGCAACAAAAGTGAGTACATCCCTAAGTGAAAATGTCCGAATTGGGCCCTATTAGCCATTTTCCCTCCCTGGTGTCATGTGACTCATTAGTGTTAAAAGGTCTCAGGTGTGAATGGGAAGCAGCTGTGTTAAATTTGGTGTTATTGCTCTTACTTTCTCATACTGGTTACTGGAAATTCAACATGGCACCTCATGGCAAAGAAGTCTCTGGGGATCTGAAAAAAAGAATTATTGCTCTACATAAAGATTGCCTAGGCTATAAGAGGATTGCCAAGACCCTGAAACTGAGCTGCAGCACAGTGGCCAAGACCATACAGAGGTTTAACAGGACAGGTTCCACTCAGAACAGGCCACGCCATGGTCGACCAAAGAAGTTGAGTGCACATGCTCAGAGTCATATCCAGAGGTTGTCTTTGGGAAATAGATGTATGAGTGCTGCCAGCATGGCTGCAGAGGTTGAAGCGGTGGGGGGTCAGCCTGTCAGTGTTCAGACCATACACTGCACACTGCATCAAATTGGTCTGCATGGCTGTCATCCCAGAAGAAAGCCTCTTCTAAAGATAATGCACAAGAAAGCCTGCAGTTTGCTGAAGAAAAGCAGACTAAGGACGTGGATTACTGGAACCATGTCCTGTGGTCTGATGAGACCAAGATAAATGTATTTGGTTCAGATGGTGTCAAGCGTGTGTCGCGGCAACCAGATGAAAAGTACAAAGACAAGTGTGTCTTGCCTACAGTCAAGCATGGTGGTGGGAGTGTCATGGTCTGGGGCTGCATGAGTGCTGCCAGCACTGAGGAGCTACAGTTCATTGAGGAAACCATGAATGCCAACATGTACTGTGACATACTGAAGCAGAGCATGATCCCCTCCCTTTGGAGATTGGACCGCATGGCAATATTCCAACATGATAATGACCCCAAACACACCTCCAAGACGACCACTGCCTTACTAAAGAAGCTGAGGGTAAAGGTGATGGACTGGCCAAACTAAACCCTATTGAGCATCTATGGGGCATCCTCAAATGGAAGGTGGAGGAGCTCAAGGTCTCTAACATCCACCAACTCCGTGATGTCGTGGTGGAGGAGTGGAAGAGGACTCCAGTGGCAACCTGTGAAGCTCTGGTGAACTCCATGCCCAGGAGGGTTAAGGCAGTGCTGGAAAATAATGGTGGCCACACAAAATATTGACACTTTGGGCCCAATTTGGACATTTTCACTTGGGCTATACTCACTTTTGTTGCCAGTGCTTTAGACATTAATGGCTGTGTGTTGAGTTACTTTGAGGGGACAGCAAATGTTACACTGTTATACAAGCTGTACACTCACTACTTTACATTGAAGCAAAGTGTCATTTCTTCAGTGTTGTCATATGAAAAGATAGAATAAAATATTTACAAAAATGTGAGGGGTGTACTCACTTTTGTGAGATACTGTATATATGAACCGAGCCTCAAATTTCCACACAATCTTGAGGCGCCCCATTCTAAAATGTAAAAAAAGTAAACTAATAGTAGCAACATCCACATGCGTAGGACACCCAACATTAGCAGTGATTTATTCTGCCAAAGCAAATATATCTCTGCACACTGAAACTGATCAGTATTCCAATGTTTGTTTTCTCCATCGGGTTTCTCTCCCTGGAGTGACCTGGTGCTGAAGGAGAGGGGCAGTGCCTGACATCCTCCTTATCAACCGATGACATCATTGGTTACTAGGACACTGGAGGCTAGAAGGTTGGAATGGTGCACAACGAAAAACCTGTGGCTTTGTGCAACTAATAGGCAGGTTTGATCAACCCGCTGGCTTGTGTACAATTTTTGGGCAATTTCTAGGTACTTTGCCAAGGCACCCCTGAAGACACCTGAAGGCACCCTGGTTGAAAAAGGCAGTTCTAGATTAATTTTATGGATCTGAAGGCAGTAGAAATTTACTAAGATAAATGCAGTTGTATGAATGGGCTCATTATATATAATACTACTGCAATCAGGTTCAGGATATGAAGGCAGCATATTTTATGCCTGTGTGTACAAACCCTTAAAGGATATGCATCTTTAATATAACACCCATGGAGTCAGCTCCATCCTATTCAGTACATTTCTAAATGAAACCACAATGTTCATGCCTACAGAGCCTAGACAGCTCAGGGCTGGTGCAAAGCCCCAACGCTCGTAGAGTGTTTTAAACCTGGTGCATGCGCTGGGTCTGGCCATAGACAATAATAACCATCTGCATCCAATGCATGCACTTGGAATACCCATGTTCCCAGATTTCAAAGCATGGTGGTGTGTGCACTGGGTATAGTGTGTTCCCCCATGTTTGTCTACATCACCTTCATAATGTGCACTTCTTCCACAGTCTGTGGGCACTCTGGAAGTGATGTCAGCTGCTCGATAATAGAGAGGGATACCATGGATTTGTATTTAACACTCTCTGTCATAATTCATATGGACTTCAAAATCTTTTTGAGCAGAGGCCATTATCTCTAAACTCTAAACTAAAAAAAACTTAAATAAAATCCGATAAAAAAATGTTATATGAAAAATTACCAGAAGACAAAATTGTAATGATATTTTAACAATTGTATGTCCGATTTGAAAAAATGCTATATCAAAAACCAATGCACAATCAAAATTATATTTGCACGCTGGAAATACACAACAGTTTACTCTGTATTTTTGGAGTCTGCAGGATGCAAAGAATTCTGTGTAAGTGTCTGAAAATCTCTGTCTAGGTTGTGTGGTCAGGGCCAAATCTCCAGAGAACTACACAGAAACGTCTGGATAAACTGGACACTCCTCGCACCGTATTTCCTCTCATCTGTAATTCCCATAAATGAATTCCTGCATTCAAAATGCTAATCGCCGCATTTTGTGGTATTGGATCCTGCCTCTCCGTCATCTATTTTACCACAAGACTTAGAGTAAACAGGCAATACATTTATGTTTGTCATTGTTACGCTTCTAGTTCCTTTAACTTTGGCATGAACAAAGCTTTTATTAAGCATATTGTTGTATGCACTGAATTCTGATATTTTATTTTCCCATGTTCTTTTCTGTTTATCTAGTACAAAGGTTGTTTTAATTTTGCGAAATGTATTTACTGCTAGGCACTGGTTTTATAAATAAAGGGTTATAAATAAAGTTGGCATAAAAATGTTCCTGTTGGAAAGGCTTTCATAAACTTTACATGATCTTTACCTAATCAGTATGATTTCATGCAGATCAGGAATCCACTACATGGTCTACAGATATCTTATGGCTTTAGCAAACATCCATGACCGAACATTGTCATGGAAAACATTCATTGGCCAGGCTAGATTTTCCTTAGTGGTTGATATTCTATTTGAGATAACATTAGTGTAAGGGTTGTCTGATGAGTTCTCCAAAGTCCCCATGAGTGTTTCAGGAAAGCCTCAGTGAATCCAGTCCATTGTTTTGCATGTTTTACGTATATTGCAGAAATCAAAAGTATCCATAATTATTGTGTCAAATTTTCCTAATAACCAACTGGTTTTAGAACTGAGAGACTGAAAGAACCCATAGTCATTAACCACTTTACGACCAGCCGCCATTATACTGCGGCAAGGTGGTCTGTTCCCGTGAATTGCCGTAGCTGTACGGCGGAGCGGGAACTCGCTTTTGTGGCTGCACGCTACCATTGGCCAGCAGGGGAGCCAATCAGCGGGTAGGGCGGACTCGATGTCCAATTGGCCCCCCGCGATCGTTCCCCGCAGTGACAGAACGGGGATCTGACTGTATAAACAAGGCAGACCTCCATTCTGACAGGGGAGATCACACAGATCCTGTCTTTCTGCTATGCAGGAAGAGGGGTCTGTGTGTTTCCCCAGTCACACCGTCCCCCATACAGTTATGGCCGGTACACACAGCCAACTGTTGTACAACAACAGTCGTACAACAGCCTATTGTAAGATAATCCGACCATTAGTACGCGCCATTACAACAGCTGACGTTCAACAGTTGTAAAACAGAAGTTGGCTGAGCAAACTAGAAAACCTTTGTTGGCCAACAAGCCATTGTACAACTGTTGGCTCGTGTGTACAGAAGTTGGCCAACAATAAGTTGAAAGTGCAAGCATGCATGCTCTAAATCCAGGAAGTGTTTGGTCGTATAACCTGTGTTCGTAATTCACAAATCACATTCACCTGAACTTCCTCTTTATACGCTCGTAACACATCACTATGTTCGGCTTTGTTGTACAATTACTTGACTCATGTCAGAACGCAAGACACAACCAACAGCCAATTTTGGACAAAAGTTGAACATGGGGTTGTACGACCGTTGCACAGTGTGTACGAGGCATTAGAAACAACTCCCAGGGAACACAGTTAACCCATTGATCGCCCTGATGTTAACCCCTTCCCTGTTAGGTGTCCAATCTGTCCGCTGCAATGCCGCAGTCACGCTCAAAATTACTGATCGCCGCCATTACTAGTAAAAAATAAATAAATAAATAAAAATGCCATAAATCTATCCCCTATTTTGTAGACGCAATAACTTTTGCACTAAACAATCAATATTCGCTTAATGCAATTTTTTTTACCAAATGTAGCAGAATACATAGTGGCTTAAACTGATGATTAAATTCATTTTTTTACATTTTTTTTGGAAATGTTTTATAGCAGAAAGTAAAACATTTTTTTTTTCAAAATTGACGCTCTTGTTTATAGCGTAAAAAATAAAAACCACAGAGGTGATCAAATACCACCAAAGGAAAGCTCTATTTGTGTGAAAAAAAAGGACATCAATTTTGTTTGGGAACAATGTGGCATGACTGCGCAATTGTCAGTTAAAGCGGCGCACAGCCGTATCGCAAAAAATGGCCTGGCCATTAAGGGGGAAATCCTTCCTGTCCTTAAGTGGTTAAATAATAAAGCATGGGCCTGTGGATACCCAATGACCTAAACAGACAATCATTTTAAAGCGCAGATTGATCTTAATTTGGATTTTTGCATTGCCTTTTGTTCTCCGACATACAATCACTGCCGGGGTCAAACGTTGTTCAGTGAGGCTGGCCATGCACGGAGCAAATTTCTTTCCTGCAACCATGTTTATTGTGTCCAAGGATAAAATACATTCGGAGGAGTGGTTAGCCTACATGAATGATAATGTTCTGAATCTCAGATTCATTGCCTGCCACGAAGACACTTCAATCACCTTTTTAGATGTGACTCTAACTCAGGGGAGGGATGGCAGCCTTAGGCCTGGGTGGGGCAAGTCCAGTCAAGTGGCCCATTGAACCACCGAATCAGCTCACCATTCATGCCCACCTGGTTTTAGAACGGATATTGATGTTATGAAGCAAGGCAAATATGATACAATGTGGTAACATAATTGAATGTTAATAGCAACAAAGGAGGATTAACAAAAATAATGCATCAATGCAGCTCATCAGTGCCCACCAATGCAGCCTCACCAGTGCCCATCAATATAGCCTCAGCAGTGCAGCCTCATCAGTGCCCATCAATGCAGCCTCATCAGTGCCCATCAATGCAGCCTGATCAGTGCCCATCAATGCACCCTCACCAGTACCCATCAATGCAGCCTCACCAGTGCCCAGGGCCAGCCCTACCATGGGTCCCCGTGGGTCCATTGGACCCATGCAGCACTTTGAGAGGGGCAGCAAATTGAGCCACAGCCGCCTCCCCTTCTCTTCTATTTACCCAGCAAATTGATAGTTTTGCATATAGACAAGGTGCGGTTCCATGTAAATCTGACTTCCTGATAAATATAAAATAATGGATGTGGGGCCTTTTGGTGGGCGTGATTTTTTTTTGGTAGGGTGGGGGGCATCATTTCATTCAATGTCTTGGGCCAGCCCTGCCAGTGCCCATCAATGCAGCCTCATCAGTGCCCATCAATGCAGCCTCATCAGTGCCTATCAGCTCAGCCTCATCAGTGCCCATCAATGCAGCTTCACCAGTGTCCATCAATGCAGCCTGATCAGTGCCCATCAATGCAGCCGCACCAGTGCCCATCAATGCAGCCTCACCAGTGCCTATCAAATGCAAACTGATCAGTGCCCATCAATGCAGCCTCGCCAGTGCCCATCAGCACAGACTGATCAGTGCCCCACATTGCAGCCTGATCAGTGCCCATCAATGCAACCCGATCATTGCCCATGAATGCTGCCTCGCCAGTGCCCATCAGCACAGCCTGATCAGTGCAGCCTCACCAGTGCCCATCCAATGCAGCCTGCAATGCAGAGAGAGAACTGCCGGATCTCCAGCTTACCTGGCGCGGCCGCTGTCATATGAAGTGCCGCCTCCTGGACTGGCTCCTATGACAGACATCACCAGTGTGCTGTCTATTATAGAAGCTGGTCCAGGAGGTAGGACTTTGTAAGCGGGAGATCCCTGCTCTGGGTAATCTGGCAGCGCCCCCCCCCCCCTGAGGCAGCCCAATGGGCCCAGCGGGATCCATGGTAGGGCCACCCTGCCCCCCAGCCCAGCCCTCCCCTGCTCTAACTGGCAAAGATGGGCGAATCGTGTCAAGTTAATTTAGGAAACCTTCAGCAGGCAACCCACTCCTCAGAGCGGACTTGGGCCATTCAAAACATACCCTGAGAGGGATCCCGGTAGGACAATTTCTCAAGCTCAGACGGATCTGAAGTGATCCGTCTGACTATGAGCACGAGAAGTTTGTTATGAGACAACGGTTCCTGGACAGGGGGTATTCAGTTTCGGTTATACAAAGGGCGATTGATATTGCAGATAGTACTCCACGGAACAGATTGTTCCAGAGTTCTAACCGTTCTGAATTTAACCCTCTGTCCGGTAGTCACAGTACGGTCTTCACTACCTCTTTTAGTGCAGACTTCAATAAAGTAAGGAGTATAGTTCTGAAATATCTGCCGGTACTATGCAATGACCCCAAGTATGCATGCATCCTTGCTAAGGGAGTTAAAGTGGTATCCCGTAGGGCTCCTTCCCTAGGTTCGAGTTTGTCCCCCAACCTTTTTACCAGTGGGTCCAAAAAGGGTCACTGGTTGCAGTTTAAAGGTACCTTTTGCTGAGGGATGAGAAATTGCCCATGCTGTCCACATGTTTTAAGGGGGGACACCATTCGGTCTACCTCAAATGACAAGAGTTCCAACATTGCCAGGTTTATCAATTGTAATACCAAATACGTGGTCTACATCATTACTTGCACACGATGTAACGTGCAGTATGTTGGACGGACCACACGAAGGTTGCCTGATCAGTTGAACGATCATCTTAAAGACATTGATATAAACCGTGGCACCAATGTCTCCAGACATTGGAACGAGATACATTGAAAGGATATCTCCAGTCTGGCGATTCAGGCAGTTGAAAAAGTTGTCTCTCCACCACGGGGGGGGGGGGGGGAAAAATGTAAAATCTTATGCTGCAGGGAAGTATTCTGGATATTCTTCTTTGGGACCAGGAGGCCGGAGGGGCTTAATTTTGAATGGGATGTTTCCCATTTTATGACTGAATTTTGTTGATTTAGTTGGTGTCCCCCCGATCCTCCTGGTCCTTTTCAGATGATCCAGTGCTTTTTCCTCCGCACATAATGAGTGTCCCCACTGTAGTATTGTATGGGGGTTGTATCTCACTCGTTTAAGTCACAATGAGTAATACACTGAGAAATCAGTTCTTTTTTAATATGATAGGTCAGTTTGAGTGATTGGTCTGTGTATGACCCATAACCCTGTATGACGATTTTGTGAAGGGAATTTTTTTCACTTTTTATTTTTTCGGGGTTTTTTTTCATGTTTTTTTCACTCACATATATATGGTCGAACTTGTACTTTTACAGTTGTCTTCTCTCTGTGACTAACGGGCGACAATACTATTTATGGCATATTCCTGTTGTGACATACACACATATGGATTGTTCTTAAGAATACATTGGTATTGATGTCTAATATTTTTGAATATTCAGCTTTTTATTAGAGGGAAAAGTGGAAATGGAAATTGTTTTTACATATATAATTTTTAATCTTCAATTTTTGTTTACTGATTTTTCCTCTTTTTCTGTCTTGCAGTCGGTTCATCTTGGTCAATTCCCACAGAAGGCAGTCATCGCTTCGCATTTAGAATCTTTCATCTATTGATTGAATTTAGTGATACCGTGAATAGTGTGGGACAGCCCTCTGATGGAGTTCACCTCACTGACCATGAGACACCACTTGTTTACCCCTGCTGATAATTGTGCCAATTATGTCAATTGCTATTTGTGTTTAATTGGTTGTTTTTTGACACAATATTGAATGACTTTGTATATATATCCGCAGTCTAGCTTATACTATTGTAGCTATGAGTGAGTGCCCTTAGGGGGGACGTGAAAAGCGTCAGCTTATTCCCCCAATTTTGTACCGTATGGATTGATTTTGTACAATAAAGCATTGAAAGGAGTGCGCCCATCCAATGGTTTCTTGCACCACATGCTAAGTGCATACTGAGCCTGCACCCTCGGAGACAGTCCAAGGTTTTATCTGGGACCGGTGTGTGTTGAGCGGTCTCCCCCTCACGCTCACATATTGTGGCTATAGTTTGTAGTGTCATGGCTGATCAATTTCCCTATGTGCACGTATTAATATCCTTAGGATCAGGGCACTTCTTGTTTTGGGTCACTCTGTGTCCAAATAATGCCTTGCCATTCTCTGTGTGTTGCATCACAAATGTGGGAGTATTTCCCTATGTGCACGTATTAATATCCTTAGGGTCAGGGCACTTCTTGTTTTGGGTCACTCTGTGTCCAAATAATGCCTTGCCATTCTCTGTGTGTTGCATCACAAATGTGGGAGTGCTAATGTGATTAACCAGTTGCTTACTGGGCACTTAAACCCCCCTCCTGCCCAGACCAATTTTCAGTTTTCAGCGCTGTCCCTATTTGAATGACAATTGCGCGGTTGTGTGACGTTGTACCCAAACAAAATTGACGTCTTTTTTTTCCCCACAAATAGAGCTTTCTTTTGGTGGTATTTTATCAACTCTGCGGTTTTTATTTTTTGCATTATAAACAAACAAAAGCGACAATTTTGAAATATATTCTTCTACATATTTTTGGTAAAAAAAAAATCGCAATAAGCATATTTTGATTGGGTTGCACAAAAGTTATAGCGCCTACAAACTATGGACATTGGTTATGGCATTTTTATTATTTTTTTTTTTTTTACTGGTAATGGCGGCGATCTGTGATTTTTATCGGGACTGTGATATTGCGGCGGACATGTCTGACATTTTTGACACTTTTTTGGAGACCAATGACATTTATACAGCAATCAGATCTAAAAATAGACATGGATTACTGTATAAATGTCATTGGCAGGGAAGAGGTTAACACTAAGGGGGCAGTGAAGGGGTTAAATGTGTTCCCTGTATGTGTTATATCTGTGTGGGGACGGGGATGGCAGGGACATAACAGATCTAACTGATCTCGATCACAGGGATCAGTAGATCTGTCATGCCCCCCCTCACAGAGCGGGGAACCACTGTGTTTACATCGGCGGTTCCCCGTTCTGGCTCTCTGTGAAGGGATCTCGGGTCTCCGGCAGACATTGAGAGCCTGGAGCGCGCAAAAGGGGAGGCACTGTAGCCATCAATCGGCTATAGCGCAGATCTGAAGTGGTTAAATATACCTCTTCCAACATGATGATCCCTCTGTTAATTTCTCTGCCTGTTTGTGTCTGCATAAGATCTAATTACTCTTTAGTTCTCACCTACACTAGACTAGGCTTGGCTACTGAGTCACTGATCCAAATCAGTGAGTTAACTCACTACAGAGTTTTAATGAACCGGATCATGAAAGTGAATCTGATTCAATTTATTGTCAAAGATCCTCCTCTTTCAGGATGAGTAAAAAAACAGCAGCTTTAGCTCATGATTTGTAAAAATAAGCTATAAAATGATTAGCTGTGTGAACCAGCAAGACCCCAAGTCTCTGAATAAATCACAGAGCACACAAGATTCTGTTTTGTATCATGAGTTGTCTGTGTGTGAGGCAGGCAGTAGCAAGACTGCGTCTGTGAATGACTCAGTGGGCTCAAAAGATTCTGTTTTGTATTATGAGCTGTGTGTGAGGCAGCAGCAAAACAATTGTTACAATTGTACATGTAAAACAACTCGGAATCTAAAGTGGGGTACACACTATAAGAAAATCGGGCAAACGTTCTTCCAATTTTTCTCGTAGTTTCACAGCAAATCAGAACTGATGAAAGAAAATTCATATGAAAATTCTCGTACAACAAAGGCTTTTTCTTTGTTGTTTATTGTTTCTGATCAAATTGTTGAATGGAACCCCCTCACTTGGGTTTGGGATTTTTATAGGCAAACTGAATAGTAAATCGTTTTATATAAAAATTATAAAGGTTTAATGATATACAATAAAATATACAATACAATAAATGTATTACATAGCATTTAAAACAACATATGGGTACATGTGTTTGACAATACGTCAGGTAACTGTAGTTTGTGGACACTCCTAGGCCCGACGCGTTTCAGGAGATTCCCTTCTTCAGTGGCCGTTATTGGGAGATTCACAATTCTATAATACAATGGCATGTGTTTAGATTGACTTCAATACAACAGCA
>BLSH010418758.1:1884269-1921332 GCA_018402905.1 Glandirana rugosa
GATGTTCCTTGTGGGTTGTTACAAGTTCTTCGTTTTTGAAAAAAACACGTCACATTAGATATCCGGATCTAAAACTACATTCGTGACTAACCAAACTGTAGTTTGTTCGGTTCCCTCCTGTCAAAATTAAGTAGTCACGACACCAAAAAAATACAAACAGTGAAACTAAACGATGTGTAAATAATATGGTACAAAAGTAAAAAATTTGTGACGTGAAAAAAGTCAATAACGTATCTCGTGGTGGGATGTGAGGACTTTCACTTTCACGACCTAAAAGTTTCTAAGGAGTCCGTCACCAAAGAGAAATTATGTCACCTCTAACCTTTATACCCGTTCCCCCTCCATTCATAATTGAAGGGATTTTGTCAATAAAATAAAAGTGCAAAAAGATAGTTAATACTTACCTCCCCCTTGCCCATATTTCCAATCTCCACTGTATTAAAGAGAAACCACTGCCTGAGGAATCTTTGAAAATCCAGCACTTTCACTTTCAGGAGTGTAGGGTGGTGCTCTATGCAATAACTGAAAAAAGTGCAGTGTTTAAAAAATGAAAACATGGTATAATAAATGTGTAGCAAATCAAAGTGACAAACATAAAAAAACCACAGCACTGATGAATTAAAACTGTCCTCCCTTGGCTTGTTTGATGTCAAACCAATCAGTGCTTACATCAAAATCTAGGCCTATAGATTACACTGCACAAAAAAAGTTTTTGCTTCTTGAACATTGTTGGGTGTTCCTTGTAGATTTTTGGATGCTGATCATGAAAAGCACATCCAAATGTGCCCATCACATACAGTTTCAATGAAATCTTCAGTTTTGTTAATTTTTTTTCCCTATATTTGTGTCCAAAAAAAGTTTTTTTTTTCTGTAAGAGACCTATGAACAATGTTTTATGCAGTCTGGGCATTTTCAGGCATGAAATCAGGTCAGGTTGGAAGCTGTTCTGTGGAAGTATGCAGCCTGGGCATACCTGGGCAGGCCTGGAGCCAGCTTGACACTGTCTCAACAGGCTATTAAAGTGGATTTCATACACAGATGTTGCTCATTGGATTAATTTGGACCTTATAGTGTGTATGTATTGTTTCAGAATATAGCATTGCCTCAGTAGCACTGTAGCAAGGAAGTTAGATGTTATAGATATTTTACAGGACGATTGGTGTCAGTCGATATGTCTCGTCAATGTCGTAACAGCCACTATACATTCTGCTATATTTGTAGCGAGTATACGCTTGTTTATCAGAGACGCTCAATGACTGCTCTTGTGAAGAAAGCATATCATCTGTACTTCAGCTGTAAAATCGGTGATCGAGACAAGGAATGGGTGCCTCACATTTGTTGTGCGACATGTGCTGTCTGTCTGAGAGCTTGGCTCAGAGGTACTCGAAAGACAATGCCGTTTGCTGTCCCTTTGATATGGCGAGAACAGAAAGACCAGGTGACGGACTGTTATTTCTGTCTGACTAATGTGTGTGGTTTCTCTGCCAAAATCAGGAAGTCAATTGAATACCCTAATCTGCCTTCAGCAATGAGAACCGTGCTACATGACGTCTTCCAATTCCAAAACCACCAGAGGAATGGACCTTCAATGAATCAAATGGAGAAATTGCAATGCAGGGAACTTGCAGTGACATTGATCTGGATTTTGAACCACGCTCCTCAAGCAATCCACATCTCATAACACAGTCAGAATTAAACGATCTGGTTAGCGGTTTGAGTCTGTCAAAAGCAAAAGCCAAATTGCTGGGTTCGAGACTGCAGGAATGTTGTTTGCTGTCACCAAGTACGAAAATGTCTGTTTTTCGAAGCCGCCAAGATGATATAACCAAATTCTTTTCACAAGTTGACAGTCTCTGTTTCTGTGTTGACATTGAAGGATTGTTCTCTGCTTTGGGTTGTGACCATGACCCGCAAGAGTGGCGTCTCTTTATTGATTTGTCAATGTCAAAGCCTAAAAGCGTTCTGTTACACAATGACAACGTTCACCTTTCAATACCTGTTGGCTATGCAGCACACATGAATACAACCAAAAATCAGAAGCAAACATCTCTAATTATGTTGAGCTTAATAGCGTATTAGAAACATAAACAAGATTAAATACATTATTGCCAGTAAACAGTTAACTGTCTAGTTCTAGTTCCTACGTGATGCAGCAAGACCGAAACTATATTTGTGCATACCCACCAGGTACCTGTCACAATCAGCAAAAACTTTTCAGGAAGCAAAATTTTTCACAAAAAATTATTGTGCAGTGTTATTAGCTCCCTCCAGGCTCACCTGCCCTCTGTCTGTCCATTATAATGCATGTTCTTCCACAGTGGAGGCTCTCAAAATTTAGATTTAGGATTGCTGATAATACTTGGGTGCCGTACTATGCAATGCATAGTAGCCCATTATGATTCTACTTTACAGGGGTAAACCCCATCTGGGTTACTTCCTCTAAGTTGAGCTGGGAATTTTCTTTGGTTTTGTTTGACATGCGTCACCCTTCCATGTGCTCCTTGCTGCAAAGGCCAGTGGCCATTTGTTTGTACTACAGATTATTAGGCCTATCATCACTAAAAAGTGATTCCCTCCATCAAACTTACATATAATACCTGAAATACGTGGAAAGCTTCAAAACATTAAAGCATGTTATAATAAATGTGCAGCAGCTCCAAAGTGACAAACAAATAACCCACAACACTGATAAATAAATCAATGCAATAATAATAAAAACTGTGCTCAGTGTCAAAGCAATCAGTGCTCACAATATTAAAAGTGTCAAATAAAATAACATAGTCCATTCCAATGAGATTTACATTACAAAATGATGTGAATATAGTGGCTATTGGGGTGGGCCTGATACTATTTAAAGGTATGCTCAGACACTCACTACTATTTGTTATTATTAGGAGTCTAACAAAATGAAGATTAGGAAAGGGGCACTTTAATTATTTAACTAAGTAGTCTTCCCCCAGACACTTGGCGTGTTGTTCAGGTCTCTTTATCACTGATAGTGATAGGTTAATAATGCGTCCTCTGACACCAGTGTTGGGGGTTAATAGTGCGCCTGCTGACACCAATACTGGTGGTTAATAGTGTGTCTGCTGACACCAATGCTGGTGGTTAATAGGGTGTCTGCTGACACCAGTGCTGGGGGTTAATAGAGCGCCTGCTGATACCAGTGCTGGGGGTTAATAGAGCTCCTGCTGATACCAGTGCTGGGGGTTAATAGAGCTCCTGCTGATACCAGTGCTGGGGGTTAATAGAGCTCCTGCTGATACCAGTGCTGGGGGTTAATAGAGCGCCTGCTGATACCAGTGCTGGGGGTTAATAGAGCGCCTGCTGATACCAGTGCTGGGGGTTAATAGAGCGCCTGCTGATACCAGTGCTGGGGGTTAATTGAGCTCCTGCTAATACCAGTGCTGGGGGTTAATAGAGCTCATGCTGATACCAGTGCTGGGGGTTAATAGAGCGCCTGCTGATACCAGTGCTGGGGGTTAATAGAGCGCCTGCTGACACCAGTGCTGGGGGTTAATAGAGCGCCTGCTGACAACAGTGCTGGTGGTTAATAGTGTGTCTGCTGACACCAGTGTTGGGGGTTAATAGTGTGTTTAGTCCTAGTGTTTAACCTCCCTGGCGGTATGATTATGTCAGATTTTTGCGTCTAAAAGCGGTACATTGTTTTGCATAGAAATTTGGTCTTTTACAATGTAGGCCTGTAATTATTAGGAATAACTCACTTAAATCTGTCCAAACAAGAGTCTAGTAGACATCCCAGGTATGATAAAGTTTGAAACAAGTAATCATAAATTATAATATAATAAATAACTATAAATAATTATCAAAAATAATAACATAATAGTAATAAAATGTATTCAATAATGTAATTAAATCAAAGACACTGAAATTTGCTCATTTGCAGAATTGTCGCTGTCGTCACTTTCAGTGTCTGATGATACATTTCCCCAAAAATCAGTATCACTCAATTCTGCAAATGATTCTTATTTACGATCGCTGTTTACTAGCTGATCAAAAACCACTTTTGACGTAAAGGGACACTTTTTGGATGCCATGGACATTCTCAGGTTTACAGGCAGAAAGAATGACATATATAATATAAATGTGCATGCAGGGCACTGGGCAAACCGCTAGGGACAAAGGGGATGTGATTTGATACAGTAATATAATCCTACAGATTACAGTATGTTTACTGTGTGTTTCACTTTTTGAATTTGCCGCCGGTCTCCGCCCCCGTGCGATGCGACGCTCGCAGGGAACGGAGCCTGGCACACAGAGGCATCGGGCGGAGGACAGAGCCCGCAGACACGGCAGGAGGGACATCGCTGGATCCAGGGGACAAGGTAAGTAAGGCTGCCTGGATCCAGCGATGCAATCCCAAGTGTGGATCGGGGTTACCGCTCTTGGTACAGAAAATTCACCCCGAGTCACACTCGGGAATACCGCCAGGGAGGTTAAACTATAAAGAAAAGCTTTTGAGAGTTTTCCCCTCTTTCTGAGGTCAGAAGCAATACCAGAGGAAGAAAGGAAAATTCTTGAAAGCTTGTCTTAGTGTTAGGTTAGTACAATAGAAAGGTATCATTGCATACCGCATTACTCTCGTATTTTGTAATCTTATTTATATATATATACTTATTTCGTTTTTTTTTTCAGTGGTATGATTTAGTGGTGAAAATTATTAGTGCCCTCCCAGTTTTGAATGTTGTATCTTATTCCCCCCTATATATTATTCCTAGAGTCACCACTATTTATCAGGGCTTTCAGTGGTCTCCTTCACAAAGCTCCTGTTGAGCCGAAATGGAAAGTTAGCTGTATACAAATCGCCAGGTTGCCAAGCTAATATCATGGCTTCAGTATTTGCAAAGTCACTGGGGTCTATTTGCTAAAGGCATATAGACTGTTCACTTTGCAAAAGAAGTTGCACTTTGCAAGGCAATTTCCCCCAGAGCTTAGTAAATGAGTTGAAGCCAAGCTTCAGGGAAAATTTACTCGCAGTGTGCAACTTACATTGCAAAGTGAGGAATCTATTTGCTTTGAGTAAATCAACATCACTGACTCAGACACTTAGGAGCATTGACTTCACTCCAATGTTCCTCTCTGCATCCTTGTTCCAGGTTAATGTCTCAAATTATCACAGCCAGTATGTTGCATATAAAGAAGGCCATCAACGCCAGCCTGCATATAACTATTTGTTCTTATGATAGAAATGAAGGTCTGTTGTCTCATAATTGACTTTGCACTGCCATTTTGCAGCAGCTGGGAGACATAGTCTAGTCTGGCATGTATCCAAATTTGGTTATGAAAAAAAAGTCTCCAAAAGCAGTGAAATATGTTGTTATCCAGCATACTTTTCTTCTTTAATTTGGGTCAAAATGTTATATATTATTTTTGTTATGATAATCCATTCATACAGCTGTCTTCATATTTGGATTTCATAAAGGAAACTACACCTATAAATGTGATTTATTCTTGGAGGTGCTGGGTGAAAAGAACGCACATAATCAGTCACATCGAACACCACATAGATTTACTCTCTTTGGAGAATAGAGAGGGGAAACAGGCCCTGGCATATCAATATACAGTACATCATTACAAATGGGGAACAGATGCAAAGCATTCATTGACAATGTAAAAACAAACACTGCAATCTATTCTCATTACTGAAGAGCCAGTGGCATTCAGATGAATGATCCCATGGTTTCATCTGTTACATAGTTATTTGGAATACAACATCCACATACCTAGTAACTAAATGGGAAACTCCAATTTCTATTGAACTTGAAGTTATAGGTAGTGCTGACTTAAATTCACCCAATAGACCTCCTCCACCAAAAACAAGAAAATCCAATCCAGCTTTACACTATATAGCATAGGACAGGACACACAGCTGGTAATGAGTATTGATAATTAGAAATACGCTGTGTCTGTGACAATGATGATGATTAATGACGCCAGTGCAGTGGATGAGTACAACCCAAAGTCATTGTTCATGTGACTGATGATGGCACCGTGTAGCACAGAGAGAATGTGCCAAGCTCCATTGCACTCAGAAACTAGCAATGGTTTACTTTTCAATATTTATATATTTACAGCCATAAATAAACTCAATACCCCTAGGTTAGCAGTGAAAATGGAAAGAAGGGCATAGGAGTCACCAAGAGGGCAAGGAAGCATGGGTATAACAAATAAAAATGACCAAAATAGTGAAAATGGAATAGCCAAAGTTTGCACTTCAGGCAAAAGAAAGCGCACAACCCTGGTCGCTATTAAATATGAAACCAAAATGTTTAATTATTTTTATTTTTTGGATGAATGCTATACTATTACCAAAACAAAGGCTTAAAGACATTTTTAATGTATAAAAAATGAATTCACACATAATGAAAAAGGAAAAATGAGCATTTTGTTTTTTAAATCTGAGCCTGCAAAGCAACTGTGATCATGGGTGCAATGCGTAGGCTCCTGGAGACTATTCTTTCAGACCCAGGTCTATATCGAGTTATGGACCTTCACTTATGGATGACATGGCTGTGTAAATGGAAAACAAACCAAATTCAAAATTCAACAGTAGCCTGCGAGAAGAAATCCACGATTCAGGTAAGTGGAAAAGGGCATTATCCAGTATACTGAGTGTATATGTACTCATCCTTAAAGCGGAGTTCCATCCCCATTTTCCACTCTTTACCATGCAGCACAAATGTGAATTCTTAAAAGGAATTCGCAATTTATTTTTATTTTTTCTCTTCACTTACCCGATTTACGCCTATATCTAATTTCACTTCCTCCTTTAGAGTCCATGGAGCTGTGCGTCATTTCCAACTTTCATTGGCTCCTGGGAGATCTTAGTCAGCTTGACATGGCATTGCTCCCGTAACATTTACCATTGGCGTCTATAGAAAATATTGGTCAGCTTGACCATGTCAAGCTGACCAAGATCTCCCATAGTCGCCAATGTTAAATGTTACTGGAGCCCTGCCATGGCACTGTGCCATGTCAAGCTGATCAAGATTTCCCGCAGTCACCAATGTTAAATGTTACTGGAGCTGTGCCATGTCAAGCTGACCAAGATTTCCCATAATCACCAATGTTAAACATTACTGGAGCCGTGCCATGTCAAGCTGACCCAAGATTGCACCGCACTGCACATGCGTGAGATTAGCAGGTGCATGCTGGGTAGCCAGAATGCACGGAATCCAGGAAGGACACTGTGGATTCAAATGCCCACACTGGAGATGGCCGCATTGTGCAGGAACTTCACAAAGTAAGAAACCTATGCTGCACAAATAGAAAACTGGGCATAGTTTACACCAGTTGTTCTCAACCCTGTCCTCAAGTACCCCCAACAGGTCATGTTTGCAGTTTTTCCTTCATCTTGCACAGGTGCTTTAAATCAGAGTCAATGGCTTGTTATTTTGGACAGCTACTTTATCTAAGAGAAATTCCCAAAACATGGCCTGTTGGGGGTACTTGAGGAGAGGATTGAGAACCACTGGTTTACACCATGCCTTTGTTACATTGCAAGAGGCATGAGTATTCTAGGGGTATTTTTATCTTAAAAGTCATATTTCTGCCGGAACACCGCATTAAATTAAATGTATGCAAACAAAAAAAAAATGATAGTAGCCAGGGACTTTTTGAGGAACATGTAGATATAAAGAGAATATGTATTCAAACCATACATTTTACATAACAATACACCAAAAAATAAGACACAAACCAACTCTAAAATATTAAGTACAGGTTCAGTTATTGTTAAGATCCAATACACGTCACATGCAGACTTGACATGTTTCGATAAATAGATCTTCTTCAGGAGTACATGTGAGCAATCAGTATGATGAAACCCAAAATTGATTTTGTGACTGCTTGCTGGAAATCTGAATGTATAAGGAAGGATATCCTGACACTGAGAATTATTGGATTATAGGACACGGCTAAGCCCCAAGTCCTCCTTGCTCTGCTGAAAATATGGATGATAATACACTTGATTTCTCATTTGATGTGTCCATTTAATTGGATTATGGATAAACATTGAAGGTTCTTGCACCTTTCGCATACAACCTACCACATGAGAGCTTCCTAGCCGTTTTCTCCCCCCACATGGGTATAAGACGACACACATTTTTAGAATTCCAGTGAATATATTATTTTATGACAATGAGAATCATGGGTTTCATCATGCTGATTGCTCACATGCACTCCTGAAGAAGATCTATTTATTGAAAGGCATTGAGTGTGCATGTGAAGTGTATTGGATCTAAACAATAACTGAACCCTGTACTCAATATTTTTGAGTTGGTTTGTGTCTTGTTTTTTTAATGCATGTTATAATAATATGTATGCTTTTTTATATTTATATATATATATATATATATATATATATATGCAGTATTTTCTTGATATCTATATGTTCTCAAAAAGTCACTTGGTACTACCATTTTTCTTGTTTGATTCGGATACGTGGTGGGAGTGGTTTGGGAGTGTTCCCATGTTACACCCTAAATATGGATGTAACATGAAACGTTAAAAGTGGAATTAGCCTTAAGTCCATATGCTGCTTCAACTGTAATCTATACCAGTGGTTCTGGATTTACAATGATTTGTGTGTTCCCTCAAAGAGGCATAATCCTTTTAGTTTTGACATATGTAATGTCTTGACACGTGAATACCTTTGGTTTTAAAATGGTTCTAATTTGCTATCCTCTGTAATCTGTAATAGTTAAAAAAAAAAAAATAAATGAGTAAACATTTTGCGTTATGGGCATGGAGTTAGCAAAACCGGCAGAAGAACCTAGAAATACAAGCAAGTGATCAATGATGAAATTCAGCATCTTTTACCAAAAATGAAAGTCAAGGTTTGGTGAATATATTTTTTCGCCTTTGACTGAATAACATATTTTCCATTTAATCTGAGGTTAATAAAATATATGGGCCAGTTTTCCAAGAAACTATAACAATTCTAACTAAAAGAATTCTAACTTATCTTAACTTCTTTTCTTCGACTCATTTTCTACTGCCGCTGTCCAGTGAAAAATAAAGATGAAGGGAGGTAACAGGTTTTCTTTGCATCATCACATTGCAAAATTAAAAAAGCCACACGTCTAGTGAGATTTTAAAAAAGAACTTTGCTTCATCTGAGTTCTTAGTTTGCTGGGCAAATAGAGGTAGGCTAACTACACTTACAAAACCCCATCCATTAGAGGAGTTAATTTTTGGAAAGATTAGGTTTTTGGAAGTGGTGCTACATCCCTACTGATGTGTCAGAATATTAGTGATGTGTGAGGAGACTGAAGGGATGAGCTGAGGGGTAGAGAGATAGAAAGGCTATCAACTGACCCAGAGAGAAGGTGCAGATAGAGAAGAGAAGGGATCTGAGGACAGGGCCTTAGGGACCATTACAACAAGAGGGAAAGGAGGAGACAGCATCATAGTAGACACTAAAGGAGAGCTGAGACAGGTAGGAGGAGACCCAAGCAAAGATCAGAGTCTTGGAGGCCAAAGGAATGGATTTTTAATGAGGTGCATGTGGTCAACTGTACCAAAGGCCATAGAAAGGTCTAAGGCTACATTCACAAGGCAATTTAACAGTGACCAGGGGTGACCACCAGCAAGAATCAATTGATTTTTGTCAGCAGTTGTAAACGCTTCCTGCAAACATTGTATGTGAACAGTTGTAGCTGTCAGAATTGTACTCTGTACAAATCATTGACTGGTGCCACTACTGTTCACATGTAACCAATTATCAGAGCGCCATCTAAATAACGGGCTGCAGAGCAAGGACATTCAACCCCAGCTAAGGTTTATTGCAATGACAGTACATTGCTCATTCCCACCCAAAGTCATGCTTCCATTCATTGCAATAAACCTTCACTGAAGTTGAATGTCTTCAATGTGCAGCCCAGAATTTGGATGGTGGAATATACTGGAGCAAGAGTGAACTCCAAGGCCTTAGCACCTGGCTAACTGTAGGGAAATGAAGAGGATAGTAGTGCCTGGTCGGTGAGCGGTGAAAGGGGTTGGGTTCAACAACCACCAGAACGGTTACATGTGAATAGAGCCTCCAACCAACCCTGGATGCAGACAGTGTGCATCCATGATTGGCATTTCTGCAGAGTTTTTGCCACACACCAACTGGCCACAGCCAATTAACCAGTTTGTATGTAGACAGAGTACAGAGCATTGCTGTGCATTTAGCCACCTCTGAACGCAGCCAACCAATTGCTGCAAAACTTATGCATGAATGTAGTTTTATAGTATGATTACGGAATAGCAGCCATTGGTTTTAGCAGTTGGGAGGTCATTAATTTGTTTTAGGAAGGCAGTCTCTGACAAGTGTTTTGGGCAAAATCCAGCCTAGAAGGAGTTGAAAAGGTTATCATTGAGGCGATAGCTCAGACGATTGTAGATTAGACATCTAGAAGTTCGGTGGCAAATAAAAGCAAGGAGATGGGTCATAAGCCAAACGGTTAGAATTCCTGCTCAACCAGCCGAGATTCAAACCATGTATGGGTAGGCTGAATGTACCCAAGCTGATCGATCAACTTGGGTACAGCCAGCCTGCTGGATTTTACATGCGATTATTGCTAGTGGCTGTTATAGCAACTAGCAATAATCACTGTGTTCTCCCGGCGGGGGTGGCTTCCCTTGCGAGGAGAAAACAATGGCTCCATGGAAGGGATGTCAACACTGTCTGAGTTGATAGTGGAATCTAATCAACCTGTGGTTGCAGGAAAGAAAATCGCTTAATCTATGGCTAGCCTTAGATTGTTCAGACTGGTGGGGTCCAGTAAGGGCTTTTCAAGTATGGAGCGACAGAGGGAGAGATGAGTCACAGAGCATAGAATAGAGCAAGAATATTGTGGTACTTGCTTACAATGTCCTGAAAAAGGAAACAATCTGCAAAATGGAGCAAAGAACAGCAATTTCTCTAGATATTGCACCCTCTTTCTTACCCTTTATTGACCTCAGGAAGAATGTTAGCACTGGAACTCACCAGGTTTAGAGTAAACTCTAATATGTTTACCATCCAACCAAATTGGTAGGTCAAACCTTTAGAATTTGGAGCTAAATAAAATGTTTTATATATATATATATATTTTTTTTGACAAACATATTTGTGCAGCAAAAACATTGCACGCTTCTTTTATGGAAGAAAGCATCTTCCTAAACTATTTTCTCTTTAAATAAGCTGAAAATTTAGGTGAATTGACTTTCATGGTTTCTTGGAAATGCGTATTTATTGCTGTTGTGTTGGGGGCAGAGCCAAAATATCAAGCAAGACAGTCTTGGCATTAGACTAGGTCTAGAGCCCAGCAGCTTTAGGGGGTCCATGCACAGTACTTGCTTATTTAAAATAGAGCAGCAAATATTCTGTTACTTACAGAAGTGACAGCAGTGTTTCCAAGCCCTGACCCTGCAGGTTATATGGCATATAACGTGTAGCCCATTTGAAAAGCCTGCTGCCAGCATGTTTCTGACAGTATTCACCTTTTCCAATTGGTTGCACATTATAATGACTTGCAAGGTCTTCTCCATGTGCAGAAGCAAGGATGTGGAGCAGCTGATGGTTACATGAGGTTAGAGAAAGGAGACAGTGATAACACAGTAGGACAGAGAAGAGATGAATTGGCAGAGTGGGTTTTGGTGTGAAGCAGAGTGCAAAAAGAAAAAGGACAGCAGGCAGGGCACAGTGGAATATAAATCAATGGATAAAGCACAGTACTTGCTGCAGAGTTGGGAAGGTATGGCTCTGAGTTAGTAAAGCGAATAGGCTGTTCACTTTTCAAGGGGACTTTCACTTAGTGAGCTTAGTGAATGAGGTGAAGCTCTGCAGGCTTCCACCCTTCAGACATGTGCATACAAAAATAGTTTGATATATTTTCCTTGCACGTGATTGGGTTTTCTTTGCAAAGAAAATGTTCACCACATTCACTGGTACATTCACTCTTTAACCACTTGCCGACCGCTCACCGTGGCTTGACGGCGGCAAAGTGGTTCGTTATCACGAAACGCTGTCACCTGACGGCAGGCGCGATAACGAGTATTGTTAGCGTGCACGCTGTGTTCCGGGGGGGCCAGGGAGGAGGCAGGGCGGACTCGATCTCCGCCGGCTACCCGCGATGCCCCCCCCCCCGCAGTGAAAGAACGGAGGTCCATGTATGTAAACACGGATCTCCGTTTTGACAGAGGGGGAAGGGCTGTGATCACAGGCTTCCTGTATATGGAAGCCGTGATCACTCCCCTCCCCCTGCCAGCCCAGCCCCCATACAGTTAGAACACACTGAGGGAAAACAGTTAACCCTTAGAGCACCCCCTCCAGCTTAACCCTTTCACTGCCAATGGCATTTACACAGTAAACAGTGCATTTTCATAGCACTGATCGCTGTATAAATGCCACCGGTCCCAAAAAAAGTGTCAAAATGGTCCGACATGTCCGCTGCAATATTGCAGTTCCGCTAAAAATCGCAGATCACCGCCATTACTAGTAAAATATTTTAAAAAAATAAAAACCCCATCAATTAATACTCATCATTCGTAAACGTGGCAACTTTTGCGCAAACCAATCAATAAATGTTGATTACGATTTTTTTTTACCAAAATTATGAGAAAGAATATAAATCGGCCAAAACCGATGAAAAAAAATGTTTTGTTTTTTTTTTTTTTGGATTTTTATTTTAGGAAAAAGTAAGAAATATTGTTTTCTTTTGCAAAATTGTCGCTCTTGTTTTGTTTATAGCGGCGATCAGAAATGACGCAGAGGTGACCAAATACCACCAAAAGAAGGCTCTTTTTGTGGGTAAAAAGGCAAAATGTTGTTTGGGTACAACGTCGCAAGACCGCGCAATTGTCAGTTAAAGTGACGCAGTGCCGAATCGCAAAAAGTGCTCTGGTCCTAATCTGTGAAATCCTTCCGGGGCTGAAGTGGTTACATCAAATTTCCAATTCCAACCCTGTAACTGTAGCATTCCTCATAAAATAGTTTTGGCTCCTAGGAAAGTTGTGAAGCTATGCCAATTTCACTATGTCGTGGTTAATATGTTGCCACTCCAGATTCTTCCAAGAGATTACTTACATAACTGAAGTTAAAAGGATCCGATTCCATGAGCTCATGTGTTTTCTTTATTAGCACAATAAACGGCATTACACAGCAGAAGACAACCATTCTCTGACATAAAACAAACATATGACACTGTAGTGGGATCAGCAATGGAGCTCTCACTTCTTTAATTGTTCAGCAGGCTATGGCAGCCACCCCATGTGCTAATTACACAGATTAGAGTTTATGTCATGTCGTTTAGAGGCAGAGTCCATAGTTCATGCGTCACCAAGATAGAATTGCATTGTTTTTCTTTTTTTTCCTAATAATTACCTTGGGGGCCTTTTATTAAACAAAATAAATCTGCGGGATGGAATTTCAAAATGATTATTCTGACTGCTATTTTATGCATCACTTGTGTTTAAAGCTAAACTCAGGACACAAAAAAAAAATTAGATTTCTTAATAGCTACGAAGGATATAAATCCACTTTTGTGCACCAAATGGCTTGGCAAAGTCAGATGTTACCTTGTAAAGATTGTAATGACATTATCACTGCTACACAAAAGATGTACTGAGAAAAGAGCTGTGGGAGGGACCTAGGTCTATCCATGATTACACCATTACAGGCTGCCTGCAACCAACTACAGGAGGGGGCGGATACAAGACCTGCCCAAGAACAGAGAACCAAAGAGACAGGTCTTAATTGCCGGGAGGTACTACAGAGGCAACGTTTCACACTGGATCTGGAGGAAATACACAACGCACACCAAAATTCAAGAATGCACGTCTCTTATTTTAGACATTGTGCGCACCTTAGCAATCATTAGATGTGGTGGCTGTATTCACGGACTTTATCTTCACCTGATGACTACCAATGCCTCTCCTTCATTATATATGGAGGAGGGATTTCATAGTTCACAGAAGATGGCGTCAAAAGCTGATATCATTGTTTGAGATTTCAGTTCAGTAAACGGGAAAAAGGATGCTGGATTTCCATCAGGATCAATGTGAATCTCTCTCTGTCCTGTAGGGACATGGGTTTAGTGGCAGAAACCACTGAGTGCTGTGGGGGACAAAGGAGACCAACACTTGCAGACGTGTTGGTTGCCAAAGAGGACTTCAGAAACGAATCATACTACATTCTACAATAGTAGAAGCAAAAAATATGCTTCTTGCCTAAAAATGGAAACAAAATGGAACAGACGTAAACTGATGATGGATGACATCACAACATGTTTACATCGGTTCAGATCTGTCTAAACAGAAAAGGACACAGCCTTGTTCTGCTTAACCACCTGCCGACAGTAAATATACTGCAAGCAGACGGCAGCTGCAGGCACAATCACTTACCCGTACATCGGCTTATTCTTCCGTGTTCTGCAGTGAGCATGCACACTCCCCCTAGTGCAGTGGTTCTCAACTCCAGTCCTCTGGACCCACCAACAGGCCAGATTTTCAGTATTACCTTGGGGAGATGCAGACTAGAATACTGCAATATACCTGTGATGCATTTCAGTTATCCTGAAAACCTGGCCTGTTAGTGGGTCCCGAGGACCGGAGTTGAGAACCACTGCCCTAGTGACCCATGCTGTGATTGGACACAGCACGAGTTTGGCAGCTGATTTCAACCAATGATTTTGGCTGGTCAGTTAATGAGCGGTTTCCAATCACACACAGAGCTCTGTTTACAAAAACACAGAACTATGTGTACAGTTAACAGCAATCTTGCTGTTTCTTCTCCCTGTAAAGCAGAGAGAAAAACAGCCAGATAGTAAAGTAAAAGCAGCACACATTACACATTGTAAAGCACACAATTAACCCCTTCCCAGCCAGTGTCATTGGTACAGTATTATCACTGATCACTGTATTAGTGTCATCAGCGATGTCAGTGCCAGCTAGTGACCCCCTCCCCTCCTGATAGTGTCTATTGCTGATCACCGCCATTACTGTATATACTGTCTATAGCTGCGTAAATTCCAGTATTTATACACACCATACTTTGTAGACGCTATAACTTTCACACAAACCAATTAACCACTTGCTGTCCGCCCACCGTCAAATGACAGAAGAGCGGTATGGCTCTTTTTCTCGGACGACGTCATAGGACGTCGTCCCTTTAAGCCCTGATTGCGCCCTATCGGGTGTGCACATCCCGGCTCTGTCGGTGGTGGCGTGTCCCCGGGACACACCGCGTCACCCCACTGGGGTGAACAGCCATTGGTCATGGCGGTTTACCATGTGATCGACCGTGACAAAGTCATGGCTGATCACAAATGGTACTGTCCCCAGTTGCACGGCGCATGCACGCGATCGGGAGTGTGCTGCGCGCGCACGTCGGTGGTGGCGTGTTCCCAGGGAACACTGCCTGTCACTGACACTGGTATCAGCTGCCGGCTGTTACCTTGTGATCGGCTGTGATCTACTTCACAGCCGATCACATCTAATGTAAATAGAGCGGTAACTCACTGTTACCAGCTCTTCTCTCCTCACACAGTTTCCAGTGTGAGGAGAGAAGAGCTAGGATCAGTGAGTTACTGATCTGTAAAGCAAACACACACCCTGTCACTTCACTCCTGCCCCCCTATTGCACCTGTCACCCAAAAGTCACCCCATCTGCCTCAATAAAGTGTATCTGTCATAAAGTGCACCTGTCATCAGACTGCCATCATAAAGTGCACCTGTCACCCGTCAGTGATTGTGGCATGTCACCAGTCACCCATCAGTGACCATGGCATGTCACCCGTCACTGGCTGTGGCGTGTCACCCATCAGTGACCGCGGGGTGTCACCCGTCACCCATCAGTGACCGCGGGGTGTCACCCGTCACCCATCAGTGACCGTGGCCTGTCACCCGTCAGTGACCGCGGCCTGTCACCCGTCAGTGACCGTGGCCTGTCACCCGTCAGTGACCGTGGCCTGTCACCCGTCAGTGACCGTGGCCTGTCACCCGTCGCCTGTCACCCATCAGTGACCAGCGCCAGTCACCCATCGCCCATCAGTGACCGTGACCAGTCACCCATCAGTGACCACCACCAGACACCCATCAGTGACCACCGCCAGTCACCCATCAGTGACCACTGCCATCACCCATCAGTGACCACTGCCAGTCACTCGTCACCCATCAGTGACCACTGCCAGACACCGTCACACATCAGTGAGCACCGCCAGTCACCCGTCACCCATCAGTGAGCACCGCCAGTCACCCGTCACCCATCAGTGACCACCACCAGTCACCCATCAGTAACCACCACCCGTCACCCATCAGTGACCACCGCCAGTCACCTGTCACCCATCAGTGACCTCCACCAGTCACCCATCAGTGACCATCGCCAATCACCTGTCAGAGACCGTCATCACCTATCAGTAAACATCACCTGTAAAAGTCTCACACATTTGGTATTGCCATGCTCAGGGGGAGTAGTAGAATGTATTTTGGGGTGTCATTTTTGCTAGGTACATGTTATGTGTTGGAAATATCATATAAATGATGGACAGCAGTGTAAAAATAAAAGCGTTTTAATTTTTTTCCCATGTTTTCCAAAAACTACTGGAAAAAAATTACATGTTCAAAAGACTCATTATGCCTCATAGATTATATGTTGCTTTCCAAAATGGGGTCATTTTGTGGGCAATTCCATCGTCCTGTTGCTCCAGGACCTTTAAAAGTGTAATAGATGGTTGAGAAATGAGATGTGTAATTTATGCTCGTAGAACGCCTGAAGGTACTAGTTCAATGTTGGGCCTCTGTATGTGGCCAGGCTGTGTAAAAGTATTAAACATGTGGTATCGCCATACTCAGGAGGAGTAGCAGAATGTATTTTGTGGTGTCCGTTCATGAAGGGAGTAAAAATGGTCCTTTCATGAAGGTGGTATAGGCTTCCGGAGGTTAAGTGGTTAAAAAAAAATGTAAATCATCAGTTTATATTCACAAGTCCATAGGAGTGAATTGCTGTCCTGTTTTATCTGAAAAAACGCAGATGAACAGAGTGCCAGTGTGAAAAGTCCCTAATAGGGGGAAAACGGAGTGGGAAGGCACCAGAGCCCCCCTGGATTACTGCCTGCTTTCAATGTCTTCTCCATCCTTTCATCCATTAATTTGCAGAGTGCCAGAAAATGACCCCAGTGACAGGCATAGAAAGCCATGCAGTGGAAAGGGAAGGATATATACTGTAATTTAAATACTTTCATAAAATGTAAAAAAAAGAAAGAAAAAAAAAAAAAAGACCGTTCATAAAAGTATTTTGTTTTTTAATGTCTTAGCTTGGTACATTTTAGAGTTCTTTACAATATCCATGTCAAAAGACATAAAACAGCAGTTTATGGATGTAAATATGAACAAATGAACACAAGAAATGCAGAAAACACTAAATTACATCAGTGGTGATAAATATGTACATTCTTTTTATACAGAAAATGTTCCTCACTTTTAAAAGAATAACACTGCCTGCTTGAAATATGGAAGAGGAACCAGCCCTATATAACCTGCTGGAAATGGTTCTAAACCGTACTATAAGGACACATTAGAAATACTGTATATTTAAGGGCATTTTGGCTGGCACTCCCAGCCAAAACTATCAGTCTTGTTTGAGTAAGATGGTGAAAGTGGTAATCCTGAACTTTTTCCTGGAACTCCAGTCACTTGTCATAATGTTCATATGAATTTTTTTTTATGTAAAAATGAAACTATTTATCCAATTCCAACCCTCCCTGTAAACTGCGTAATTGCTGAGAAGGAATCCCACCAACCAGTTACTCACTTCATCTAAAACCTGGAGCTGTGATTCAAGATACAAGGCCAACTACTGGTAACATTTTATATTCTGCCAACCGGCTATCCTGATACTCTGTGTACTCCTTTATATATGAATGGGAAACAGAGGTGAGGTTGAAAGAAGCCCCAAGCACCAACAATCAATGAAAAACAGTGATTCACTCAAACATGGTCCTGTGAGAAGGTCCATAAAACGTGCATAAATTAAGGCGTGAACCGGTTTGGGATCATTTTTATATACTTTTCAAATACGATTAGTGAGTAAGTGCAGGTATGTGTTCAGTTTTAAAAGAAGATCCAGTTGTCACCTACATAATCAGGCTCTCAAAGCTACATGTTTAGGTATAATATACAGTGGAACCAAAAACGGTGAACCTAAGAAAAAGAATTCAGGTGTAATTGTTATGCAAAGTTTTCAAGTGCAAAAACAATTTTAAACAAGTAAGTATGTGAAATATGCGGGAAAAAAATCTTTAGTTTCAAGAAAAAACAATGTTATAGGTTGATCCGTACTTTTAAACCTATAATAAACATCCAGTGTCAACCAATCAAAATGTATCTTTTGCTGGTTCGTCTACAGTCAAGTAAAAAAATAAAATAAAAAATCAGGTGCTACAGGTTTGTGCTCTTTGCAAATCATTATCAGTCAATGCGTTGCTGAAAAAGCCAGTAAAACTGTTGTAGTTTAGTACATTGTGAGCCAAGTTTATTTATAACCAGTGTTCCTCAGGCTTAGTAGAATGCAAGGTCTATAAACCAGGACACTAGCAACTGCCATCAATTAAATACATGACATTTCTTCTTTTTTTTTTTTTTTGGTTTAAGAAAACCAGAGAATGGAATCGGATCTGATTGTAACACAAGAACCACTTTACAAGGTGCATGTTTAGGAAATATTTACTGTACCTACAGGTAAGTCTTTATAGGCTCACCTATAGGTAAAAATCAGCCAAGGGAGTTTACTCCCACTTTAATGGAATAGAGTGATGCAAGGAGGAGAGGCAAACAGTGATACAGAAACAATCTTTGGTTTTGGCAGGGGACAGACTAATCTGTAAGCAGATACTTTGTGCTTGAACATTTATCTCTTCAGTGCTACCCAGAGCACCCATGCTTCAGCACTGGCTAATATTTTAGATTTCTTTTTCATTATTAAAGCGATTGCAAAGTCTTGTTTTTCTCCTATATAAATAACAAACATGTTATACTTACCTGCTCTGTGAAGTGTATTTGCACAGAGCAGCCCAAATCCTCCTCTTCTCAAGTCCCTCCCTCTGGTCGAGTGCCTCTACAGCAAGCAGCTTGCTATGGGGGCACCCAAGCCGAGTCACAGCTCCGTGTCCATTCAGACACGGAGCTGCAGCTCGCACCACCCCCCTCTCCTGATTGGCTAACTGATTTTGATTGACAGCAGCGGAAGCCAATGGTGCCGCTGCTGTGTCTCAGCAAATCAGGGAGCCTTGGACGGCCGAGACACTCGTAGACATCGCTGGATAGAGAGGGGGCTCAGATAAGTATATCAGGAGGGTTGCTGCACACAGAGGGCTTTTTAGCTATAAAAAAAACCTTCTGACTTTACAACCACTTTAAGCCCAACACTAGGGGAAGAAAAAAAAATGAATAAAAAAAAAAATCTACCCTTGCAGTGCTCCCCCCTCAACTGCAAGGGTTAAATGTTTGGCAAGTCTAGACGAGAGATGAAAAGGCTCGATCACCTACCTTACACCCCGCTCCAGCACTCTCCTCCTCCGCCCAAAGCTAAGGTGTGTTGGTAGAATCTCGCCATCATTACGCACAATACAGGGATATTAACAAAAGTGCGATCAGGCTGTGGGGGACCAGTCACAGCACTGTATTTATTTCTTTATCCTCTAGACTCCTAGACTAAACAATCATCTAACCTTTGCAGTGCAAGGGGGTCCACACAGCAAGGGTGTATTTTTTTTTTTTAATTGTCCAAGAGCTGGGCTTTAAAATAAAACATGGCTGAAATACTATATACGGTAACTTTAGCCTGTTCTATTATCTCAGTGTCAGCCTTATCGCAAATCTCTGGCGGCACAGATCTTTTATATTCCACATTTTTGTCTTTTATGTCACACTCCAAGTAGTAGAACAACAAGCCACAATATCAAACGCTGCAAAAAGTTCTTAGAAATATTAAGTCAGTACAAAACCCAGAACCCACATAGTTCTAACATTTTAAGATAATTTCCAGGCAATTAAAGCCCCTTTACGAAGTTATGGAGCTACAATGTTTCCTTGGAACACCACATTGCGATGCCATCTCTTTGGGACAAAGTTCCTCAACTCAATAATAAAAATCTATTTTAAACTTTGGAGGGAACCTGTGGAACCAGAAAGGTCATTCACGATTTGTTTTTAAAAGTGCCTTTACTCCAAAATTCCTGACCTGGAACAAGCATGCAGCAGTGAAGTCTGAAAAGCCTGAAGTCCTATCCTGTGTACTTGTTGCACGTCACTGATTTAGTAGAAGTAGAGTAAGCATGAATCTTTAAAAACAATATGAAAGGGTTCCCTGGAAATCTGAGAAATGTTCCAAACCATTCCTTCTTCTAGAGACAGTTCTGCAAACATAAAATGGTCTCTGGAGCCCAAATAAAGCTAGCAGCTATAGTCCTCTGTTTGTCCTGTGTTATGTTCTATCTGTAGACCACATGTAACCTGCTCTATGGTTGCTTACCACCTTTTTATTTGTTGTATATTTAAAGCCCACTATTCTTTCCAGAATGTAAAGTTATATGCATGTCAGACTCCGCTTCTTACATTCAGGATATCCAATTAGAAGCCAGATGGGAAAATACTATTAATGCCATTCTGAAAAGATTGTCCGGAGATGCAGCTGAAGAACCAAGATTTCACTATTATGTAGCTACTTAGAATGTTGACATGTTGTAATAGATCACACTCGAAACAATTCTTGGCGAGGGGATTTACCTAACTGAGGTTGCACAGCAGAAGCCACCCTGGGTTCCTAGAGCCTTTAGACTCACGGCTACTTTAACCAATGACAAAAAAGCCCAGACTCTAAAAAACCAATGCAATAGCTATAAAACTTCTAGGTAAGCAAAGGTTAATTTACTCTCAATATAAAGCCAGATTTTTTGCAGCGCGTTTGAAAATATTAATAGCCATAGTGGCCAAGACCATATTTCCTACTGATACTGGCTGCCATAAAGTTACCATTGGTGCACAATATGCAAAAAACTGAAGGAAATTTGAATCAGATTAAATTTTAGAGCTGCCAACATCTTTCACCCAACTTTCCCAATTTTAGAAGGGTGAGAATGATTGGACGCAGTGTCTGGCAAAACTCCACCCAGATATGCCTAGGTGGACCACAAATGACAGGAGGTATGATTGACCAGTGTCACGCTAATGAACATCAAGTTACTGCCCATCTGGCTAAACTGCTCCTGGGAAAAACTTTCTTCACCCGCAGTCTGTGGTCTTCGTGGTGTACCTGTCAAAACCACTATTTCTAATTTTGTGAATCTTAAAAGGAACCAGCCAGGACAGCTATTTGTTAATATCAAGTTTCCCATCCAGCTTTGAAGGCTGCTATTGTTCAGCTCACACAGGCAATGCATGCATAGCCATGACTTCATATGTAAGGTTTAAAACTTGTCTTCTGTCCTGGACCAAACTGACAGTCAGACATGGGAGCTTTAAGTACTAGATGGCAACCTTAGAGATAGGCATCTGACATAGGCACTGATGTTAGTCAAAGTTACCATTATAAAAATCGTGAATGAACCTGTCTCCAGATAAATCATGGAGATCACCAAGAACAAAACGTTTGCACATGCTTCCAGAGACAGCTTTACCTTACAAAGCATCCTCCATTCATCTCTGAAAGTGACAAATGATCCTAAAGGAGAATAAGAAATTGAACTGGAACTATATTAAAGCCATTCATAAAATAATCTTTATGGATGATGGAGCCCACAAATATTTCTATATTAGGTCAAAAGCACAGCAGCCATTAAGGTTTAAAAATACATTGTATTTGTAAAAAAACTATTAATATATAGTTATAAATATGTAGTTCAATAAAAAATAAAATGCAAATACTCGGACCTCACATTGTTTCGCTCCACTTTAGCGCTGCAATATCTGCACATTTATCAGGGAAGCTATACATAAAATACATGGCAATGAAAGATGATGCATTGTTTTGTTACTAGCAAAGGAAATTCAGTCTTTCATACATCCTTCAGCTTAAAAGCAGCAAGTTTACACATGAACAAAATAATCAGTAGTTGCTGCATAATGTTTCCTTACTTTAAAAAAAATATAAAGGTGAATTAAAAATAAAAGTGTAAAAAATTGCAACACTTTGATAAATGAGGTGCATAAAGTGAGGGAATCTTACGGAGGAGACAGCAGCCTATCAGGTCACAGTAACTAGTGAAATCATAGAAGCTTTAAAAAAAATGCAAAGACAAGGTGCAGCCAATCAACTCCTTTGTTACCTTGCAGGCTAATCATTAAAAGGAAACCTGGACATGGCAATGATCTGGCTGTCACATTCAATGGTTTTAAAACCTTCAGAGTCTGAAAAAATATGCAGACCATCAGTTCTGATCTTACACAGTTCAATGCTTGTTCAAGGACAGTGGCTCAGGATTTTAAAACCAGAGACAGCCAAGCTACTAGCATTTTCAGAAGGTCAAAAAGTACAATTACCAGAATATACCTCAGTACAAGTTTCCTTTATATACTGCGTGGCACATCACTCCGCTTTGCATTGATGTCATTTCAAAAGACTGTATATATGAGATCACTGGGTTCTAGTGACTTGATAGGTTGAATATGTTAAGTCTACAAAATGGCTTCCATTACAGAGGTACACCTCAACATTTGCTTCTTTCTATTTTTTCCCCTCTCTTCCAAGTGTTAGGTTGTCTTTAGGAAGCTATTTTAAAGCAATGTGGAAGTTGCCACTTGTAGGAATGAAGGTAAAAGTTGACAATAGTATGAACATTGATGTTCAAAAGGAGAGGAGTCTTTCCTGAGACACGAGATGCTCCACTCAAGCTCTATAAAGAAGGTGTATGCACAGTGAAAAGAAGGGACATGGCCCAAACACTGCTGGTATCACTCCCATTCAGTACTAGCAATGTTCTCAGGCTTTCTGCTCGAACTGAACACCGTTTTCCTGGTAGACCATGATCTGTTTTTTCAGTTCTTCTATTGTTGTTAACAAGGCTGATCTCTCCAGTTCCAATGTGCAGAGCGCATGCTTTAATTTGGCCTCATTGCTGTGAAGATTGTCAACTGTAGATTCCAGACTTTGGATTCTTCCCTTGGATACCTACAGATCAGAAGAAAACACAACGGTATTATGGGAGGCATTTTGAAGGTTTAAGAATGGTATTCAGAACATTTTGTTTGTATGGTACTTTATAACAAAAAATTATTGGATCAGCTAAATTAAAATATGAATCCAGCGAGAAAATTTGCAGGTACCCGTGTACTCATGCATAGAAGGACATAGGGGAAAGACCCAAAAGTCTTCTACTGTGAAAGCAGGGGTAGGGCAAACAGTGGTCTTCCTCCAATGAAGTGAAAAGGATGAATCTTTATTATAAATGTAGTAAGGTAGACATAATGAATGGAGTAGACATAGCCTAGTCCATTCACTATGTTTACCTTACTACATTTATAATAAAGATTCATCCTTTTCACTCCATTGGAGGAAGACCGCTGTTTGCCCTACCCCTGCTTTCACAGTAGAACACTTTTGGGTCTTCCCCTAGGTCCTTCTTTGCAGCCTATCCTGTTCTGTGAAACTAAGGATGGCGTCGTCACCCGTATTGGTGAGTTGGTACCTCCCCCGGGTCAGTGGAACTTGCACTGACCCAAGACACAGATCCCTTGACCAGGTTTCAGGCCCTTTATCTTTGGTTTACCCGTGTACTCATACCATTGTAAAAAAAGCTTCTTAAAGGATAAGTTCACTTTTGGAAACATGTTCCACCTGTTTTCACAGAGGAACATGTAACATGTTCCCACTGCTGCAGCGGCTCGCCTATCGCCTCTCTCCCTGTGACAGCAGTACGGGGAAAAGTTCCCAGTACAAGCTGTCACTTTTTGAAAAGAACGCGGCCATGCTGTAATTCATTTACAGAGTTCCGAACTGCAAGTACTGACACATCCTTTGCGGCTGTTGGCTTGTAATTCTCAATTAACTACCATGGCACGGTTGAGCGCTCTTGTAGTGCATGGAGTCTTCCTGTTAGTGTGAAATTGCTTGCCCATACGATATACAGGCAGATAGTTCACACTGACAGTCTGCAGGAGACATGCATGGCACCAGCAATCTACTGATCATTGGTGCAATACTTTCCAGGCTCCTAAAAAAAAAAAAAAAAATACTAAATGCATGTTATCCTTTAAACCTTAGCTAGAACATTGTTTGTTTTTTTTTGGACATTCATTTTATAAACCAGAAAATAATATCTGTATTACAAATGTGATATCATTTTAAACCAGAAGCCTTTCTCTATTCTATTTTGTGGCAATTATGTGGGTGTGTGTATAAAAAAATGTTGGGAAAATTTACAGGAAAATGCAAAAGTTACAAAACCTAAATGTTATAGATGTGTGCAACCAAGACATAACCAAAAACAAAGGAGGGGAAAAAATGCTCTAGGGTGCAAGTGGTGGGAAGAAAAAAGCCTGGGGACCCAATAGTTAAGGGTTAAGGTATTATTGAATTTTAAGTTGTACTAGGGAATTGCAAAATCAGAAAACTAAATTGTCCAAGCAATCTAGGGTGGACAGATGAGGATGAGGAAACCTAAAGACATGAAGATAATTCTGGACAGGCCTAGGTAGTTTCTGATTTTTTTTAAGTCACAATGCAGAATTGTTCTCCACAATCTATTGCATTTCATCTATGCCGTGGGGCTACCCATGGGGTGGTGGATTGTTTAGAAGTTTTCTGCTCTGATTTCACCGTTTTTTTTTTTCTGTTACAAAAGACCTCCAGTATGAAATAAATTCAGGTCTTTAAGCAATTTAGAAAGAAAAGTGAAACAGGAAAGTAGTATAATAATAAATAAGGTTTAATGTGTTTGAAAAAGTAAGCAAGCCTGAAATCAACATTTTGAATAAAATAAAAACGCACAACTTCGTCAATCTAAAAATGAATAAGAAAAAAAGCTATACGAGGAATAAGGCTATCTACAAACATAAAGCAATTGCAATGTTTCTCAAATGTTGTCTTTACATTGATTAACTTTTTCAAACACCCTTTGAGCTGTACGTCACATAATACAGGACAGAGCTTCATTCTGCAGTAATGGAAACATTTATGTAAAAAAAGAGTAAATACAATACCACAAATACAGACTCAGCAGAAAGCGAACAGATATGCTTTGTAAACTGTTCATTTGTATCTTTCAGTATGTACATACCTGCAACTCCTCAAGTAGGTCAAAGTTTTGTTTGCGCAAGGTATTATTTGTCTTTTCCAACTTATTTATTCTCTGATTGTCACTGAGCGGTGATGAGTCGATCAGTTCGTCTTGCAGAACATGATACTCCACCTCATAGTCTTGCAGCTGCTTTGAAATGTTCATTTCAAACACCTACAGATAAAACAGAAGGTACTGTTATGGGTCTCATAAGATGCAGATATACAAAGACCAGAGGCCCTACCTAAACTAGTGATCCCTATAGCCCTTGACCCTTTTGTTGCCTCCGAAATAAGGCTTGGGCTGGTCAGTATGCCTTACGTTGGCTGCATTCCCTTCTTCTATACGCCTATGATCAGTTCAGTGACCATGAACTTCTAATAAAATGGTTTCCCCACATACACGTGTATTGTTTCTTCTCACAGCTGATGATGCTTATATAAACCCATGCTTGGCTCGGTTTTCCCCACCAAGCCCCGGTGAACGGGACGAAACATGTCAGACGGATGTGGCTGGAGCAATGCTGGCTGAGGCCACATTCATCTACATACTAAATGCACTGGGTTGGTGAGCAGTGCCTTTTCTGTTTTTTGATAATGGTCTTATACCTCTAGTGCACGGACGCCAGTTCCCTTCACTGTAACTGGTAGGGAGATCCCTGTCTCAGCTTTGAGTGGCACTGCAAGTTTCATTTGGGTCACCAAAAGGGTTCCCCTAGTCTCTGCTGAATGACATACAATTAAAACCTGAGCACTCCTATTCCCACCACCACCACTCCGTTCTGCACACTGGATCGGTGGGGGTGGTAGCAGTAAAGTGCTGCTAGTTTTAGCAGTGCTTCACCGCTGTTATATCGGTGCTTTGGCGCCACTGGCGGGGCGCTTTTAACCCCCCATAGGGGGTTAAAAGCGCCCATTAGCGCTGCTTTCAAAGTGCTTTCTAAGGCGATTTGAAAGCAGTGTCCATTCATTTCAATGGGCAGGGGCGGTGGAAGAGCGGTGTAATCAGCGCTCCCGCACCGCCCCAAAGATGCTGCTTGCAGGACTTTTTTTCCTGTCCTGCAAGTGCACCGCCCCAGTGTCAAAGCACTCGGGCTTTCACACTTGGGAGACAGGAGAGGCAGTTTTCAGGCACCTTACAGGCACTATTTTTAGCGCAAAAACACCTGTAACGCACTTCAGTGTGAAAGGGGTCTTAAAGGGTGGCAAGTGGTTAAATCTGAATTCCACAAATTCAGCAACTTTATAAAAAGTGTAGGTAAACCCCCAAAAGGAATCTTTACCTACAGGTAAGCCTATAGTAAGGCTTACCTGTAGGTGAAATGAATATCTGCTAAGCCTACATGGTTTAGGAGATATTCCACTTGCATGCAGCCGATGACGTCACGGCGCATGCGCAGCGATGTCCCAGGGAAGCCTGGAAAGACAGGCTCCCGCGCGCTTTCACAGGAGTGACGTGTCGCGGCTCCGACCACTCACAGCGCCGGAGCCACGAACTCGGAAGAATCCACAGAGCAAAGATGTCCGCTCCCTCTACAGGGACCGCACAGCCCTGCGGGAGCTTCGTTCTGAAGCAAGTATTTCATAATGAGCTAGTATGTAGTGCATACTATCTCATTATGCATTTGCCTTACAAGTTTTTTTTTTCCCCACAGGTATACAACCGCTTTAAGTCCTAATAGCTGTCTGCCACATCATTGGCTTATCACTATAATTTATATCTGACAGGTTTATGGCTCTGCTAGAGTCAGAAAGAGAAGAAAAGCACAGGGAGCAGCTATGCCTGCCCCTCCCCTCTGCTGCTCACTCACAGAAGCCTTTGAATATTGTGAAGGAGTTCACACAATACAAAGGTTTCTGTGATTGGGCAGGAGGAGGGGGCATAGTAGCTGTTCCTACTCCACATTTGAAGGGGCTTACACCAATGTCAGAGCTCTGGAAGCTATGCTGCTGGTGCACAACAAACATGTCAGATATAAAAATGATAGAGATAAGCCCAGGAGGGGGCAGGCATATCCTTGGACTTGAACTTAGAGTGCCTTCAATTTTTACAAAATTGCTGAATTCCTGGAATTCAGCTTTAAAAATGTAAAGTCTAAATATTTTATACCTTCATGCATTCCTTACATTAAGGTAAAAAATGTCCAGGCATCATTTTCTGCCCCTCAGCCCCTCCCCCACCCTACCTTTTACTTACCTGAGCCCTCATTCGATGCAGTGCTGTGCAGGTCTGCAGCTCCCCCTTCTCCCTTACTGGCTTTGTTGGGGCACCAGGAGCCATTGGCTCTCACTGCTTTCAATCAAAGTCACTGACGAGGGAGCGGGAGGCGGGGCCAAGTCCCACTGTCTGCCAATGGACGCAGAGCAGGGCTCTGGAGCGAGCACGCACTAGTTCCACCAAGGAAAGTGGTTTCTTATGGGGGGCACTGGACAGAGAGGAGGTACCAGGAGCGCCCGCAGGGAACTCGAGAAAAAAGTTTATGTGCTGCTCTGTACAATTCCATTGCACAGAGCAGGTATTTATAGAGATATTTAAAAAAAAATCCTTTATAATCACTTTGACTTGAAAAGGGAAGTCTTTGGACATGCAATCAGCATAGAACGAATCGACAGGAGATGAACACGTACAGGAAGGGGGTGCTACTACTTTCCAACCATGAAACTTGGATGATATTTTCCTATAATAAAATCTGACATACAAGCAATGTACATTAAACTTTATTTTCATAAGACTTTACCATAACTTTTACTTACCTGAGCTCATTTTGATTGCATAAGAAAAAGAAAACAGGAAAACAACAAAGCTGGTATGACCCCAACAATCTGCTTTAGGCACTATGCATCATGTAGAACGCTTCACTGCTATCCATGTATGCCTTAGATTGCACAATACCACAAACATGTCAAAGAACCCAGCAGAATACACAAGTACTTCTACTTGATTTGATTATTTTGCATAGTTCTGAATAAAGAATCTTCTGAAGCTACAGGAATTGGGTGCAATCAAGTGACACTTTCATTTAAAGGGGTTGTAAAGGCAGAAGGTTTTTTATCTTAATGCATTCTATGCATTAAGATAAAATACCTTCTGTGTGTAGCAGCCTCCCCAGCACCCATAATCACCTACCTGAGGCCCTTCTCTCTGCAGCAATGTCCCCGATCCCCTCAGCCGTCCAGTAAACTCCTCCTGATTGGCTGAGACACAGCAGTGGCGCGATTGGCTCCAGCGGCTGTCAAAGTCTGTCAGTCAATTAGGGGAGTGGGGGTGGGGCCAGGTCGGGGCTCCGCGTCTGAATGGATACACGGAGCTCTAACTCAGCTTTGGTGCCCCCATAGAGAGCTGCTGGCTGTGGGGGAACTTGAAGGAGGGAGGGGCCAGGAGCAGCAAAGAGGGACCCAAGAAGAGGAGGATCCGGCCTGCTCTGTGCAAATCCAACTGCACAGAGGAGGTAAGTATAACCGGTTTATTAAAAAAAAAAAAAAGGCAAGCCTTTACAATCACTTTAAATGCTCCACCACCTTGTCAACAAGGGAAAACACAGATACACATGATTAACTACATCACCTGGTTTATGGTCTTCTCCATCTGAACCAACCCCAGGTTCGGAAGCGTGTTCTTTATGAATTCTACAATAGATTCAAGGTTTTCTTGCTGTAATATTAGGGGTTTATGACTCCCCAGCAAACTTAGAGCTACTTTAAATATGACTTCTGATCCCTGGAGAAAAATCAGATCTAAGAGAAGAACAGAGGGCATAAAAAGTTATGATGAGTACAGCCATGCCAGATACGCTCTTAAATATTTTTGTTTCACATTATTGCCAATGTCAGTAGATCTAAATAACAACCTTTCTGTAGTGTACAACTTGGGCATCTCCAGCCATCTTTTGCCATTTGTGTTACTATTTGCAGAATTTCCCTCAATTGCTGTCAGAAAGAAGTGATAGGAAATCTGGCCAATGGGGACAGACAAAACAAAAGCACCTGGGGGGTGGTTGTTCTGATGACAACTGCTTCCTTCCTTCATTTTTTGAAGCAGGAGAAAATGTCATCAGCGGGGCCATAAAGAGAGATGGAAAAGGTAGAGAGAGGATCAGGGTGGTTTGGTGACAAAACAGGCAGAAGGTGAGGAAGAGGTGCTGAGCACATAGACCTGTAGGATATGATATGTGGCATTCCAGGCACGTAGTAGAGGATTGAGTGGATTGTGCAATTGTTTCACATACCTTTTTGAAATGAAAAGGTTTGTGTATGCGTAAATAGTATAGTAAAATTAAAAGCCAAGTCCACCCAAAAAAAAAAAAAAAAGTTATTTTATTTATTTTTTACAGGAACCTGCAAAGCATTGCACCCACAATCAGCGGATCACAGGTGCAATGCCAGGCTTCTGCAGACTCTT
Source organism: Glandirana rugosa (assembly GCA_018402905.1). Taxonomy (NCBI): domain Eukaryota; kingdom Metazoa; phylum Chordata; class Amphibia; order Anura; family Ranidae; genus Glandirana; species Glandirana rugosa. Next base: position 1,913,924 of record BLSH010418758.1, read on the forward strand.
TCTCCAGCTCCCTGTTCATGCCAAGGTATGGGCTTTCAGGAGGAGAGCTGGAGAATGAGTCTACTATGTGGTGATCACATTGAGAACTACATGTCTGCCTGCTGCCGTGGCAATTGGGGGCTTGTAGTTTACCATTCATAGATCTTCATGAATGAATGATGCGGCTGTGCGGGTGGAACCCTGTACAGCTGTGCCAGTTTCAAAAGTGACAGCTTCTGTGAGGGAAAAAGAACCACTGCATGCTGTCACAGGACGACATTCACTTGGTACCATGTTACACCCTGAACATGTACCCTTTCACACCTACGCACTTTTGCCCCACTAGAAGGCACATCAAAAGTACATCAAAAGTATGTCCCTCTAAATTCTATGTGACTTTTCACACCGCTGTGGTGCAGTTTGAAAAGTCCTGCATGCAGCATCATTGGCGAGCTTTTCAAAAACACACCAAATACACCTTCCATTTTGGTCAATGGGAAAAGCACCAAAAACACACCCAGGGAGTGTATTTAGGTGTGTTTTTGGAGTCACATGGCACAAAGATGCTGGTTGTTGAGGAGCAGGCATCCAGCTCCTCCAGTCCGGCCAACCCCTCTTCTCTGATCGATGCTCCAGGCTGACCCACCTGCTGTCTTTCCAGCTCCTTCCCTCTCCAGTGGTAACATCACTCCTGCACACGAGGCGCTAGAGCATGCTGACCACCAAGTAGGTATTGGGGGAGGCATTATCACTGGTCGTTGAGGGCGCCGGCGGGTTCAGGCTCCTTAACAACCACACTCCGGCGTCCTTAACAACCAATGTATAGCCGGTTGTCAAGGAGTGGGCACCAGGTGACGTCCTTAAAAACCATTTACTCACACATATGCACTGCAACGCATTTAAAACATGTATAGGGTTTTTAAAAAACGCATAGTGTCTTAGAGGTACTGCTATGTGAAAACAGCTATGCCGTAGTGTGAAAGGGTCCAAATGGACAAACAAGTAACAAGGTGTAAAAGAAGGAGTTGGCCTTTAAGGGAATCCTGTAGCTTCTGTACATACTTGTTGGAAATGGTTTGTGTATATGTGGAAAATTAATGATTTAACTAAAATTGCTTTTTTAATAGGGATTTCAAGAATAGAAATTCACTGTCTGTTTAGGACCACAATTTCCAATATCCCCCCAAACACTAACAATCATAAGAATTTATTGGAAAGTCAGGTATATCATATTATTGGGGATATTTTTCCACTAAATATGGCGCCTTTTTCAAAATTGCCAAGACATTGTGATGAAAAAAACCACGACTATGATGCAGTCAGGAGTCTTTACAGCTTTCCTTAGAGCATTCCTGAACTCGGCATGACCTCTTTGGGCTCCAGGGGCTAGTCGGCATCATGGCTACACATACAACTCAACACCGATCTGCTCTTTCACAATCAAAACATTAGTCACAGCTCAACTGTCCCTTCTCACTCCACAACCCAGCTCTATTAGACAGAGAAAACACAAGTGGTTTCAGACTGCTGCCACAGCGGGGACAAAGTTATAGAATAGGTGCCCTCCCCTCCTTCCTCTGTAATGGATCCCTTAGCCAGGGAGTGCCTCTGTGCCGGTCACACAATCAGGTACAGTACATGTGAGGTCAGACGGCAAATGTGCCGAATGTCATCCAATAAAAGAAATTCTGTAACACTATACACTAGGTTCCGAACCACAAACATGATGCTATAACTTGTGTTCCTATTAAAGAGAAAGTCCTGTCTAAAAGAGAAGCAGATCATGGTTTTAAAAGTGGTAATAAAGAGTAGGGAGTGTTAGATCTGCACTCGGCTTCATCTGACAATTTGTACAGCGCAGTCTCCCTGCACTTTCCACGGGCGGTGGAGAAAACCTCTACAACACACAGAAGTCTTCTAAAATTGCACTGGGGTTGCACGGCCACTTTATATACAGAGGGGGACTACAGGAGAGACAGGCACCCCGTTCATAGGCACTGCATCCTGAATTTCTATTCAGATAGCATAACTATGCTAAAGCCTCATACACACTACTCTTTTTTTTTTTTTCCTGGGTTGAAAGAAAAAAACAAAAAAAGAATCTGACTGCTCAGGTCGGAGCCGTTTTACTAACCGAGAGCGCTGATCGGCAGACCTTTTTCGGTCATGAATGGCTTCTGTCCAACCAGCTGCCGTACACACGGGCCGAATGTCGGTTGGTTTCTACTGAACCGGCCGATGCCGCCCGACATTCTGCCCGTGTGTACTAGGCTTAACTGACCACACCAGCACAGAGCAGCATCTGTGCTTGGTGTGTTCAGCAAAGAAAAGGCTGTTTACCCAGTACAACATAATTAAACAGACATATACATGTGATTTATTAATTCATTATTTTTGGGGTAACATATACTTTAAGAATTACTGACTTGCCTGGGATGGATTCCCATTAGCAGCACCATCTTAGATACAGCGCTCTATCTGCCTTGTTTACATTTGTGGGGGTTAAAATCATGAAGCGGAGAAGCTTTTTTACCACCCATCAACCTCTAAAGCTGCAAAGGCAGCAGACATGTGCTGCGGCCGCAATGCTTTGCACTGCAGCAGGGAAAAATTTATCACCACTGCCACGCTTAGCGGGCAGTACCACCCACCTTTCACCACCATTCACGCGACAGAGGGTACCGTAGGTGTAAAACAAGCCCTTAGTGTATTTGTGCTCAACTATTGCAGGTAAAATAGAATGTAAGCTCAACTGCAACGGAAAGTGATGTTAAAGTGTTACTGAACCCAGGACCCTTTCACTCCCTATATCTGTTCTCCCACAGTACACAGAACATGGAAATGCAATTATTTTAGTTAAAGGAGAAGTACAGCTGAAGCTATTTTGGTTGTACTTCTCCTGTGGATCACAGGAATGCAGTAAGTTCTGCACTCCTGTGACCCGTTTTCAGCAGCCAGCCGGCTGAAGTCCGCTCCATGCTGATATCACAGAGTTGGTCCAGGCTCGGCGTCATTGCGACCATGGAGTTGGGATCTTCCTAGATCCCTGGACCGGCACCCGGCTCAGTCTCTGGATGCTCCTGACCCCTCCATAGCTCAGTGCTCCAGTGAGTGGGGGCAGGGCAGAGAGCCGTGACTGACAGTCACCAGATCTCTGCTCAGGGAACTGTGAGAATCGAACAAATTGGCAGTGTTCGATCGCTCGGTTCTCAGCGTAGAGGCACCGGGGGGATAGATGCAGCATCAGACCAATGCTGCATCCACCTAGGCAAGTGTGAATATAAAAAAAATTTAAAAGACCCTAAATTTCTTCTAATACAAACTGCTAGATACTTTTTCTCATCAGCAGTATATAGAAGTCGTATGAAGTCTATCAGTGTCTGGTTAAAGCTTGTAGGAGGAGTTTTCATTCTCCTCTGACTGTCCAATGAGGCTGCATGACCCCGGACCCTCTGTCTGAACCGTGCTGATCACATGCATCCTCGCAAGAAAAAAAAAAAAACTCTCTCTAGCATTACACACCAAACTGAGCATGTGCAGAGTGTCCACAAGGCTCTGTTCTATCAGGGGACAGTGGAAGGAGAGGATCAGAAAAGAGGGGATCAAACAGCCTTTTTACACAATGCTCGGGATTAACCCCTTCAGAATCTACATGGAGTATAAGAAGCTTGCTTACTGTATATAGAGACTGATTTTACTGTTGTGGCTTTAAATAACACATCAATGGCTCTATGTACACTCTATGAAATAAGGGAGTCTGTACTGATGTATTCTAAATCATGTTTCTATTCATCTATGCATGTTTTTTTTTTTTTTAATTCTCAGAAGCCTGTACTAGTTTCTATGAGAAGGGAGGGTGCGTGTGTGTCTGTATATGTACAAGGGCAGAAAAAACTATATGCAATGAATACAACCTCTGACAAATGTCACAGATCTTTAAAAAAGGGAAGCAAGTCACCACCAATCAAAAAAAAAAAAAAAAAGTAACACCGAAGATAATATCCTTTCTTTGAGTTGTTTTCCCCTCTACTGCATTCAGAATTCACCAGGGAGGAAACACAAGGGACAGCTTGTTGCAGCAGCCAACAAAATCAGCATCTTCTGTGGACAGAGGATATAACAAACCCTCCCAGAGCCCAGACTTTTCCATGCACTCCAGCTCTGCACAGTCCTAATCTCTTAACCAGCCCCTAAATTATGCTAACATACCGCCTGCTGGAAAAAAGAAGACGCCAGGCACAGCCAAAAGCTATTAATTACTAGTAGTGGCCAAATCAGTTAAAATGTTAAGTTACTCCCAAAAATAAGATTTGCCAATGCACAGAAACATGTGTTTCATTTTAAAGAGAGACCATCTTCCTCTAGTGGAAGGACCTTGTGCGTGCCACAGCATTAAATCTGCTGGTATTTTGCAAAATCATCGCCATGTAGGAAGCTTTCTAAACCTAAAAAAAGATTGAATATCCTGAATGATTAGAAGCAATGCAGCTACTCTTTCAAGATCATTTTCAGCAAGTACAGAAAATGACCCGCTGCTCTTGCCAGAAATGGAGTTACCCTTTAGGCCTCATACACACGGACGTTTTTTGACGCCGGCGTTTTCTGCAGCTCTCCATGTTAGTCAATGGCCCCATAAAAACGTTGGCGTTTTTGAGCTGTAGATGACGTTGGCGTTAGTGAGCTGAAACTAGAACCCACAGCCATGGCGTTCTGAGGCTGTAACGTTTTGGCATTTTTTGACGCCGACGCCACAATATGCCAACAAACGCCACCTAATATTATACCAGCGTTTTCTGACGCCGACGTTTTTAGGTTGAAAAATAGCAGAGGGATGATTTTTTTTAAAAAACGCCTATTGACGCCGACGCTCACTAACGCCCAAAAACGCCGATGCATAACGCCGAAAAACGCCGCCTTTTTTTCCTTGAAGTCGGGCCCGACGTTTTGTTTATTTTTTTAGAAACGTCCGTGTGTATGAGGCCTTATAGGACCTATGAGCAGCAAAGGCAAAGCACAGAATCATTTTAGGAAAGAATACTGGTCATATTCCCACTGCTATTTCAGAAAAAAGTTTTATAACAAAGAAAAGTTGCAGGACGCCCAAAGAAAAACACTTCTAAATTAGCCTGATCAACTGTTGACCTATTGTTGTGCTTACACAGATAAACATCTACAATGATCAAAACCGTATCTAGTTTAGACAGAGGGGTATAAAGTCAGCGGCATCAGACTGCTGCAGCAACCATTCCCATTCAAACCTGCCCTGAGAAATGACAGCTAGAGAATAAGGCCTCATGCACACAGGATGTTTTTTGACAGCTGCGGTTTTTAGCTGCAGACGTTTTTTCTACAGTCATTAAGCCCCCCATAATGTTATCTTATGTGTTCATGCACACATAGGCTGTTAACTGTTTTGAGCAGCGACGTTTTGGAGCTGTAAAAAAACCCAAGACCAGAGGGTTCTGAGAGACGTTTTTCAGTTGTAAAAACGGTCAAACGCTCAAAAACGCTCACTAACGCTCAATAACACTGCTCACCAATGTTTTTGGACATTTTGTATCCACTGAAAAAAAACAAAAAAACAAAAATAAAAAAAAAACGCTCATTAACACCAGCGCTAAAGAACGCTCATTAACACCAGCTCTAAAAAATGCTCATTAACGCTCAAGAACGCCGCTGCAAAAACGCTGAAAAAAAAATCACCGATAAGCTACTGACGTTTTTAGGACTTTTTTTAATGTCCTGTGTGCATGAAGCCTAAAGCTATGTTTACAAGTTCACCCAACATGTAGCCATCAGTGGGTGGAAAACCCACCGAATGCTACAGATTGAAGCAAATGGAGAAGCCCTGCAAATACGCGCAATGCGCACAGTGGCGGCACGTTTGCCAGCAAAAATGGGGTTAAAACAAGCGGTAAGGTGGTGTCACATTGCTTCCTCAAGGTCTGTCAGTAGCCCCTGAAGCACAATTCAAAAGTGGATTGAGCTTCAGAGGAAAGGGAGGTTTAAATCTACCCTAAGGCCCCATTCACACCTGAGGCAAAAAAAAAAAAAAAAAGTAGCCGGGCAATGTTTATCAACATTGCTCAGCAACAAGATAAAAAGAAACATGGTTTCTTTTTGGATCTTACAGTTTTTCCAAGTCTACAGATCAAAGGGATGAACTTCAATCTGCAGATGAAGTCCGCATAAAGCAATCTGTCAAGTAAAACATTTGTACCTCTGTTTAACCGCTTATAAAGGGTCCTTTCATCCGTTGATCCCCGCTGAGCCGGCGGATGGCAGGACTGTCCCTGCACTCTGTGCAGAAACAGACCTGTCAGGGCTCCGCTCTCCTCTATGGGGGATCGGATGAACACGCACCTCCTGTCCGCTCAAATCCGTCAGATGGATGGAAAATAGGGTTTCCATCCGTCTGTGTTTAGCAGATCGAATGTGAGCGGACATGTCACCGCTGACATCCACCGCTCCATAGAGGACAATGGAGCGTCCATTCAGGCCAAAAAAAAAACTGAGAGGCGGACCCGAACGGTCCGCTCGTGTGAAAGGACACTAACCCTTAATTTAGTCTAATCAGCCTTAATTAACTTCTTATTCTCCTCCATTTAATTATTTTCCTGCTGATTTTTTTGTTCACTTCCATTTTGTAAACTATTAATAATTAAAACCTCCTTTTTCTGTTTGCTTTATTCGTTAATATTTTTATATTTACACGTTTCACAAAATAAAGCGCAAAATTAAAAAATATATATATATTTAATTTGTAAATAACTTTTCAATGCTTTGTGCCATTGCTGACAGCTGAAGTATAAACAAAACAGTTGTGGTAGGTATCAGTAATGGCGAGTACTAAAGAAAAAAAAAAAAAAGTATCGGTACTCTAAAAAAAAAAAAAAAAAAAAAAAAAAAAAAAGGTATCGGTACATCCCTAGTTACAACAAACAGTCTCAAAAATATGCTGATAATCAAGGCCAAATGTCATACATTTTCTAATTCCAAACTTCAAAACATGAGATAATAGTCAAGACAGCGGATAGGATAGGACTGTATGACACACATATGGTGGTTAGGAGGGAGAGGCAGCATCTGAAACTACAAGGTAAACAACAAAAATGCCAAGAATTTTAAATAATTTGAAAAACGCCTTGGTGGGTTAGAGAAAGATGGATAGACAAATGAACAGATGTATAGACAGACACATCAATGTGAATGAAGCTGTACAGGAAACAAGAATGGTGACCGTATTAGCTGATACAATATTAACCTGTTGATCACATCTGTAATGCACTAGAACCCTATAAAGTAATGATAAACCAACTAAAAATCAATAAATAAAAATCATTAAATAAATAAATGTATATATATATATATATATATATATATATATATATATATATATATATATATATATATATATATATATATATATA
>BLSH010418758.1:1921342-1963564 GCA_018402905.1 Glandirana rugosa
GTATCGTGACAACCATCAGTCTAACACATACACCTACATACATACTCACACTGTGCCCCATCTCTTTCCACCCATGTATTTTCACAGCGGTCCTACTTGCTACACAGGTCAAGCATTTTCTCAGATCAGATATCTACAGTTAAAGGGTTTGTGAATTCTAACAATGCACTTTTCTTATGTATTCCCTTGTGCTGGTAAATATGCCAATAAAAATGAGTTTTGTTAAATTGGTTCTTCCAATAATCTTGTCCTCTAATAACTTCCTCTGTGCCCTCTGCCTGGGCTGCATTCTAATCCGTTACACTGTTCCCAGCGATGTCTGACTACCAACAGTGCTATGGATTAGAGCAGATGGGAAGGTTATTGTAATCCTGTCCTAGGGTGAAAATGCTGCTTTTCCATACATACAGCAGAGTGTTGTCAATAGGACAGAAGTGTGTCAGTGGTAAGATCAACAGGTGAAAAGCCTGAACAAAGAAAACGAATGCAGTCACCACATCAAAGGAGTGGTAAGCTGGAATATATATCATTATTGCTCTTGGGTTGCGATATGCTATTAGCAATGATTTCACCTGCTGGTCAAATCTAAAATTGCAATATAGACCACAGATGCATTCAGCTCCTTGGGGAGGTACTTGTTCAAAATGAATGATATAATGAAGGAATCCCCACCTACCACAGTCTCTTAGACAATCAGCCCAGGACCCCTGCTTTGCAGTTTAAAGTGCTTGAAGGATCGAAGATCAATCACAAAATAAAATAAAAAATATTCCCTACCGTTCCAGGTCTTTGCTTGGAGCAGACTTCAGGCAGACTGCAGGCTACGCGTTCAATTTAATGGAAGGAAACTTAATTTACCCCCATTGACAGAGGAACAATGCTGAGTTTCCCCTTATTAACATACAAAGAAGGCGGACAGACCATGTTCAAATCTAGTTTACAACTCATAATGCTAATCTGCCAGCACAGTACAGACAGGGTTAATTATGGTAACCATTAACTTCCCAGCCCCCTCTGCATAGCAGAGAAAAAAATACATTTTGTAGTTTTCAGAAAAGAGCATGGAATAGGAAAGCAGCGATTTTTACATTTGCTTGGTTATGTGAGTAAGAACACATCATACATATTACACATGTGTGTTATTAGCCAATTTGAGTGGTCACAATGGGAGAACAGAAATGGGCCTATCAGTTACATAATTGTGAAGTGGAAAGAAAATGATAAATGGTTTTCTATTTTTTTTACAAATAAATATCTGAAAAGTGTGGGGTGCATTTGTATTCAGCCCCCCTGGGTCAATACTTTGTAGAACCGCCTTTCCCTGCAGGCTGCAATTACAGCTGCAAGTGTTTTTGGGGATGTCTCCAGCTTTACACATCTAGAGAGTGAAGTTTTGCCCATTCTTCTTTGCAAAATAACTCAAGCTCTGTCAGACTGGACGGAGAGCGTCTGTGAACAGCAATTTTCAAGTCTTGCCATAAATTCTCAACTGGATTTAGGTCTGGACTTTGACTGGGCCATTCTAACACATGAATATGCTTTGATCTAAACCATTCCATTGTAGCTCTGGCTGTATGTTTAGGGTCGTTGTCCTGCTGGAAGGTGAACCTCTGCCCCAGTCTCAAGTCTTTTGCAGAATAACAGGCTTTCTTCTAAGTTTCCTCTGCATTTGGCTCCATCCTTCTTCTCATCAACTCTGACCAGCTTCCCTGTCCCTGCTGAAGAAAAGCATCCCCACAACATGATGCTGCCCCACCATGTTTCACGGTGGGGATGGTGTGTTCAGGGTGATGTGCAGTGTTAGTTTTCCACCACACATAGCGTTTTGCTTTTAGGCCAAAAATTTCAATTTTGATCTCATCTGACCAGAGTACCTTCTTCCACATGTTTGCTGTGTCCCCCACATGGCTTCTCGCAAACTGCAATTGGGATTTCTTATGGCTTTCTTTCAACAATGGCTTTCTTCTTGCCACACTTCCATAAAGGCCAGATTTGTGGAGTGCACGACTAATAGTTGTCCTGTGGACAGATTCTCCCACCTGAGCTGTGGATCTCTGCAGCTCCTCCAGAGTTACCATGGGCCTCTTGGCTGCTTCTCTGATTAATGCTCTCCTTGCCTGGCCTGTCAGTTTAGGTGGACGGATGTCTTGGTAGGTTTGCAGTTCTGCCATACTCTTTCCATTTTCGGATGATGGATTGAACAGTGCTCAGTGAGATGTTCAAACCTTGGGATATTTTTTTAATAACCTAACCCTGCTTTAAACTTTTCCACAACTTTATCCCTGACCTGTCTGGTGTGTTCCTTGGCCTTCACGATGCTGTTTGTTTACTAAGGTTCTCTAACAAACCCCTGAGAGCTTCACAGGACAGCTGTATGTATACTGAGTTTAAATTACACACAGGTGGACACTATTTACTAATTAGGTGACTTCTGAAGGCAATTGGTTCCTCTAGATTTTAGTTAGGGGTATCAGAGTAAAGGGGGCTGAATACAAATGCACGTCACACTTTTCAGATATTTGTAAAAAGTGTTGGAAACACTTTTTTAAAAAATAGTTTTATTTTGTATGCAATTTATTGACAAAGATGTAAAAAAAAAGTAAAGAGAAGCAACAAAAAAAAAAAAAAGGAAAGAAAAGTTTTTTTCATTTTGACCACAGTTTAAAAAACCCGAAATGGTTTAAGTTGCCGGTTGTGCACGCAGGGTTGATGTGGTGAAAATATCCTCACCCTGCCAATGAGTTTCTGAAGATACGCATTTGCCAAATGCATACACATGGGCCACAAAGTAGAAATGATGCACATAGAACCAATTCAAGTTTTTTTGAAAAATAAAGACTACACGTGTTACAAGGAATTAAGGAGGGCAATATGGTGAGCCAAATCCAGCACCATTTACTTAGATCATGTATAAGATGGGCAACAACCCCTTTATGTCTAAACCGAGAACAAACCAAGAACACAGATCAGCACACTGGAGGCATGAAAAAGGTTTTCTTCCAGCTGCACCCTTCAGTTTATGTTAGCATTTCATTCCACCATTTCTCTCATCGCCAGCCCTGGATACAGAACAAGAATAACATCATATACATGTTTGCTTTCAAAACTTACCAAACACTCTGGCCACAAAACCCAAGGGGAACTGGGAAGCAAACATGGTGAGGAACCAAGGGGCAGCATAGAGGCTGGGGCCGATCTCATATTCCTCCAGGTGGTTGTACAGATCTCTGTGATAGTCATGGAGAAGGCGAGACAGCTGGTACATCTGGATCTAAGAGGAGAACAAAATGCATTCAGAATACTTCTATACACAAAGGCTGATATAAATGGGATATTTCAGAAGAAGGGTACAGTCACAGGGGAAATCAGAAGGAAATAAGCCCTTGGAAAGAATCTCTTCTAAACACTTTGCTAATCACTCACTTATCCGTCATCACCGGCAGACAGTTTACAACAAACACATTCGTAAAATAAACACGAGCAGACAAACCTAAAACAAACCATCAATTTATTTGACAGGTTTCAGGTTGGTTATGCCCTTATTAGAGTAAGGGAGAAGACAGAACTTCTACCTCAATTAAATCCAATAACCTTGTGTATCTGTGAAGTATGACATTGTAATGTTTAAACCTGAACTCTAGGAATTCAGCCTAAAATCAGCTGCCATTGTGCTCTTGCTGGGCTTCACATTCGTCTGCTGTGCCTTTAAGGTGGGGTGCACTCCCTTCAGGCACACCTGCCCTCAATCTATCCATTGCTATATGTGCACCTACTAAGGAGACCCATTCATAGAGTTAGGACTGCAGTATACAGAGAAGCCTTGATGTGGGCACTGCAGCTTGCCCATATATTAGCAAATGGGTGCAAACAAAACCCTCTGTTTTTATAAGACTTGTTAGACAGGGTCGCTTCGGTTGTTTTGCAGGCTGGCTTATAAGTGTGCTGGGAAATCTTTTGTTTGTGACATGCACCGCCCTTCCATGTGCACCTTACTGCAAAAGTAGATCGAATAAGGCCCCAAAATGGAACCAGTGAGTGGTCAGCAGAGGCATCCATTCAATAAAAAGGTGCTTCCAAGTGGATTCTTCATTAAGATTGGTATTTAAAAAAGAGAAGTATGTTTTGTTTTTTTCCCCCCATTTATACTTACCTAGGTGGATGCAGCATCGGTCCCCCGCCACCTCTACACTGAAAACCGAGCGATCGAACACCGCCGATGTCTCGGTTTTCAGAGCTCCATTAGCAGAGAGCTGCAGACTGTCAGTCACAGCTCTCTGCTCATCTCCCTCCTCGCTCACTGGAGTGCTAAACTGCGGAGGGGCGTGTCGCTGAGAGGCTGAGCCGGGTGTCAGTCCAAGCACCTGGCGGATCCAGACTTCGTGGTCGTGATGACGCAGTGCCTAGACTGACATCCGTAACGTCAGCAGAGAGCAGACTTCAACGTTTTTTTCCCCCCTTATACTCACCTAGATGGATGCAGCATCGGTCTGATGCTGCATCTGTCCCCGGCATCTGTACACTGAGAACTGAGCCACGGAACACCACCATTGGCTCGGTTCTCACTGATCCCCGAGCAGAGAGCTGCTGGCTGTCAATCAACAAGCCCTCCGCTCTGCTCCTCCACGCTCACTGGAGCTCTGAGCAGTGGAGGGGTGGGGATCGGCTGTCTGTCCCGACTCCTGTCACATCAGCAGAGAGCAGACTTCAGCCAGCTCTCTGCTGAAAACAGGTCACAGGAATGCAAAACGCATTGCACTCTTGTGACCCATAGGAGAAGTACGGCCAAACGAGCCCATGCCATACTTTTCCTTTAAGTACACTCTCTGCTGAAAACGGGTCACAGGAATGCAAAACGGATTGCACTCGTGTGATTCATAGGAAAAGCCCAGCCAAAACAAGCTTTGGCCGAACTTCTCCTTTATTGATCATGAAAACAGGTCAAAACACCATCAAAGCATTTCTTGGCTCTTTAGTGGCAACCTTATCAGGAAAAAGTGTACAGTACATTTTAATGGGTGGGATTTGTGTGCATTCCTTCAGCCCACTAAAGAGACGCAAAAACGCGTTGATGGTGTTTTGACCTGTTTTCATGATCAATAAATATCAACCTTCCTGAAGAATCCACTTAAAAGCACATTTTTGTTGAATGCCTCTGCTGACAACACACTGCTTGCATTTTGTTCCATTGCTCACCGGATTTGATCGCAATCTAGTGCCGTGCAAGAGTTTCCAGAAAACCCAGATGAGCATCGAGTGCGACCACCCACATTTTGTGTGGAGACAGTCATATTCTCCACATACACTAAAATAGGTTGCTTGACCCTAGGATGGGTATCCAGCAACCTTATGAATGCGAGTATATGCTTACTACACTTTTTGACTTGCTTTTCACATATGGGCAACTGAATACTATCCTTAGAAGGATCTCTCTTGTGGCTTTTAATTCTCCACCCCCCCCCCCCTCTTTTTTTTTTGTCTTCCTCCTGGTCTCTGCTCATCTGGAGCACTACGGATAAAGTTTACTGCAAAGGCTGGTTATAGGTAGGGGTGGTTGTCACTTTTTTGTACAGCCTAAAATTTGCTAGCTTACTATAGGTGCATGCCACCTCCTGGACTTAATTCTTTCGACTTCACACGGGGCAGATTCCGTTAAGATCAGCATTGGATCTGTCCAACCAGTTTATGCAGAGCGGACACAGACAGAGCCCGCTCTGCTTTATGGGTGGCCAGGCATAAACGGACTCTGCTGTCCATTTGCACTTGACTGCCTTCCAACAGATCCACCTAGATGGAGGATAACGGCTCCCCTTCCATTTTTTTTTTTTTTTAGCAGACCGGATCAGACCAGAGGTAGGCGGGTGTAAACGGACACAAGTCCATTTACACCCGCTGGTCCATAAGGGAAAATGGACCGTCCGATCAGGTCTACCAGAAAAAAAGCCAGCGGACCTGATCAGACCCTTCATGTGAAAGGAGCCTTAAAAATTTTAGGCCTTCATTTTTCATTTTTTTAAAAATAACAAACATGTTACACTTACCTGCTCTGTGCAATGGTTTTGCACAGAGCAGCCCGATCCGCCTCTTCTGGGGTCCTGTGCCACTCATGCAGGCTCTGTCCTGAGCTGCACTGCCTGTGTCTATAGATACAACCAGCATGACTCAGCCCTGCTCCCTTGTCACAGCATTTGACAGCAGGAGCCAATAACTCCTGCTGCTATCATTCTGCCCTGTGAGGATGGAGAGAGTGGAGGCAGCTGGGAGGATACTGTGGCACAGAAGGTTTTTTCTGACAGTTTTACTGTGCGCCAAGTGTACAGCTATCAGTATAATCTCGGCACTCTGACAGGAGAGACACTGTCTTCCCATACTGCCCACCTCTCCACTTTGTTGCCCATTCAGGCTTTGTATTTTGTAAACAGGGAGGAAAGGGTGGGCAGAGTGGCTGCATACAACTCAGGTGCAGGAGCTGAGATCAGAGCGGCAGTGGTATAGCAATAGCACCTCACTGGACTTCACCCATAGTATTCCAGAACATTTTAAAAAGTGACTGATTTCCTGGAGTTCAGCTTTAATGTTTAGATTAAAGTGCTTATAAAAGGCAAAAGGCTTCTATGCATTAGGTAAAAAAAATCTGTGCTGCAGGATTCCCCCATCCCCCTCTTAGTCTTAGCTGAGCCCGAACCCATCCAGCACGTGCACGAGAGCAGAGGCTCCTGCTGCTGTCAATCAAATGCTGTAACGAGGGAGTGGGGGACGGGGCCAAATCCCCAGTCTGTGTCAATAGACGCAAACAGGGCAGCTTGAGAGCGAGCATGCACAGGTGCCCCCCCACCCCCCATGGAAATCGGCATTCCATGGGGGGACATGGCGCACCGGCGGAGGGACCCCAGAAGAGGAGGACCTGGGCTGCTCTGTGCGAAACCATTGCACAGAGTAGGTAATTATAACATGTTTGTTATTTTAATTTTAAAAGAAAATGAAGGTTTAATGTTACTTTAAAAATGTCCTTAGCAAAAGTACAATTGGGTTTGTATGGGAACCACTGGCAGCCTTATGCACTGGTAGGTTTAACTCACATAAAGTGGAACTCTGCTCACACCCTTATCTGTACTATTTACATTTTCTCCTGCAGCAGTAAACAGATCACAAGATTGTAGTGATATAGAGAACAAAAAATGCAGAGGTGTGCAAGACTATATATTTGTATTTTCCTGGAACTCATGGATGTTATTGTGTTTTATAGGAAGGTATACCTGTAGAGTAACCATATCAGGCCGGTACTGCTTTCTAAGGCCTATATCATACATGAGGAACTTCAACAATTTAAAGGCATCCTCTTCGCTCATGTGTAGAAGAAGCACTCCGGCAACAAAGCTGAGTCCTTGGCAATAACCCACTTCAGGATCCAGCAAGGAATAGGCCTTCAGAATGTTGTACAGTGACAGCTGTCCTGCTCCCAGCTGGGCTGAGAAGTATGGGTGTGTCGGGAAGGTGCGTCCTAAGAAAACAATTGAGGTTAGCTATTCAAATACGTTTACTTGAACCTTGCTGTAAGGGCAGGTCAAACAAAAACAAGAATCTTTTGAAGCAACTTTATCTCCTTAAGTAAACTTTCAACACCACTTACTAGGTAAACAGCATAAAATCAACTTGCCTTTGGCCCTTTTGAATTATGTACTCAGATAATGAAAATAAGCCACTTCATAAGGTTTACTGCAGCATATCAGATAAAATAAATTATAAAATAATTCCATGCCATCTTTACACCTGGCCAAATTAGTAGCATAAATTAAGCGGATGATTTACAAGATGTTCCTGATAATATGCTCAAAAGGGATCTGCAGGCAGTACAAGCAATCACACTGACACCTAATGGTGGTAAATAGGATTAACACATGCTATTACTTCCCCTACCCCCCCAATGTCCTTAAAAGAGACAATCCTGCAGGTCTAATACACCAGTACTTTGCTCTGCTGCGATGTGCAATGGCTGAACACAAAAAAAAACCTGCAGGGTGATAAATTATGAGGCAAGCAGGCACTTGTAAGTACAGCTCAGATGTGACCTTGGGTTACTGCCCATGCATTGGTCCAGGATTTGAAAGAGGTAGTCTTCTGCCCCTTCCTTCTTTTAGAGAAACTGGGATAGATCAGAGCAATTCTGATTGGTAAAAGTGGTCATATGTGTTTTATCAAATGCACATTTTAAGGAAAAAAAATACACTGAGTTTTAGTGAACACAAATACAATACCCACATTTTTGGTAAAACATAAAAGATGGTGTTACGCTGATTAAATAGATACCAAACATGTCATGCTTGCGTACGCTCATGGAACAGCACCAAACTACGGTACCTAAAAATCTCCATAGGTGACACTTTAAAAGCCTTTACAGGTTACCAATTTAGAGTCACACAGGAGGTCTGGTGCAAGACTTATTGCTCTCACTCCAACATTCGCAGCGATACCTCATGTGTGATGCGATCACTGCTTACATATGTACACGGGACCTACATGCACATTCTGCATGAGCACGGGGGTCAGGTGCTGCAATAATTTATTTTATTTAATATTTTTTAACATTCTATCTTTGTTTTGGTTTTTTTTGGCCAACTTTAGTGCTACTACAAGGGATGAACAGCATCTCTTGTGATCGCATGGGCCGTGATGGCACCTCTTTTTGGAGAAATCTGGAATCTATTAGGCGGATATCCTCTTCTGCCACCTGTGAAAGTGATCCAGCGGCTCTATAGCCATCTTGGATCACTATTACATTATAGAGAATGCCAGTTTAAAGTACTGCTAAAGGCATCATTTTTATTTTTTCAATAACAAAACTTACCTGCTTGGTGTAATGGTTTTGCACAGAGCAGCCCTGATCCTCCTCTTCTGGGGTCCCCCGCCGATGCTCCTAGTCCCACCCCCATGCTGAGTGCCCTGATAGCAAGCCACTTGTTATGGGGGCACTCCTGCATGCTTGCTCACAGGCCCCACCTCCCATTCCCTTAGAACAAGGACTTAATGATTTAGCACTCCCCAGCAACACTGGCCGTGATTGACAGCAGCGGCAGCCAATGAGCCACAGAGTAAAAGAGGAGGCAGAGTGCTGAGAGTCTCTCTGTTGCTGGACCGAGATCGAGCTCAGGTAAGTATAAGGGGGGCAAGGAGGGAAGTTAGCGGCACACAGTGCATAGAATTCATAAAGGCTGCTTCTATGTATTATTACTTTTCAAAATAAACGTTGAAAAAAAAAAAAAGAATTCATAAAGGCAAAAAAAAAAAAAATGAATCCTTCAGCCTTTAAAACCACTAAGATATTGCACTATTTTTCCTGGTTTTAAAACTTTTTGAATTACATTTTTTCCCCACTGAATGCATTATACTCAGTCTCCCGGTCAAACAAAATCACAAACCCAGACTGCCTTTCTTGGCCTCTCACAGCCCAGGTTTTCATCATCTGTTTATACTGTCAAAATTAAAGTTAGTGCTTCAGAAAGAAAAACTCTAGGCTGGGTCCACTGATCAATGCGTGAATGATTAGCTGGAATTAAGCATGCTGCAACTTGCTTCTGTTAGTAAAATTATTATTGCTTTGACACTTAACAGGAATGAGAGGATGCTGGGAATCTAAGGAGTGCAGGTAATGTGCCTGTGATTACAGCTCCATAACTGTAACCAAGAACCTTTTTTTTTCCTGCCATTAATATAGTGAACTACACTTCTCTGTCCCAGCATGAAACATAAAAACAGGGAAGGGTTCTTGTAAAGGTAAATGAAGCGTTCAACACAACAGCCCTCTTGTTAAACACTACCCCACCCTTGTGTTTCAGGAATGCTGCAGCAATAATGCCATTACAATATAAGATTACAGATCTTTTCAGCATGACAAAGCTATGCGATAAAAATTAGACTGAAGTATATCACTGACTATACAGAAAAATCAACACATGAATTAATTGCTGATCTGAATGCATTTTTATTAAAGGGTAACTCCACTTTCGTGGGGGGGGGGAAGCAAATAACTAAAAATAATACAGTGTGTACAATTGTGAGACAAGTCATATTGTAATTGAATTAGAAAATTACATTGGCTGCAAATTGAAAAGGAAAGGCAATTTTTGAGAATGTATTGCAATATGGCGACCTGGAGTTGTTCTGTACACAGAGTGTGTACTGACTAAGGATGGGCTTGGGCGTGTTCGCAAGTGCATTTGCCCAAGCCCGCTTGGAAGTGAACCCTGCACTGCACTAATCAGGGGCAATAAGATATTCCCCGATCGCTGGAGCCACGCATCAGGGAAAGGTCTCACTGTGATTAGCGCAGTGCAGGGTTCACTTCCCGACTGGCTCGGGCATATGCACTTGCGAACACGCCCGAGCCCATCCTTGGTACTGACCACTCCCCAGAAACATAATTTCCTGCTTGTATGATTGGCATTTCAGGCATCCCCTGCAACAAAAATGCCATTTTTGGAGAGATACTTTCAATAGGAGCACGTCTAAAGGGATGCAGGCCCAGCAGATTTCCTCATTAGTGCTCCCCAGCTGCACACATGACAGTAAATTATGAAACCCCTCCCATTAGACCCACTCAGTACAGAGGCACAGAGCAACACACAGGGATTTCTTCAGAATAACAAAAGGTAGGAATCTGCAACAAAGGTTGTTATAATTCTTGCAATGTACATAGATCACCCAGAGGGGAATGCTTTTTTTTATCAACAAAAGTGGAGTTACGCTTTAACTAAAATAAAGTATGCAAGTGACACATTTCCCATCTTGGGATCTTGCAGATGGCAGATACCCTGTCATAATAGATATTTATGGTGTACAACTGCAAAAAGGAGTGAGAAAATTATATCTTTCAGGTTATGTTCATGATTGTTTTTTTTTTTTTGTTTTTTGTTTTTTCTATTTCATGCCAAATACATTTAAGGGAGCATTCTTCAATTAGATGATGGATGAATTTTAGGGGAAAAAAAAAAAAAAAAAAAAAATGATCGCTGCCTTTTCACATGATGTAATCACCGCTCAATATATATGTGCTCCTAAGTAATCTTTCTCACCACAACACTGCTTCACAAGGGTGCCAGCCCAGTTCATCAGATGCACAAACTTGAGTCATGAAAGATACTCCAGACAGAGGCAATCCTTATTGAACTTTTATTGCCAGTACTAAAAGACAGCACAAATCAGTAGGGTCCGACGCATTTCGTGCTCTCCTTAATGCTTAGTCAAGACCAATCAGTCCATTCCTGCAGCCCCATACTTATAATTTATGTAATCACAGCTGCGGTTAATGAACTGATGTGACCACCCCCCCTCCCCCCATTCTGAAATAGAACCAAATTACATTGTATCCATGTGCAAAACATACACATAAACCCAAAATGTGCAATTAAACCAAATTAAAATAAAAATAAACACAATCCCCCAGGGAGTGGAAACCAACACATATAATCAGATCTTATGCGTATTTCTAATGCACAATACTAATCGAATTAAAGCGGAATTAAAGCGGTAGTAAACTGCTGTGTGTTTTATATTTTTTTTTCCTGGAACCTGCAAGGTAAAAGGGGTTGTAAAGGCAGAATGTTTTTTATCTTAATGCATTAGATGCATCTATGCATTACTTACCTGAGCCCCATCTCTGTCCACGAGTCCCTCGGCCATCCAGAACGTTCCCTCCTGATTGGCGCAGTTGGCTCCTGCTACTGTCAATCACACTCAGTTAGCCAATCAGGATAGAGAGGGGGCAGGGCTGGGCCGGGCCTCAGCTCCGTGCCTGAATGGACACGGAGCTGCAGCTTGGCTCAGGTGCCCCTATAGCAAGCTGCTTGTTATGGGGGCACTCAACAGGAGGGAGGGGCCAGGAGCTCCAGTAAGGGCCCAGAGAAGTGGAGAATCTGGGCTGCTCTGTGCAAAACCAACTGCCTTGAGGAGGCAAGTATAATATGTTTGTTATTTTAATTAAAAAAAAAAAAAAAAAAAGACAATCATTAACCATGAGTGAATGAAATGTTTTTGTGTTTTCATTCATATTCTCTGAGAAATGGCCAAGAAATCATAAATTCTGCCAGGGTGTGTAAACTTATGGGCACAACTGTATTGGAGCCTTTAAAGCATTGAACCAGTGATCAGCAGATCCCCACTATCTGTGACAGCGGGGAGCGCCGATCAGTTCGTAACATGTCAAATGTTACACCCTGAATATGGATGTAACATGTTACAAAAGGTGAACTTATCCTTTAAAATAATGTACAATAAAAGTTTTGGTTGTTACACATAGTGAACTAGGGCAGATTTTGTTTTTTAACTGGAATTCCACTTTAATGTCAAATAATCATAAAAACATATATACATTACAGGCTCACGCTTTACAGGGAATATACCGAAGAAGTGCAGTGTTTTCACGTGTTCAGAGGTTTTAAACACAGCGCTGTTTGTTCAAGTCTTTTTACCGGTACTTACCTGCATGGATCCTTGACTGAGAGGTGAGATGACTGATTATATTCCCAAGGAAGGAGGACCACCTTTTGGACTTTTTTTGACATTTGGAGTTCAGCATTTTGGATCCTGTACATTATAAAAGTACAATTTGACTCTTACATTCTTGAGAGTCATATCGATCTGGTAAGCAGATTTGAGTCTTTTTTTCTGGGGATGGTGCACATGGAATGGTGTTCACACTGAAGATGAAGACGCTGTTTATATTGAAGATTCAGATTCTTCTAACCAGTATAAAACAAACACAGTGAACTCCCTACTGACTAGCAAACACCCCAATGTATCTTTAGTGGGAGCAACCGAAATCACATAATGCCATCATGGAGGCAAATAAACAAGCTGCACTGCAGCATTTGCACTGCTTTACAGTGCCTTAAATAAGTATTCATACCCCTTGAAATTTTCCACATTGTCATATTGAAACCAAAAATGTAAATGTATTTTATTGGGATTATATGAGCTAGACCAACACAAAGTGGCACATCATTATGAAGTGGAAATGACTCGGATACCCCTAACTAAAATCTAGTGGAACCAACTGTCTTTAAGGCACCTATTTAGTAAATAGAGTCCACCTGTGTGTAATTTAAAGCGGAGTTCCACCTACAAACCAATCTATATATTTTTAAAGTCCACTAATATTCAGCAACAACATTTGGGCTAAAAAAAAAAAATTTTACTCACTCTTTTTGACTTGTTGTTATGGGGTCCCGTATTTTTTTTCCACTTTCTGGTCCGCAGAGATCGGCATAATTTCCTGACTCGCCTGTGCTCCTGGGAGATGTGAGTCATCATTTCCCAGGAGCGTGGGCCGCAGTGAGTGATAATATCCCGTTACTTCCCTACAGGAGCTATCAGCAATGCGCCCGACGATTCAATGTGCATACGTGAGATACAGGGTCAGAGTGGGTTTCAGATGCCCACAATGAAGATGGATGCGCCGAAGAACAGGAAAATCAGGCTAGTAATATATATATTTGTTTATTTATATAATCTAGGCAGAGGAGATGACAGGAGGAAAGAAAACTGTGGCCGGAACTCCGCTTTAATCTCAGTATAAATACAGCTGTTCTGTGAAGCCCTCAGGAGGTTTGTTAGAGAACCTTAGTGAACAAACAGCATCATTAAGGCCAAGGAACACACCAGACAAGTCAAGGATAAAGTTGTGGAGAAGTTCAAAGCAGGGTTGGGTTATAAAAAAATCTCAAGCTTTGAACATCTCACGAAAATGGAAAGAGTATGGCACAACTGCAAACCTACCAAGAAATGGCCGTCCACCTAAACTGACGGCCGGGCAAAGAGAGCATTAAATCAGAGAAGCGGCCAAGAGGCCCATGGAAAATCTGCAATTGCTGCAGCGATCCACAGCTCAGGTGGGAGAATCTGTCCACAGGACAACTATTAGTCATGCACTCCACAAATCTGGCCTTTATGGAAGAGTGGCAAGAAGAAAGACATTGTTGAAAGAAAGCCATAAGAAGTCCCAATTGCAGTTCGCGAGAAGCCATGTAGGAGACACAGCAAACATGTGGAAAAAGGTGCTCTAGTCAGATGAAACCAAAATTGAACTTTTTGGCCTAAAAGAAAAACGCTATGTGTGGCGGAAAACTAAATACTGCCCATCACTCTGAACACACCATCCCCACCATGAAACATGGTAGTGGCAGCATCATGTTGTGGGGATGCTTTTCTTTAGCAGGGACAGGGAAGCTGGTCAGAGTTGATGGGAAGATGGATGGAGCCAAATACATGGCAATCTTAGAAGAAAACCTGTTAGTCTGCAAAAGACTTGAGACTGGGGTTCACCTTCCAGCAAGACAATGACCCTAAACACACAGCCAGAGGTACAATGGAATGGTTTAGATCAAAGCATATTCATATGTTAGAATGGCCCAGTCAAAGTCCAGACATAAATCCAATTGAGAATCTGTGGTAAGACTTGAAAATTGCTGTTCACAGATGCTCTCCATCCAATCTGACAGAGCTTGAGCTATTTTGCAATGAACGGGCAAAAATTTCACTCTAGATGTGCAAACATGGTAGAAACATCCCCAAAAAGACTTGCAGCTGTAACTATAGCGAAAGGTGGTTTTACAAAGTATTGTCACGGGGGGGCTGAATTTAAATGCACGCCACACTTTTCACATATTTTATAAAAAAAATGTTGAAAACCATTTATCAATTTCCTTCCACTTCTCAATGATGTGCCACTTTGTGTTGGTCTATCACATAAAATACATTTACATTTTTGGGTTGCAACATGGCAAAATGAGGAAATTTCAAGGGGTATGAATCCTTTTTAAGTCACTATGTAATTCAGCCCTAGGGAGATCCAGGAATGCCGACTTTTCACCTCCTTGGGCATAGCTCAGGTGACTACTTCACTGTGCACAGCCAGGAAACCCCCTCTGGAGCATCACTTCTCTTCTAAGGGTGCACTCACTATTCTATTTGAGGTGGATGGAGGAATCCTCCCGCTGTGTCATTGTATTCTGAAGGCGGGACTCCTCTGTTGCCAGAAGACACTGCTGCTGCAGCTCATTGGCTGCATGCTTATCGGAGCAAAAGTTTCAACAACCTTTCATGAATGGGAATGGCCAGAGATGGACCAAAGTTTGGCCGGTCACTGCTGAAGCAGCTGAATTTCAACCCATCTATGGTCAGCTTAGGCAAACAGAATTTACCCTTTTTTTTTTACCCAGAGCCCTTGTCATCTTCCTTTTGTTTTGCAGGTCACTAGCGGTCAAAGTCTACCCAAACAGCGGTCTCTGTGCAGTCAAGAAGGATATTTTGATCAAACATAGAACTGCATATAGCATTGGCAATATTAGCGATTGTATTGACACACACCAGTACTCGGTCAGCAAATACACATGGGAGATGAGCTGTATTACAAACACAGCATGACAGCTTTTTCAAGTCTATACCACTTTAAATAGTCAGCCTGTGTGTAAAAATCTCTCAGTTATAGGCTGGAGGCTGTACTATGCATGCAGTATTGGTCAGATGACACAAGGCTTTTGTTCTGCCCCCTCTCCTTCTCACCCCTTTCCATGCTTAATTTTGCTTTTTAAGGGCTCATTCTTTGCTGGAAACCCATGACCGGAAGAAGGGGCAAGACCCCAAAACATGTAGTCCTTGTCCGAGTTGCCAGCTTCAAGTTCTAACCACCACGACCGCCGAACTCCCGTTAACTTCCCAGCCAGGATTTTTGCCCACAGTTCCCAGCCTCCCTCTTCCACATCCGCCAGGAGTTGACATCACTTCCGGGCGATGGCCACGGCTCAGGTCGGCAACTTCCTCTGCTTCTCTAGGCGTTTGACATCCACTGCCCCACAACCAGAGCCTACGCTGGGCTTTACATCAGTGGCCAGCAATCCAACATCAGCCTTATGGCATGACCATCATGCGGCTGAGCCTGTGTGACATCTAGGCAGCCCCAGCCTCCAGGTCTGTTTATGCAGAAGCATCGCACTATCTGGGAGTGCTGTCACTGTTATTTGGTCCTTCATCCTTTTTTATCCTGTTTGACTTGATCAGAAGGCCCAATCTGCTCTGCCTTTTTTAGGTCTTCTGATCTGCTGCCCCACTTTGCATGTACATTGCATCTTGTGTAGTCTGCAGACATATAGTCCACTGCATAAATTCTGTTATGTGTAAATTTACCAATTAAAATATGTTAAAATGCTAATTCTACAAATACACTCCTTGCCATCTGCGTTCACCGACACTTGCAGTCTTAATTGGCTATAATGTAGTTTAATTTGAACCATAAAGGAAAATGTAAAGCTGGGTGTGTTGGCGTTAATTCAGAAAGTTCTTACATACGCTAAACTGAGTAAGACTATATTCTCTACTTATTACTTACCTCAGACAAACCTAGTAAATCGTCTACCTAATATTTACTGGGTATTCAGAACATACAATTATGATATTAGGTGTTAGGCATTTAGCAGTAATTTCAAAGCTTGTAAAGCAGTGTATTCCATTTGTGCATATATTGTTTTCACTGAATCCTTTTATAAAGAGGAATTGTAGTTTATTGTCTCTATACTGTGTGTTAATGTCACTTTTTACGGTAGCTATAAATTAAACTTCCTGACATGAGAAACAATCCCGTACACGCTCAGTTCAAAGAGAAACTGAAAGAGCTAAAGATTATATTTACTTGAATTATTGCCTCTTCTAGCATCTCAAAGTGCTAGAATATCCCCAGACACATCATTAAAATCTATAGGCAAATGCAAACACTTTTGTGAACGAGAAAAACACTTACAAGAGCAGGATAAAAACGCCACCACCATAAATTAAACATCTACATTTGATTTCATAAGATAACTGAAAAGCAAGCCAAGTTTTTAATTTGTGGGTTTTTGTACTTGGAAAGCATTCTGGAAAAATGAAAAGGTCAACCAACTTCTAGCCACCCTTCCGGACCTCAACGTCTACTCCTGTTACTCCCAAGGTAAAGGTGACGGTTTCAGCTCTTACTGATGCATTGTGCACCACTGTGAAGTTAAAGGATCAACCTGTTATTTCTATCAGCTTTCTTTTCAGATGTGGGTCATTCAGAACTCCAAAGGCCACAAAGATTTCCGCTGTGCTGCCTTTTCCTTCTCTTACTCTATGGGGATTGAAAGTACAGGGTGGGCCATTTATATGGATACACCTTAATAAAATGGGAATGGTTGGTGATATTAACTTCCTGTCTGTGGCACATTAGTATATGTGAGGGGGGAAACTTTTCAAGATGGGTGGTGACCATGGTGGCCATTTAAGTCGGCCATTTTGAATCCAACTTTTGTTTTTTCAATAGGAAGAGGGTCATATGACACATCAAACATATTGGGAATTTCACAAGAAAAACAATGGTGTGCTTGGTTTTAACGTAACTTTATTCTTTCATGAGTTATTTACAAGTTTCTGACCACTTATAAAATGTGTTCAATGTGCTGCCCATTGTGTTGGATTGTCAATGCAACCCTCTTCTCCCACTCTTCACACACTGATAGCAACATCGCAGGAGAAATGCTAGCACAGGCTTCCAGAATCCGTAGTTTCAGGTGCTGCACATCTCGTATCTTCACAGCATATGGTTTTTTTATGGTTTTTATGGTCAGTAAAAACCAATACCGGGTGAGCTGCTCCTTCCAGGAGGTACCGCCATTCCTCCAAAGCCAACTTCATGGCCAGCAATTCCCTATCACCGACATCATAGTTCCAGCAAGATGGTGCCCCACCACATTATGGGTGTCAGGTCCGAGCATTCCTAGATGAACAGTTTCCTGGAAAGTGGATTGGTCGTCGTGGGCCAGTTGAATGGCCCCCAAGGTCTCCCGATCTGACCCCCTTAGACATTTATCTTTGGGGTCATCTGAAGGCAATTGTCTATGCTGTGAAGATACGAGATGTGCAGCACCTGAAACTACAGATACTGGAAGCCTGTGCTAGCATTTCTCCTGCGGTGCTGCTATCAATGTGTGAAGAGTGGGATAAGAGGGTTGCATTGACAATCCAACACAATGGGCAGCACATTAAACACATTTTATAAGTGGTCAGAAACTTGTAAATAACTCATGAAATAATAAAGTTACATTAAAACCAAGCACACCGTTGTTTTTCTTATGAAATTCCCAATAAGTTTGATGTGTCACATGACCCTCTTCCTATTGAAAAAACAAAAGTTGGATTCAAAATGGCCGACTTCAAAATGGCCGCCATGGTCACCACCCATCTTGAAAAGTTTCCCCCCTCACATATATTAATGTGCCACAATCAGGAAGTTAATATCACCAACCATTCCCATTTTATTAAGGTGTATCCATATAAATGGCCCACCCTGTACTTTGAGAATTTGTTTGCTTCCCCTATGTGCTTGCTGGCTTTAAATATGTATCCCACAGTTGGAAGCCCTTTCCAGAGCTCTTTTCTTACTCACAGGCCCTGCTCTGTACCCAATTCTGACTGTAACTTTACTTTGACTTTGGCTGGCAACAATCACTGAAATAGTCCCTTACCAACAATATCCCTTAAAAAAAAGCTATTACCGCCAATAAGTTTGATCCTTTGCTTCTTGAACACATAGAACACATGGCTTTAGTTTTAAACATCAGCAGTACATTTCTTGCATATGCCTGTTGTCAGTGCTTAGATATTTGGCTATTGTGTTGCACTGCAGAGCCCACTTATATGAGGCATTTGATCTGCATGGCCTAATTATTATTATTAAGGGTCCTTTCACACGAGAGTCCACCTCTCAGTTTTTTTTAGGCGGACCTGAACGGACGCTCCATTGTCCTCTATGGAGCGACGGATGTCAGTGGCGACATGTCTGCTGACATCCAATCTGCTCCGATCCGCTAAATACAGACGGATGGAAACCCTATTTTCCATCCGTCTGGTGAATCGGATTGGATGAACACGGACAGGCGGTCTGTGTTCATGCAATCCCCCATAGAGGAGAGCGGAGCTCTGACAGGTCACGGAGTGCAGAGATGGTCCTGTCATCCGCCGGCTCAGCGGGGATCAACGGACGGATCCCCGCTGAGCAGCGGAGCCCACCCGCTCGTGTGAAAGGACCCTAAGAAGTAGATTTACAGTGCAATTATGATACATTATTTTCTAAGTTTAATTGAAAAAGAAAAAGAAATTTAGCAAATCAATCCAAGTGAAATGATATTGTGAAATCTGGTGATTAATGTGGCATTGATGACAAAGGCCAACTTAAGCGAAATCTACTAATGATTCTGCCATGGAACCCTAGCTAAGCTTGACACATATAGCTGTTAAAAATTGACAGCACTCACCTAGATCAATAAGTATTGCATGTTGCTGTGTGGTCAGTTGCTTCAGCAGTTCTTTGTAGGGAATATCTTTTAATTGGCTTTTATTAGGGACTTGGTGTCTCAGCTGATGCTGCTCTGTTAAAAACTTCCATATTTCTCCACGGTGATGTCTAGGTACTCCTATAAAATACATTTACTGAAAAAAGGCCACACCAACACCTATATACTATTTACCATCATTTGTCCAACTAATCTTGCGCATTACATTAAAGCTGGTCATAGATGGATATGGAAAAAAAAAAACCTTAGGAAAATCCATACGAAAATTCTCAAAATATTTGAAATGTTTGAAAGATTTTGTTTGTGTTTACCATACAAATATGATTTTGTAATGAATGGAAAACCACATACACGGTTTAGTATATTTAGTTTGAGAAAAATGTTCCATCCTGCTCCTTTGAGGTCAAAAACTAAGATCGATTTAGCCCACAAATGATTAGAAAATAAACTTTCTAAGAAAGATTTTCTTTAGAAATTCTACCCATCTATGGCCAGACCTTTGATTCAATTCTATCTAACGTGTACTGGTCATACAATACAGAGAAAATTAGCAGGTAATGGCACAGCTTAGGTAAAAACTGCAAAGAGCCCCTCAGTCACATACAATATTTATATGAAAATACATAGGTATCCAAGTTATCAGGCTTAAAAAATGTACATGAAAAGATAGCAAACTGTATATATGGGTTTGCAATTTCATAGTTATGAATACTGTAATACAATACAAAAAGAATAGTACAAAATCAAATGGCCACTGTTAAAAAGACTGGAGCCAAGGGTGTCTGCTCAATGTATAAACAAGTATGCTAGGATACAACAATTTTTGTTCCTAAAAATATCTTTATGAAAGACCTTTATATAATTAAATAAACATTATTTGCAATAATATGACCCTGTTACAGCCAGATCTTAAACCACTATCTCATGTCTGAGTAGATAAGGCCTCATGCACGCAGGGCGTTAAAAAAACAGGCTAGAAAGCCAGTACAGGCAGTCCCCGGGTTTCAAACAGGATGGGGTCTGTAGGTTTGTTCTTAAGTTGAATTTGTTTGTAAGTCAGAACAGGTACATTTTTTAAGTGTAGCTTCAGCCAAAAAATATACTTCTTGGATAGCATAGGGAAGGGGTAACACTCCTGCAATGTTTGTTTTGCTGTCTATGTTTCTGTTCAGAAGATTTCACCTCACTTCCTGTCCCAATGATAATTGGATTTTGAAAATTTTGGGTTGTTTTGGAAACAAACCTTGGTGATAAAGCTTCAATGGAGACACCTTTTTCCCATAATAACTCTTATAGGAGTGAATTTCCCTTCCTATGGGGAGATTTCCTCTCGCTTCCTGTTGTCTCCCTCCGTTTGTAAGTAGGAGTCGTTTGTAAGCTGGATGTTTGAAACTAGGGGACCGCCTGTACTGTTGCCAGGAAAAAGCAGCTGTAAAAACGCGCTTTTAGAAGCATTTTGCATTGGTATTAATGAGAGTTTAGCCGCGTTAACGTTTAGCAGCATTTCTCTGCCCTCTTCTATTTTCCACTCCCAAATCCAATTACTACAGCTTAAAAACGCTTGACGTGTCAGGCATTTTCACAGCTGTAACACTACTGCTCCAGAAAGCACTGGCCTTGGGTTTTTTTTTTTTTTTGCAGCCTAAAAATGCCAATGGCACTTACAACTCCTAAAAGCATATGTTTGCATGGACACATAGAATAAAATGGAGAGGCATTTTTAACCACTTCAGCCCCGGAAGGATTTCCCACTTTAGGACCAGAGCCCTTTTTGCGATTCGGCGCTGCGTCGCTTTAACGGACAATTGCGCGGTCGTGCAACGTTGTACCCAAACTAAATTTGTGTCCTTTTTTTCCCACAGAGCTTTCTTTTGGTGGTATTTGATCATCGCTGCATCATTTCTGATCGCCGCTATAAACAAAAGAAGAGCGACAATTTTGCAAAAAAACCCAAATTTCTTACTTTTTGCTAAAATACAAATCCCCAAAAAAACATTTTTTTTCACCGTTTTTGTTTATAGCGGCCGATTTATATTCTTCCTCATATTTGCGATAAAAAAAAAAAAAAAAAAATCGCAATAGGCGTTTATTGATTGGTTTGCGCAAAAGTGGCCGCGTTTATGGATGATGAGAATTCATTTTTGGGGTTTTTTTTTTTTTTTATTAGTAATGGCAGCGATCTGCGATTTTTTGCGGTACTGCGATATTGGGGCGGACATGTCGGGCCATTTTGACACTTTTTTGGGACCATTGGCATTTATACAGCGATCAGTGCTATAAAATACACTGATTACTGTGTAAATGCCATTGGCAGTGAAGGGGTTAACCTGCAGGGGGCGCTCTAAGGGTTAACTATGTTCCCTGGGCGTGTTCTAACTGTGGGGGGGACTGCCCTAGCAGGGGAAGGGAAGCGATCACAGCTTCCATGTAAAGGAAGGCTGTGATCACAGCCCTTCCCCCTCTCACAGAACAGAGGTCTGTGTTTACTTACACGGACCTCCGTTCTTTCACTCCGGGGGGGGGGGGCATCGCGGGTAGCCAGCGGCAATCGAAGCCGCCGCACCCGCTTCCTGGCCCTCCGGCGGCGCGCGCTCACAGTGCGCGATCTCGCAGCCGCCGTCACTTTGTGGCGGTCGGCAAGTGGTTAAGCAGTTACTGACCGCCCGATGTGGATTGACGATGGTAACATGGCTCGATATCGCCGTCATTTGACGGCGGCTGTGAGATCGCAGATCGTGAGCGCTCGCGCGCTCACTGTGTATCGGGGGAGCCAGGGAGTGGGTAGGGTGGTCTTGATGTCCACCGGCTACCCGCGATCTCTCCCCCGCAGTGACAGAACGGGGGTCCGTGTATGTAAACACACGGATCTCCGTTCTGACAGAGATTGCAGGCTTCCTGTATATGGGAGCAGTGATCACTCTCCTCCTCCACTCAACCCCGCCCCCATACAGTTAATAACACCTCCTGGGGAACACAGTTAACCCTTTGATCGCCCCCTAGTGTTAACCCCTTCCCTGCCAGTGACATTTACACAGTAATCAGTGCATATGTCCAACATTTTCATAGTACTGATCGCTGTATAAATGCCAATGGTCCCAAAAAAGTGTCAAAGTGACCGATATGTCCGCTGCAATGTCGAAGTACCGCTAAAAATCGCAGATCGCTGTCATTACTAGTGAAAAAAAATAAAAATAAAAACCTCATGAATTAATTCTCATCGTTTGTAAAACGCGGTAACTTTTACGCAAACCAATTAATATACGCCGATTGGGATTTTTTTTTTTTTACCAAGAGGCAGTATATATATCGGCCAAAACTGATGAATACATTTGTTTTTTTATATATATTGTTTTGGATAAGCATTTCAGCAAAAAGCAAGAAATATTTTTTTTTTCAAAATTATCGCTCTTTATTTGTTTATAGTGGCGATCAGAAATGACGCAGAGGCGATCAAATACCACCAAAAGAAAGCTCTATTTGTGGGGGAAAAAAGGACGCCGATTTCGTCTGGGTACAACGTTGCACAACCGCGTAATTTTCAGTTAAAGTGACGCAGTGCCGAATCTCAAAAAGTGCTCTGGTCATAAAGGGGTGACTCTTTCCAAGGCTGAAGTGGTTAAGCTGTAAAAAGAAAAAAAAATACCTGACGCCCCTAGGAGCAGCTGTAAAAAAATCCAGCGTGCATGAGGCCTAAATATTCAGCATTGCTTTGCTGGGTAAGGGTGCTGGATATGTTTTACTGCTCTCTGGATGGAGTTAGTGCAATCTTCCAATTACGACACAAGTTTCACAAGTCTGGTTCAAAAACCAAATGTATATCTGTATGACTGTTGTAGTGAAGACCTGCAGAATTTTAAAACATTGTCAACAATAATAGGACTCAAGGAGAAAATAGGTGTATTGAGGGTGCTGTGTGTCAGATTCATTTTGCTTGGACAATAGTTAAAATGTGATAAAAAAGAAGCCTTCCACACAGAGATTTACCAAAGATGGGATTACCTTGTCCAACCGCACCATGAATTTTTTCCATATCAGCCTTTATTTTTGCTCTTCCAGATGTGCTAAGCATCTTCTCCCATACAACAGTCACATCTTTTAGACAGGGAGTGATCTCTTCATAATCAAGCTTCAGCCGTTTATTTTGCAAGTCATTTTCTGAAGCTATATGGAAAGAGAACATTCATTATAACCGATATCTAACAGAATCTACACCAATGATTTGAAACTTTTATTACTTAGCAGTCCCTAATCTTGCAGTGAAAAGGGAAGAAAAAAACAAAAAGAGGATATAAGCACTTGTGTGTTATCAGCGCTTTTGCATTAGCCAAGAAAGGCAGAGGCATTCAGAATGCAGGTCACTCTGGGGGGGGGGGGGTAGGGACCGTGATTATTGCTAGTGGTTATACCAGCGATAATCGCAATAAATTCCGGTAGGCTGGTTGTACCAAAGTTGATCGATCAATCAACTTGCTACATTCAGCCTGCCCATGCATGGTTCGAATATTGGCTGCTCCCTGCTGAACTGGCCGAGATTTGAACAGTCTATGGCCTGCCTAAAACTAGGGATGGGCTTGGGCGTGTTCGAAAATCGCATGTGCCAGATCCAGCCAGGAAGCCGACACTGCAGGCAGATTTTTGGATTGCTAACTTATCAGGCCCCATAGATGGGTCAATTTTTTTTTTTTTTTTAAGCTTATCCAATTTTCTCCATCCACACATGAGGTAGACAGGGGAATCCTCCCCGCTGTGACTTTGTATTCTGACAACAGGGAGACTCCCCCACTGTCAGAATACACTGATCAGTGTTACAGGCTATAGTCTACAGCGCTGATCGTGCAGAGAAAATCCAACAGGTTGGCTATGCAGAAGACGATTAGCAGATTGACTTCTGTACGCCAGGGACCATACATGGATCAAAATTCAGCTGGTCCCTTCAGAACCGGCCAAGTGAGGGCGAACCTGGGCACCCCAGATGTTTTGGAACTACATTTCCCATGACACTCATGCACTCTGCAGTGTAGCTGAGCATCATGGGAAATGTAATTCCAAAACATCTGGGGTGCCAAGGTTTGCCATCACTGCCTTGAGGGGTAGTAACTGGCAGAGTGGAAAAGGGTTATCACTTTCTGTGTTGATGTTGGGGAGATTTATGCTTGCTATTTATCCTGGTAGATTGTAATCAAGAAAAAAAAGTGATAAAAAATGAAATTAGTTGCCAACCAAACAAAAGCAGAGGGGACATTTCTCAGTGTCAGCATTTACTTCATTGACAGCTGTCAAAGGTGGGACACTCCCTAACTTTGGGTACATTTCCTCTAACTTCCTGTTTAGTCTGTAACACAGGAGACAAGGGAAAATATCCAAATTGTAAAACAGACATTAGAATACCGACTGATGTTTAAACCTATCCATGCTCCAATAAATAAATAAAAATTGTGGTTGGAGTTTCAATCTACACATGAAATCCCACAAGAAAAATAAAAATCTGAAAGCCTAACAGATTTTGTCAAATAAAATACAGATAAGAATGTCCACCATCTCCGTAGGGGTAAATCAAACATTTTATATTTAATCTTCAATGTTCTGCAAGGCAACACAAACATGTTAATAAGTGTTACGGATCAGATTACATTGTTGGCCACTACAAAACTATAAAAGCAGCTAAATCATACTACATCAAGGCCTTTTTGTCCTTTTATCAGTTTATAATCTGTTCCTAAGAAGTTTTCCTGCTTCCCTGTTGGCCTGGTTTCACCATCTAAAGACACGCCTTAGTCTGGGTAAACTGAAGGACACAACACCATGAGAATGTGACAATGAGCCTAGCAGCTTTTCCCAACAGGTGCCTGTAGACATTACATAACATGGTGGTCTACGGATTGGGTGATTTTCTTTTTTAATCAGGTAGCCTATACTAAACAGATTTTGCCGTTACAGGTACAACAAAGAGCATAATGAGTAGCTACCCAAGCATACTAGAAAACACAAAGCCTTGACTTGAAAAAGAATATACAAAACGGGAATACTGTTATTTTTATATGGATTGGAGACTTTCGAATGCAGTGGTTCTCAACTCCTGTCCTCGGGACCCATTAACAGGCCAGGTTTGCAGGATAACGGAAATACATCCCAGGTGATATCATTGGCTGCTCAGTGATTGCAGTATTCTAGTCTGCATCTCCCCAAGGTAATACTTAAAATCTGGCCTGTTAGTGGGTCCTGAGGACAGCAGTTGAGAACCACTTTTCTAATGACTGGGTAAATAACAGACACTACCAGACAAGGGCCTGTGAGGGAAGAAGTGATCGGACATGTTGGAAACTAATTTTTTTTTATTTTGTTTACCCTCTAATAAGTGAACACCAAAAATGTATTTCAGCACACCACCCTGCCCCTCATCATGGGCTAAATATGAACAGTCATGCAATAAAATCCTTTATGTTTAAGCATTCAGTAGCTGTCAATAAGGTTTTAAGAATGACCGGCTGTGCCTCCACATCACAGCCCTTCAATATTTATGGCAGCCTTTATAGCTTTCTTGCTAGGTAAAAGTTGCTTGCTAAAATTTTTTGACACTACATACGATTCCAAAACATATAAGAGACCCTTGTGGGCAGAGGTTGTCCTTCATCTGGGTTACTACTACAGGTTAAAACATTCTAAAATTCAATTTACAAATGATATTACTGTACGGGAACACCTTCGGAATTACTTTTCCAACGAAACAAAAAAAACACATATGCGAATTGGAATGTGGGTTTCCCCGCATCCAATTTGCATGACAGGAGTGTGTGACCAGCTTTCAATGGAGCCGGTTCACACTCCTCCTGGGAGGCCGTGGTCCGCATTTAAAAAGGGTCCTGTGCGTCTTTGGTTCTGATTCAGGCGTGAATTCAGGCAAAATTTCGGACCCGATTCGCACATGAATCGGTGAACAGGGACGCACCGGACCCCATGTTGTGAACCGCAGCATATGTGAATGGAGCCTTATGATTTGTCCCTTTTGCCTAGAAGGCCAAACAGTCTGTAACCTAGAGAGCAGGCTCTCACTGCTAACCATTCTTAGAGGACATATCACTAAAAAGATAGGAATAAAATTAAGAGAATAGTATTTCATTCTAATTTCAAGGACTGACCTTGCAGTTTTTGGTTTTCTTTTTCCATTCTGAGAAGCAGGATCTGTTGTAAGATGGCTTTCTTCCAAAGTTCTCGGAGTTCCTCTGGCGATCGGTGCCTGGCTGTCTCTACTGGAACAAATGTGTCATTTTCACAAACAGGCTGCAGAGGAGATCTCGGTGGTATATCTCCCCATTCTGACCGTTCTGGGAAAAAAACAAAATTGATTTAAAAAAGCTACCCTTATGTATAACTTTTTATATGCACACAAATAAATCCAGGTTAACAAAATAATATTAGTTTAATTTAGGTAATAGGATCATATTTATTGTTTTAAAGTAGAAGTATAAGCAATTTTTAAAAAATTTTGTATAGAGCAACGGTTCTAAACACGTGGGTCACGACCCCCTGTGGGGTCGATTACCGATTTCCAGGGGGAGGCGACGCTGCACGTCTCGCTGCAATCTAGAGACAGGCCCAACTCCGTAGTATGTCAGGTCTGTCTCGTCCAGCAGTACGTCACTTCCGAGAAAGGAGAGACCACACGGTAGTGACGTTCGGCCGCCGCCACCCCCACCTTGCTACACCCTGTACTCTGACTTCTAACTCTATCCTTAATGCGGACGAGTGTACCAAGATGGTGGAGACGGAACTTCCGTTTCCAAACTTGATGGGTCGCCGATTCTGATTAAACACCAAGTAACAGGTAAGTCAGACGCTGACTGGACTAAGGGACAAAGTATAATTTATTTATATATAACCTTCCAAATTGGTTCCTCAAAAGTGGGTATACAGTTATTGTACTCCATGCTAGTGCTAGATCACCCGTGATGCGTCCCCACCTTCTGAATTGTGCACTTACCAGAATGTGGTATAATAAGGACTGATTAGAACATGGGTCTTTCAATCATTTGTACTGGTTACTGATCAGGCCTTATTATACCGCGTCCTGGTGAGTGTATAATTCAGAAGGTGGTGGCACATCACAGGTGTTTGGGTGCTATACACTTTATATAACTAGCATTGGCATGGCTATTTTCACACTGGGGGGGCGCGATAGCGGTAAAATGCCGCTACTTTACGGGGCGCCGCTTTGTAGGCGGGAGCGCAGCACTTTTAACCCCCCCGGGGTGATTAAAACAGAGTTAAAAGTGCCGGCGAGCCGCGCTTCGGAGGTCAGGTCCCCACAACTTGGGAAATTTTATCAAGGGGTCACGCCACTAGAAAGGTTGGGAACCACTGGTATAGAGCAAAGGAGAGTTATATCTCCTGTCAGATTTTTTTTTTCCCCCATTGCGGGAGATTTCCCTTCACTTCCTGTCTCATAGCCAAACAGGAAGTGAGAGGAAATCCCTGAAAATTAAGGGAATTTCTTGGGGACCCCCGGGTCACCACAAGTATTGCTCCCATTGGATTATTTCCCCCCTATTACTTTTCTGGAGACAACCCAAAATTTGGGATTTTCTTTTACTTTTATTGATAATGTTAAACAGGACAAATAAAGATGGCAAATCTCCTCAATGGGGGCACAGACATCAATAAAAACTGACAAGCATTCAATTCCCTCTCCACTCTATTCAAAACTAGAAAAAAAAGTTTTGCCTTTAGTTATGCTTTAAGCTTATAATTCCACCATCAGCATGTATACTGTCATTACAGGATCACATCATTTCAGCCTTGACTGGACAGCAGATCTTCTAGGTTTACCCATGGATATGTAGGACTATATTATTTAACCGATTGCCACCTGCCCACCGTCAAATGATGAAGGGACTGTGCGGCTCTCGCTTTGGGAGGACATCATAGGACGATGTCCCAGAACTGCCGCTAGGGCACGCAGGACACAAAGAGCGGCGATTGCGGCCACACCGTGTTGCTAGGACACGGTGTGACCCCGATCTCTGTAAAGAGCCGCGGCTCTTTAACCATGTGATCGGATGTGCCCAATCACAGCCGGTCACATGTAAATAAAGTGCCGTGAATTGGCTTTCTTCGCCTCACACTGACAGAGTAGAGTGTGTGGCGAGGAGAGCCAATGAACGGCATCTCCTCACAGAGAAGACATGGGCAGGTAATCAGGGCACTAAACATCAGTGCCATGATTACAGGAAAGCCCCATCAGTGCCACCAATCAGTGCCCATCAGTGTCACCAATCAGTGTCCAATGCCAGTCAGTGCCTCCCATCACTCCCCATAAGTGCCTGCTCATCAATGCCCATCAGCGCCTCCCATCTGTGCTGCCCATCCGTGCCCACCAGTGCCATCTATCAGTGCCCCCTATCAGTGCCCATCAGTGCGGCATATTAGTGCCTCATCAGTGCCACCTAATCAGTGCCCATCACTGCCACCTCATCAGCGCACATCAATGAAGGAGAAAAATGTATTATTTACAAAATTTACTGACAGGAAAAGAAAAACTTTTTTCAACATTTATGGTCTTTTTTTTTTTTTTTTTTTAGTAAAAAATAAAGATCCCAGCAGTGATTAAATACCACCAAAAGAAAGCTCTATTTGTGTGAAGAAAAATATAAAAAAAAAAAAAAAATTATTATTTGGGTACAGTGTTGCATGACCGCGCAGTTGTCATTCAAAATGTGAGAGTGCTGAAAGCTGAAAAATAGCCTGGGCAGGAAGGGGGTGAAAGTGCCTGGTATTGAAGTGGTTAAAAATAATAATAAAACCCGAACTCAGGTCACATGACTTCCTGTTGTATGTGTCTGATATGGTCATGAACAACAGATTCTCTTTTCAAACTAACCATACGTGTAGGTATGGTGTAGAAACAGGGATCCAAGAACAAGGTATGTGTGACAGTCCCTTCACCACCGAGTATCCTGCCCACTCACCTTAATGGATGGACCTCTGAACTAACAGGGAGTCAAACGCACGTGATGACCAGCGATATAGAAAGCAATCTCTGGGTAATCACCATACACATGTGGATAAAAATAAATCTAAGTGCTCTCTGCTAGAAGTATTCAGGCTTTATTATTATTAAAATTACTACTCGCATGTAAACCGATAAGTAAAAGCACATAGACACATGGGGCGGACATGTCGGACCATTTTGACACTTTTTTGGGACCATTGGCATTTATACAGCAATCAGTGCTATAAAAATGCACGGATTACTGTGTAAATGCCATTGGCAGTGAAGGGGTTAACCTGCAGGGGGCGCTCTAAGGGTTAACTGTGTTCCCTGGGCGTGTTCTAACTGTATGGGGGCTGCCCTGGCTGGGGGAAGGGGGTGATCACGGCTTCCATATACAGGAAGCCTGTGATCACAGCCCTTCACCCACTAACAGAACGGAGATCCGTGTTTACTTACACGGACCTCCGTTCTCTAACTGCGGGGGGAGCTATCGCGGGTAGCCGGCGGCGATAAAGTCCACCCTACCCGCTCCCTGCCCCCCCCCAACACAGTGAGCGCGCGCTCACAATACTAGTTATCGTGGCCGCCGTCAGGTGACGGCGTTTCGCGATAACGAGCCACCTTGCCGCTGTCACACTGCGGCGGGTGGTCGGTAAGTGGTTAAAATAAAAAGCCTTCTATGTGCAGCAGCCCCTCTCCTACTTACCTGAGCCCCCTCTCTGTCCAGAGATGTGCACGAGTCCCTCGTGATTGAGACAAAGCACACTGAGGGACTTTCCCTCCTGATTGGCTGAGACACAGCAGCGGCGCCATTGGCTCCCGCTGCTGTCAAAGTCAATTAGCCAATCGGGAGATAGAGGAGGCTGGGCCAAACCGCATCTCCGTGTCTGAATTAATATACAGAGCTGCCGCTCGGCTTGGGTGCCCCATAGCAAGCTGCTTGCGGTGGGGGCACTCGGCAGGAGGGAGGGACTTGAGAAGAGGAGGATCCATGCTGCCCTGTGCAAATCCACTGTATAGAGGTAAGTAATGACACGTTTGTTATTTTTGAAGAAAAAAAACATGACTTTACAATCCCTAAGGAGAGCGGGCAGAATACTCGGTGGTGGAGGGACTGTCATACATACACCTTGTTCTTGGATCTCTGTTTCCACACATGGGTGCCTTTGCTGCTGCCTGGGCTTTGTTGTTCTATATATGAAGCATTTGGGCTTTTCCTAATTTTTTAATTGGTTTATTTTGTGCTGCACTTCTTTCCTGTTCTATTATCTCCAATGTGATGCGATTAGCTGGCAATTAAGTGGTAGTAATTTTTATTGTGTTTGCGCTGATCATACCTGTTGCTTTAGTGTGTAGGTATGGCCCGAAATCAGGCCTGAACTACTTTGGAGTCTACCTCTGTATGCCCACAGTAGACTGCAGTTTGCTTCTAGGGGGCAAGACCAGCTGCCACATTGCATATTAACAAAAATATAAAATAAACACACAACGTGGGCTAAGGACTACTTTAGTGGTTAAACATCTCTATAACAAACTCTGGGAATATTTCAAACCCACTGTGAAACCCACTTTTCATATATTTTCTATATGCAGGAGTGATGGGCAGCTCAATGTATGTTGGCATGATGGTCCTCCTGCTAGGCTATTGTCTAGACAGGTTTATTCTTTTCACATGTAATGCTTAGGTACCGGTAGATCAAGCTGTATGAGGAAGCGTCAGCTGACAAAAGACAAGGATGGGCAGGTGAGTCGATGTTCATTGTGTAGTTAAACGATTTCTCAATCCATGGAACACAACACTTGTTAATATTTAACAATGGTGCTACCATCTCCGGACAAGAGAGCGGCATACCTCAGAGGTCAAACTGCACAACAAACACCATCGGAGCGGTCTGACTTCAGCTGAAGAAAGTGCAAACATGCTGAGCACACACAATGGGTGAGAACGGTGAACATTATATAAACAGAGGTGTGGCTGGTCTACCTACTGATAGGACATGCTCAGTTATCTTATCTCAACTACACCGTGGTCTTTAGGCTTCATGCACACAGGACGTTTTTTTGACTGTTTTTCAGCAGCTGTTTTCAGCTGCAGACGTTTTTTTCTACAGTGAATAAACCCTGAATCATGTTATCCTATGTGTTCATGCACACACAGGCTGTTATCAGCTGTTTTTGAGCTGTAAAAAAAACCCAACAGCTGAGGGTTTTTTTTTTTTTTTTAACTGTTTTCAGCTGTAAAAACGTTCAAACACTTAAAAACATCCAAAAACGGCCAAAAACACTCAAAAACATCAATCCCCAACGTTTTTGGACGTTTTAGACCAGTTGAAGAAAAAAAAAAGAAACTGGAAAAAATGCGAAAAAACGGAGGTAATATAACGCCGGTAAAAGCTGAATACATCCCTGATTTAAAAAACAGCCAAAGAACGTCAGTAGTTTATCAGGGATGTTTTCAGCTTTTACCGGCGTTATATTACCGTAGTTTTTTCGCATTTTTTCCCGTTTTTTTTTTTTCTTCAACTGGTCTAAAACGTCCAGAAATGTTGGGGATTGATGCTTTTGAGCTTTTTTGAGCGTTTTTGGCCGTTTTGGATGTTTTTAAGTGTTTGAACGTTTTTACAGCTGAAAACAGTCCAAAAAAACCTCAGCTGTTGGGGTTTTTTTACAGCTCAAAAAAAGCTGATAACAGCCTGTGTGTGCATGAACACATAGGATATCATCATGGAGGGTTTATTGAGTGTAGAACAAAAACGTCTGCAGCTGGAAACAGCAGCTGAAGAACAGTCAAAAAACGTCCTGTGTGATTCATGCACACAGGACTTTAAAAAAACAGCCAAAAAACATCAGTAGTTTATCAGGGATGTTTTCAGCCGTTTTTTTGCGTTTTTAAAGGGCCAGCGTTTTTTGTTTTTTTTTTCCAATTGATCTAAAATGTCCAAAAACGTTGGGGATTGACGTTTTTAAGCGTTTGAATGTTTTTACAGCTGAAAAAACGTCCAAAAAACCCCTCAGGTCTTGGGTTTTTTTTACAGCTCAAAAACGTCAATGCTAAAAACAGCTGATAACAGCCTGTGTGTGCATGAACACATAGGATAACATGATGGAGAGTTTATTGACTGTAGAAAAAAAAAACCTCTGCAGCTGAAAAACAGTCAAAAAACATCTTGTGTGCATGAGGCCTAAGGACTCATGCACACTGGGCGTTATAAAAAAGCTAGTAGCATTAGCTGTAAAAAGCTGTAGCTGTAGAGTGAGGTTTTTCAGCGTTTTTGCACTAGTGTTTTTTGGCGTATTTTTTTTAGCTGTAACGTTTATTTACTTTTTTTTAGCTATACTCACATAAAATCTTATGGCTCAAAAATGCTGATATACGCATAATAGCCGCATTTGTCAGCACTTTTAAACGGTTTTCAGTTTTTTCAGCTGAAAAACTCCTCTCAAAACCCTGAACCTCTGGGTTTTTTTCCCAGCCAGAAAACTGCTGATAACAGCCTATGTGTGCATTGACATATAGGATAACATGATGGAGAGTTTATTGACTGCAGAAAAAAAAATAATCTGAAGCTACAAACAGCAGCTGTAAAAACATCCAGTGTGCATGAGGCCTTAAAGTGGTTATCAACCCGTGACAACCACTTTAACCTACAGGTGAGCCTATAATAAGGTTTACCTGTAGGTGCCTTGCATATCTCCCAAACCTGCACGGTTCAGGAGTTATACAGTGTACTAGCACTGCCAACGTCATTTTGGCATATGCGCAGTGAAGAAATGGCATGGCATTTCTCCACTGAGATCGTGCCATGACTGGCGGCTCGGAAGTGACATCACGTGACTCCGGCCAGTCACAGAGCCGGAGTTGCGGCCCCGGAAGGAAGAGGGGCTGAAGATGGACGCCGCCAGAACAGGGGACAGCGTTGGACATTGCAGGCAAGTGCCACATAATGGGCTATTATCTAGTTTACAGAGGAATGTAGAGGAAGTAAACTCAATTTGGGTATACTTCCTCTTTAAATTATAACTAAAGGAAAAACGTTTTTGGTTTTGTTTTGGATAGATTGGAGAGGGATTACAACACTTGTCAGTTTTTATTGCTGTCTGTGTCCCCGTTAAAGAGATTCATCCTCACTATTTGTCCTGTTTACCAATATTATTGAAAGCGAAAGTAAAAGAAAACCCCAAATTTTGGGTTGTCCCCAGAAAAGTAATAGAGGGCAAATCTTCCAATGGGGACACTAGTTCTGGTGACCTGAGGGTCTCCATGGAATTCCCTTAATTTGCAGGAATTTCCTCTCACTTCCTGTTTGGCTATGAGACAGGAAGTGAAGGAAAATCTCTGCAATGGGACACAGATAGCGAAAAAAAAAATCTGATATTGGTTATAAACAAACCCTTGCTCTATCCAAAAAAAAAAAAAAAAAACATTTTGCCTATAATAGTTCTACTTTAAGCTGTGCACACCTGCTTTGTGACATGACCATGATCCATTATATTATTATTATTATTATACAGGATTTATATAGTGCCGACAGTTTGCGAAGCGCTTTAGAATATTGGGGCAGACAGTGCAATTACAATTCAATACAGGAGGAATCAGAGGGCCCTGCTCGTTCTATCTAGGAAATAATATTCTTCTAATCAACCTTCTTGGCTGCCTGAGATTATAGAACATGCTACAAAATTGCAGCAAACACCACTACTGGCTCTTAGTTCATCCAATGCCTAGGTTTTGTAGAAAGACCATGCAAGTTTACTGACAGCACTGCACATGCACATGGAACTGTCAAATCGTATGACAAATCGCACTGTGTGAATGGGGGCTTAATAAACACTGTACAATGGTTCTCACTACAATAGAACTCGAAGGGAAGAGAAAAGCAGAAGGTCCTATCCACAGAATGTAGTTGCTTCAGAAACTGCAGACAAATTGGTCTGCATACAAGACATTTCAAGCCCAATCTTGTAACTTTGAAGAAAGAAATATCTGGAAGTCTGGGACACCTTTAGAAAACAAGTATGCCTTGATAAATAGGAGATGTTAATTAAAGGATGTGCATTTATTGCAGCAGCTGTTCTCTGAAAGACACGGAAAACAAAGAACTACTTTGTGAAAGTGCC
Organism: Glandirana rugosa; assembly: GCA_018402905.1. Lineage (NCBI taxonomy): Eukaryota > Metazoa > Chordata > Amphibia > Anura > Ranidae > Glandirana > Glandirana rugosa. The sequence goes on from BLSH010418758.1 coordinate 1,955,801, forward strand.
AATGCAGGTGATTATGTCGGCCATATTTAACCCGAGGCATTCTCTACCTTTCTACAGAAGCTGGAGCCTATGTGACAGACCAGGCACGTACAATATTGGTTTGCTGAATGACAAGTCTGCCTAATCTTCCGCTCTGAAAGTTCAGTGTCAAACAAAACAAACACTGCTATTTTGGGGGAAGAACTTCAGTTGAATAAAAAACAGATTACTGCTTTCAAGTGAACATTTAAAAAACACTAAATAAAGCAGTGAACATATGGACTTTGTAGCCAATACACAGGTTCTCCATACAGAAACACTGGACCTTTAAAAACACACCGTGATAAAAAGCTAAAAGCTCTGCTGACCATCAGGGACTCCCGACTGGAAAAAATGAGGCCTCAAAATGGCTTTGGTGCAGAATTTGGTCCATTTGTCCTGACAGCATCACAAGAGACCTGTAAATGCACAGCTAACATATGTATAACAGATAGTATGTATAGAATATATTATATACATTATATATATATATATACATATACACACACATACACATACACACACAGATAACATGTGTATACACAAACACACACATTCACTATATTGAGACGCCTGCCTTTACACGCAGATGAACTTGTATCCCATCTTAGTCCAAAGGCTTCAATATTGAGTTGGCCCATCCTTTGCAGCTATAACAACTTCAACTCTTCTGGGAAGGCTGTCCACAAGGTTTAGGAGTGTCTATGGGAATGTTTGACAATTCTTCCAGAAGGGCATTTGTGAGGTCAGGCACTGATGTGGACGAGAAGTCCTGGCTCGCAGTCTCCACTCTTATTCATCCCAAAGGTGTTCTATCGGGTTGAGGTCAGAACTCTGTGCAGGCCAGTCAAGTTCCTCCACACCAAACCCACTCATTTATTTTATTTTATTTATTTGAGGTACTTATATAGCGCTGTCAATTTATGTAGCACTTTAAATATATGTTGTACACTCACATCAGTCCCTACCCTCAAGGAGCTTACAATCTAAGGTCCCTAACTCACATTCATACATATACTAGGGCCAATTTAGACAGGATCTAATTAACCGCTTGCCGACCGCTGGTCGGCAATTGACGGCGACTAAGTGGCTCGTTCCCGCAAAACGCCGTCATACGCCGGCGGCTGTGGGAACGAGTTTAGTGAGCGCGCGCGCGCCGCCGGAAGCGCGCCCGCGCGCTGTGTCCAGGGGGGGGCCAAGGAGCGGGTGCGGCGGCTTCGATTGCCGCCGGCTACCCGCGATGGCCCCCCCGAGCGGAGGAACGGAGGTCCGTGTAAGTAAACACGGACCTCCGCTCTGTGTGAAGGGGGAAGGGCTGTGATCACAGCCTTCCTGTATACGAAGGCTGTGACCACTTCCCTTCCCCAGCTAGTGCAGTCCCCCTACAGTTAGAACACGCCCAGGGAACATAGTTAACCCTTAGAGCGCCCCCTGCAGGTTAACCCCTTCACTGCCAATGGCATTTACACAGTAATCAGTGCATTTTTATAGCACTGATCGCTGTATAAAATGCCAATGGTCCCAAAAAAGTGTCAAAATAGTCCGACATGTCCGCTGAAATATCGCAGTACCGCTAAAAATCGCAGATCGCCGCCATTACTAGTAAAAAAAAACAAAAAAAACCCCAAAAATGAATTCTCATCATCCGCAAACGCGATCACTTTTGCGCAAACCAATCAATAAACGCCGATTGCGATTTTATCGCAAATATGAGGAAGAATATAAATCGGCCAAAGACAGTGAAAAAAAAATGTTTTTTTATATTTTTTTTTTATTTGTATTCTAGCAAAAAGTAAGAAATTTGGGTTTTTTTGCAAAATTGTCGCTCTTCTTTTGTTTATAGCGGCGATCAGAAATGACGCAGAGGTGATCAAATACCACCAAAAGAAAGCTCTGTTTGTGGGAAAAAAAGGACGCAAATTTCGTTTGGGTACAACGTCGCACGACCGCGCAATTTTCAGTTAAAGCGACGCAGTGCCGAATCGCAAAAAGGGCTCCGGTCCTAAAGCTGGAAATCCTTCCAGGGCTGAAGTGGTTAACCTACCAGCCCCCGGAGGAAAGTGCTGTCCACTACACCACTGTGCCGCCCACTCGTTCATGTCCTTATGGACCTTGCTTTGTGCACTGGTGCGCAGTCATCCTGAAACAGGGAGGAGCCATCCCCAAACTGTTCCCACAAAGTTGGGAGCATGAAATTGTCCAAAATGTCTTGGTATGCTGACGCCATAAGAGTTCCCTTCACTGGAACTAAAGGGCCAAGCCCAACCCCAGAAAAAACAACCACAGACCATAATCCCCTGTCGACCAAAGGATATTGACCAGTGCACAGAGCAAGGTCCATATAAGATATGGATGAGCGAGTTTGGGGTGGAGGAACTTGACTGGCCTGAGTCCTCACCTCAACAGAACACCTTTGGCATGAATTAGAGGGAGACTGTGAGCCAGGCTTTCTCATCCAGTGTCTGACCTCACAAATGCGCTTCTGGAAAAATGGTCAAACATTCCCATAGATACACTCCTAAACCTTGTGGACAGCCTTCCCAGAAGAGTTGAAGCTGTTATAGCTGCAAAGGGTGGGCCAACTCAATATTGAACCCTACGGACCAAACTAAAAAATATATACATATATATATATACACACGCATACATACACGCACAGATTAGCCATAACATTAAGATTACTGACAGGTAAAGTGACTAACATGGACTTTCTCAATACAATGGCACCTGAAAGTCAGTGGGATATATTAGGCAGCAAGTACATTTGTTGTCCATGAAGCTGATGTGTTGAAAGCAAATAAAATGGGCAAGCTGAAGGATGAGTGACTTTGATAAGGGTTTGCAATGGCTTTGTAATGGCTAGACCCATGCTGACCCTTGTCCACAGCTAAAAGTGCCTACAATGGCCACATGAGCATCAGAACTTGACCACAAAGCAAAGGAATGCTTACATCTAATTACTTCTTCTCCTGGTGATGAGTTATAGGACAATGCCAAAACACTATCCAACTGGTCTCTGCTAAAGTCACTCAAATTCTAATAGTCAGCCATTAGTGCCCTGGTGCCCAACTTGTGGCCCTATGATGTGCACCCTTGGACCTCAGCAGTCCGTAGTGGGAACATTGCTAAGATGTAATAGCAGTATTCTTTACTAGCCTCATGTAAAAATGTTCCCAGTTTCATATTGTCTTCTGAAGCATTTCCATAGCCAAAATGTAGCATTTCCACACTCTCTGAGCATTCATTGTCTATTAGGTCTGCAGTTGCGCAGTCTTCTCAAGCATTATATATGGTGAACGTTCTGTGCAGCCTTTTGGTAGTTTCAGGGGCCGCATTTGAGGGCCTCTTTAGCTCATTAGTTGACAATCACTGCATTAGTGGTACTGCTTGACCAGAAATCCTCTCCAGTGCCAGAGACCATATGACCATTATCCCAGCATTGAACTCAAACCCACCATTGGCTGAAATGACTTGTAACTAGTAATTTACTGGTCTGCGAGTTGAAGCCACACCAGGTAGCTTAATTACTTACTCAACAGACAATGAAGGCAGTCAACTTGAGACTAAAAGTGTGCAAGCTCTATCTAGCTGAACCAGTTCCATGGTGCACCTTTGGCTGATTGGAGTATTGTGACTATACAAAGACACGGCTCCATAAGGATACAGCAATAATAAAAAATGATGTTGGAATAATGTATGCTCTGTCAGGTGTATCCCTTACAGCTATAAAGCTGGCAATAATTTGCTGCTATACTTGAAATACCCTGACCATTATATTGCCATGATGATAAAGGTGGACAGGGTAAACAGAAGCAGGTGGGGCCATTTTAAAGGCGGCTGGAATGAGATTACAGAATTAATGAAGATAAGTAAACTAAGATTGCTTTGAAATTTTCATATATGTAGTTCTTATTTTAGACTATGACGCAAGAAAATGAACAGGAAAAAAAATGTTACCCAGATTACATTTTTTTGAATATGGGACAATATTCTTTTTCCAGTGATTCAGGTAAATGGTCTAGAATAGTTTTATTAAGTTACTGAATTTCTAAGATTTTTTTTTTTCAATTAAGGATTTATTGTTGCTTGTATTCCCATTCCCTTTCTGCATCCTCACTAGGAAAGCAAATAAGGGGAATTTACCCAATGATAACAATTGCCAATCTATTACCAAAACAATAAAAAAAAAACATTTGCGTAGACAAAAAAGGATAAAACCCCTGCACTGTAAGCAATGTATTTCCAACTTTTTACTACTTACTCTAAATGAAGTGTGAGGGTAGAAGACATGTTCTTTAGCTTGCCAGAGCCCACACTTTATGATTTCATTAGGAGAACAATCACTAGCAGATTTTACACCACCAGGTTGCACACCATTTACCACAATACAACCTGTACAGGCAGCGAAGAAAAGAGAAACTATGACCCTTAGAGCAACTTCTCCCTTATCATAAAAACATCAAAGGCACCTTTAGAAATGTGTAGAAATGGCAATTCACAAATTGATACTTAATAATTGCAATATTTTTATTCTTTGCATATCTTAAATGGGGCTGTAAAGTATTTTTTCCTAGAAAAATAAACATGTTATACTTACCTCCTCTGTGCAGTGGATTTGCACAGAGCAACCTGGATCCTCCTCTTCTCAGGTCCCTCTTTGCTGCTCCTGGCCCCTCCCTCCTGTTTAGCGCCCCCACATCAAGCAGCTTGCTATGGTGGCACCCGAGCTGAGTTACAGCTCCCTGTGTCCATTCAGACACAGAACCCCGACCCGGCCCCGCCCCCTGATCAGCTAGCCGATTTTGATGGACAGCAGAGGGAGCCAATGTTGCTGCTGCTGTGTCTCAGCCAATCAGGAAGGAGAATATCGGACGGATGAGACACTCGTGGATTAAGAAAATACCTTCTGCCTTTACAAACCCTTTTAAGTCTTCTTTTCCTCCCCATTTTTCTCACAGTGGCCATTTTTACTAAGGGCAGATGAATCCATTTCCCTTTACTTTCTGTAACTCTGGGCCTGCTTCCTGGGACATGTGACAGGAACTTCTCAGGATGCAGCTATGAGGTCAGGGTTACATCACCAGTGCCTCACTCAACCAGGAAAAATCATAATTGTAATTAAAATCAAAAAGTAGTTGTTTAACCAATGAACACAAGAGGATTTCATACTGGCATGCAAAGCTGTATGCTGCTGTGATCTTTAAAGAGGGAACTTTAATGGCAATATTTTCCAAGTACATTTTAACATAATGCAAATTTTAACTTGGAATAGAATTTAATTATATTTAGTCATGAAAAAAAAAAATTATTTATAGATTTCATCAATAAGGTGGTTTTTGTTCTTCGGAGCACCAAAGCATGCAGCCAAGTTGCCCTCTAGTGGCAATATAAAATAGTACTCTAGGAAATGTAATATATGCACTAAACACTTGTACTATACAATGCCTATAAAAAGTATTCCTTCCCTAAGTTTTATTAGCATGAAACATACACACAGAAATAACTGACTCTATACGACAAGCGCAGTTCCCCTTTAAAGTAGTACTAACGTTGGTTTTTTATTTAGTTTTTTCTTACCAAAAACCATTGAATATTCATACACAAAATTCTGAATTAAAGTAGAACTAAAGGCAAAACCTTTTTTTTTAAGTTTTGTATAGAGTGGAAATGCGTAAGAACATCTATTCGGTTTTCACTGTTGTCTGTGCCCCCGTTTCACTTTCTCGATTTGTCTAGTTTACCATTATCATTGAAAGTAAAAGAAAATCCCTAATTTTGCCCAGAAAAGTAATAGAGGGGTCAAGTTCTGGTGACCTGGGGGGCCCCAAGGTTATCCCTTAATTTGTTGGGATTTCCGCTCACTGCCTGTTTTGGTTATAAGGCAGGACGTGAAGGTAAAGCTCCCCAATGGGAGACAGATGGCAAAAAAAAAAAAAAAAAAAAGTTTGGCCTATAAAGTGAAACCTTGGATTACGAGTATAATCCGTTCCAGGAGAATGCTTGTAATCCAAATCACTGGTATATCAAAGCATGTTTCCCCATAGGCAACAATGGGAACTCAGATAATTTGTTCCACAGTGACTGCTTGTCAATGCAGTACTGTAAATGGCCGAGGTCTGGGGGCGCTGGTTTATGCAATATTGTATGTGGCCAGAGGTGTGGTACCGCTGGGTGAGCCTTGGAGACTCTCGGAAACATTCGGAAATGCTTGGGAACTGTTTACACTTTCGCTATTTCTAAGTATTTCCGAATGCTTCCGAGGGTCCTTGAGGCTCACCAGCGTCCCCCTCCCCCCCACACCTCTGGCCACATGCGGTATTGCATTCACAGAGGCTTAACCCTGCTCGTTTTGCGAGACAGCACTCTCAAATCGAGTCAGGATTTCTTTTTAAAAATGTTCATCTTTCAAAATGCTTGTTAACCGCGTTACTCATGAACCAAATTTCCACTGTCGTTGTACTACAATTGTGTGCTTCTATAAAAATCTATAACCACTTACTTTTCATTGCTTTGCAACAGCATTATGCTGCTTCCTCTGTGCCGCTATTCTAAATTCTTATTAGAGAGTGGGTACATTAATAAAATAAGCACTTCATGTCCTATCATGCATTGTGCCAGCGTGCATGCATGCTCCTTTATATTCAGTCCGTGTGAGAGGAAAACACACTTAGAAGCTTCTGTCAATCACGTGCCATGGGGAAGGAGTGGAGGTGTGACCTCTGCGCGTTTACCTCTCAGGGCAAGTATTTGTGTTGGCATCTGCATCTTCATGTGAAGGCTGAAGGTGAAGTCTGACCACACATGGACGATGTCTCCATAAGACCCTGCTAGTGCAGGGAGACACTCAAACACAGGAAAGTGAGGGCAGTGACAATGGGACAGGACTAGCAGAAGAAAGGCCAGCTTTAGAGGAGAGAGAAGCAGCATGCTATGCAAGTGTGGATAGGTCCCTATCAGCTTTACACATCTGAATACAACTATGTTTCTGCTTTGTAAAACAGCTCCAGCTCTGTTAGGTCACGCTGGGATGTGACTGAACAGCCTTTTTTAAATCCAGCCACAAATTTTAATCCGATTGAAATTTGAACTCTTGACTTTGATATTCAAGGACATTAAAGTGGTTGTAAACCTCAGACATGAAATATGAACAAAGCATAACCCTCTATAGTGTGTACTTGTCTCAATCCAGAGCACTAAGTGTCATTTCTGTCTGCGGCCTCCTTCCTCTGCTATCAGCATGAATCACCTCTGACTAATTTTCCTGAAGCCTGGAGAGAATGGTAATATGGGAAGGAACTCCAACTGATTGACAGCCTCAGCTCTGATTCTGTGAGCTGTGTGAGGGGGGGGGGGGGGGGGAGTGTCCCTTCCCTCCAATCAGCTTTCCTCAGACCGCAGATAAACAGGTACAACTTATGTAGGAGGGGTTGTTTTATCCCTATATATCACCTGAGGCCAGTCACTTCACTGGATATATGTAAGGTTTACAATCATTTTAACAATGTTACTTTTATGACATTCTTCAGGTTGCTTACAGACTACATCAGGTTTTAAACCAATATATCCCAGTTTTATGCCATATTCCTTCTACCCTCACAAAATTTCCAGGGCCTTCTAAAGAGAAAGATCTCCACAGCTTTAGGCTGCCACCACCATGCTTCACGGTGGGGATGGTGCAATTATAATGAGCAGTGTTTGACTTATGCCAAAAAAATGGTTTGTTCTGATATCAAACTTTTGGTAGAA
>BLSH010418758.1:1963574-1977032 GCA_018402905.1 Glandirana rugosa
ATTCAGTTTGTGACGAGTAATATTAACGTGGTAGGGGTGGCACTTCGTACCACCACCGTCGGATTTCGACACCTCTAGAAAGAGAAATCTTCCGGGACCTTTAAAACACTCCCATCTTCCTTATACCGTATTTTGACCCTATATAACCAAATTTTGGACTACATCAGACATTCGTTGGACTTCTTACAGTATTTTCATTGTAACAATTTTACTAACATTTGGAATGTATATAGGTCACTTCACTGACCGGAGTCCACTATATATCCCTATTTTGTTCTTTAGGCTGCCACCACCATGCTTCACGGTGGGGATGGTGCAATTATAATGAGCAGTGTTTGACTTATGCCAAAAAAATGGTTTGTTCTGATATCAAACTTTTGGTAGAAAGGTCTTCCAGCCACCTTCAGGGTCTCAGGTGGCATCTAGCAAACTAGGCAAGATTTCAAGTGAGCATTATTAATTACCAGTGGCTTTCTTTTGCCAGTTTCCCATAAAACTAGTTAAGCACCCGGGAAACAGTTGTAGCATGCAGTTTATTCAACCCCAGCCACTGAGGCGTCTGACTCCTCCAGAGCGATCAGAATTCTTAGCGGCCTCTCACTAGTCTCCTGTTTGGAAGGTCACACACTTTTGGTGGACGGTCTGTTCTTGGCATATTTATGGCTGTGCAATACGATTTCCATTTCCTAATGATTGAGTCAACTGTTCTCCAAGGGATATTTAGGGGCTTGGAAATTTCCTTGCATCCATCCGCTGACTTGTGCTTTTCATTAATCTTTTCAGTGTTTCCTAGAACGTTCTTCTGTCATCATGGTATAGGCGATGACAATACTGACTCACCAGAAGATGGACCTTCCAGATACAGGTCTATTTCTACTACAATCGCTACATACAGGTCGTCTCTGCTTAATTGGGTGCCCTAGTAAATATTTGTCTGTCCTAATAAAGAGGGGGGGGGGGGGTGCATGCTTGAAGTTGGTTTGAAAAGATCTATCTTCACTTTAACATTACTTATTAAATTATCTATTTTTATAAGCAGCGTGTGCCTATATAGTGAGAGATACACACTCACCGGCCACTTTATTAGGTACATCTGTTCAATTGCTTGGTGACACAAATTGCTAATCAGCCAATCACATGGCAGCAACTCAATGCATTTAGGCATCTAGATGTGGGGAAGATGACTTGAAGTTCAAAAGCATCAGAACAGGGAAGAAAAGGGATTTAAGTGACTTTGAATGTGGCATGGTTGTTGGTGCCAGACGGGCTGGTCTGAGCATTTCAAAAATTGCTGATCTACTGGGGTTTTCACACACAAACATCTCTAGGGTTTACAGAGAATGGTCCAAAAAAGAGAAAATATCCAGTGAGTGGCAGTTGTGTGGACAAAAATGCCTTGTAGATGTCAGAGGAGAATGAGCAGACTGGTTTGAGATGATAGAAAGGCAACAGTAACTCAAATAACCACTTGTTACATCCAAGGTATGCAGAACACCATCTCTGAACGCACAACAGATCGAACCTTGAAGCAGATGGGCTACAGCAGTAGAAGACCACATCGGGTGCCACTTCTGTCAGCAAAGAACAGGAAACTGAGGCTTCAATTCGCACAAGTTCACCAAAATTGGACAATAGAAGATCGGAAAAGTGTTGCCTGGTCTGATGAGTCTCGATTTCAGCTGCGACATTCAGATGGTAGGGTCAGAATTTGGTGTAAACAACATGAAAGCATGGATCCATCCTGCCTTGTATCAATGGTTCAGGCTGGTGGTGTAATGGTGTGAGGGATATTTTCTTGGCACACTTTGGGCCCCTTACTACCAGTTGAGCATTGTTTAAACGCCACAGCCTACCTGAGTGTTGTTGCTGACCATGTCCATCCCTTTATGACTACAGTGTACCCATCTTCTGATGGCTCCTTCCAGCAGGATAATGCACCATGTCACAAAGCTCCGATCATCTCACCACTGGACAATGAGGTCACTGCACTCCAATGGTCTCCACAGTCACCAGATCTCATCCAATAGAGCGCCTTTGGGATGTGGTGGAACGGGAGATTTGCATCATGGATGTACAGCCAACAAATCTGCAGCAACTGCGTGATGCCATCACATCAATATGGACCGAAATCTCAGAGGAATGTTTCCAAAACCGTGTTGAATCTATGCCACAAAGAATCAAGGCAGTTCTGAGGACAAAATGGGGTCCAACACGGTACTAGCAAGGTGTACCTAATAAGGTGGTCGGTGAGTGTAGATACTGACAACTTTTAACTTTTGGTGAGGGCACCTTACTAAGCAACTTGACTCAAAATGGATATTTTAATTTAAAATGGGCACCAATTAAGAAAATCCCCCTATACTACCTCCATTTATTGGCAGATGTTAAAATTTGAATACTAAATATAAAATAGTTAAAACTATAATCGTTAATATTTGTACAATTAAAAGTCGTACTACATAAACTCAAAACCCCAATTACCTCATCTACTTAAAAATAAATAGGAAAAAAAAATGCATAAAAAAAAAAATATATATATATATAACGCTCATATATGAGGTGCAGTGATACCAAATATGTGTAGTGAAGAGAGGTCTGATATATACCTGTATGTTGTCGTAGTACTCTGTCTGCATGTTTCTGTTGTATACAGGTGTTGACTTAATTTATTATTATTATCATTATACAGGATTTATATAGCGGCAGCAGTTTGCGCAGCGCTTTACAAAAATGAAGGCAGACAGTACAGTTACATCACAATTTGGTACAAGAGGAATCAGAGGGCCCTGCTCGTTAGAGCTTACAATCTATGTCTAAAATATGCATCCACAGCAGTCAAAGGGTTAATTACAGGTTTTAAAAAAATGCAAAATATAAACTTTTACAAAAAACGTTACAGATAGGAATAAGACTATATAATATATATATAAAAAAATGTTTTAATACTGAACATAAAAATCTAGACAGGTTAATGAAGCCGTTATAAGGAGGTGACATTACAAAATAATGGTCTTCATATAGAATGAAGAGAAAGGGGAAAAAGCACACTATCCTCTGCTGAAATTAATTTCTGTACTCCGAAAGTACCAGACGTATGAGCTACATCTGCTCGCTGCCTAAACATCCTGTGTGCGATGTGTAAACATCACCAAAAGAGTGCAAAGCTGTATATACAATGGAAGGGACACATTCCACATTTCCAAAGCCAAACTTTATATACAGTACAACATCGCCACCCAGTGGTAACAAAATGAACTGCTAAACAATCAGGTAAGAAACAAGAGTATTGCGGTCTTCCACCTGATGTAATACAGTTTGGATACCGGGGTTGATATAGGGACAAATTTTGTTAACCAAGAGGTAGGCTTGTATAAAAACACTCCACCTGAAAGAGTAACGTCTGGTGTTGAAAACGGTTTTTAAACTGCATTTAAAAAAAAAAATGAATTGCTTAATTTAATTTGGAGAAAACTTTACAGTGCTTTGATGTCAAGGTAAAGGGGTGGATTTGTAGAGTAAAATGAGTTCTTTAAACCAGCAGTAACAGTTAGTTCTTTATACCAACCGTTTTACCTTTTGTGTATCCACTTCCTTATTCCCCTGAAGGCAGATCCCCCAACTACCCTTGCAGTATTCTGATACTGAACTTGTGCAAGATTAAGCACATGACAACATGTGCTTCACTTCATCAATGCGTCGCACGGCATGAAACCTATCTGCTGTTGAAAAAAATTAAAAAACAAGGCCTCTTTTTCTCACAAGATCACGGGGGATGTTTTTTTTTTATTTCTTAAAAAAAAAAATGAAAGAGATTAGCTCAGAGTCATACAGCGCATGTGAAGGGTGGATAAAAATCAATGATTTAAAAAAAAAAAAAAAAATTAAAAATCAGATTTTTTTAAAAAATTTAAATCTGATTTTTTTGATTTTTATCAAATTTGCTTTGGGAGTAAAAATCTATCTTAAATAGTTTTTATATAAAATACATTAATACTTCAGTTTATTCAGCATGAAATGGAACTTAGTTATGTGGCATGGGGCTGTATATTTTGCAAGATTTGCATTTTTGGTAAACTCATTCAGTGAATCCAAGCTCTGCAAGCTGAGATAACATGCACTGCCATTGGTGCATTCACACAATTTCACAGTAACCGTGAGATAAAACAAAGTTCAGGAATATTCCTTTATCCCATTGTTTTGCAAATCTATGTACACTACAAACTGTATGATTGAATCGGCTCTGATATCGCTGTTTTACTAACCTGACAGCTTATTATTCTAAATAGGAAACCTTCATTTAAATTTTAAGTCCTTACATTTAAAGCGCACCTGTCCTTTCAGATCCATCATGGCAGCGCCTGTTACCGGGCATCCACTCACCTGCTGCCACCACGTCCCTCACCTTGTTGGGTCACTGCTGCATCACCAGCCGTCCCATTAAAGTGAATGAAACAGTCGGTGAGTCAACAGCGGGTCAGAGGAGGAGCCGCTGCGGGACAGAGATGACAGTTGCTCTTTAAAAATTATGATTTAAATCAAGTTGATTTAAATTAATCCCTTTTACCAGTGATTTAAATCAACTTGATTTAAATAAAATCCACCCTGCGCATGTGTGATGAGGCAAAGCTTGTGACATCACATGCTCCATCTCACACGTGCGCAGGGCAACATACTTTTCAAAATGGCGGTGCAAGAGCAAGGACACTGGCGCCATAGAAGCAGCCTGAAAAGGGATCCACAATAAGGAAAAGCAGTGAGGACATGGGTAAATGATCTTGTTAACTGTAAAACAGGCCTACTGCCAGTGTCCCTAGGGAATGTTTGCGATTACATGGTGTCACTCTCAGACCATGGATTAAAAAAAAAGAAATAAATAAAGCGAAGTATACACTTTTTAAAAACAAAAAGGGTGCAGGAGTACTCCACAGGAGGCGGTGGTCAAGGAGGGTAAACTGGAGTTGAGTTTTAACCCCAAAAGTTCTTTTTAACACAACCTCTCCCTAACAGGTACTGTAAAAAGTTAAAGTAGAACTATGGTCAAAATGAAGAAATCAATATGTTATGCACCTATACAGTCTGTTAAACATGTCACTGATTGTTTCTCAAAAAGCAGTAAGGATGGTGAGATCTCTACCTTGTCCCCTGCTGTCATGTGCACTTCCTTTAGTGAAGTGACAACTTTATTTCCTGGTTTTCGAATTGCCTGTGTTGAACAGAACTCCTGTTGTCCCCATTTGCGTTTATATCTCTCTCTGCAGAAAAGTCCTGACATCACTGGGGGAGGGGCTCCTATATCCATGGAAATCTCAGCCATTCATTCTACATACAAGGCCTGATTCGGCTCCCCCCACAATCGGCCAGTGAAGCCCCGCCCACTCCAACCTATGTCCCACCTTTGCCCGCCCACTGCGCTGTCTATACAGGCTGATCCTAGGTTGGATTTTCTTCTGCCAGTTTGCAAATTACCAGAGGAGAGCAGGCAAGGAGAAGCACACAGATTAATAGACAGATCTGTGTGGAAATAAACCTGTAAGACTTATACTGTCTTACATAGCACACACCCAGCTATTGATTATCAGATGGGTGTGTGTTATGTAAAATAGAATGAGCACCACAGAAAGCTGGAGGACTGTTGGAGAGACAAGCCACTTCACTGAAAAGGAAATGATATCTGACCTCTGCTCTGCTGAACTCCTCCCATCATCTCTAGCAGTGTATAGTAAAGAAATGAATGGGAGATTACAGACCACACTTGTAGCCATATGGTAGGAAAATAATCATTTCAGTTATTATGTTTATTACCATGTGTAACTTTCAGGTATTTATATAAGGATTTACTAAAATATGTATGTTGCCTTTAGTTGTACTTTAATTCTATAAAATGAACCTTTAGAACAGAGCTCGAAAAACCCCAGGTGCCAGGTCGCCGTGGCGACCAGAAACCCCATTTCTGGCAAGCGGCAGCCGATCCTTCTCTTCCCTCACTATCAAATATAACAGCATCTCCGATTCAGCTGTCAGATTGAGCAGAGAATGGCTAGAAAAAAACAAAAATCCAGGCAGCCTGCCAAGTTTCACTGATAAGTGATAACATTGTATCTTTTGTGTCTTTTATCAAAGGAATGAAATCCGGTCTGTAAATGAGGGCAGTTTAACCACTTAACTGGTTAACGACTGGCTCGCGTACATTTACGGCTGCACTGTTGCAGTGTAACGCAAATCGCCATTTATAAACGGCAATTCGCACATGCGCAGCTAGGGGGTGAGCCACCGGTGGTGCGCTGTAATGCCTGTTGCGCGCTCCCACAGTGTGGGCGCGGGTTGGGCGGACCCAATGTCCGTCAGCGACCCGGATTGCCTACTACACAGGAAGAATGGGGAACCGCCAATGTAAACACAGCGGTTCCCCACTCTGTCAGGGGGCATGACAGTGATCTATTGATTCCTGTAATCGGGATCAGTTAGATGTGTCATGCCCCTGCCAGCCCAGCCCCCACACAGTTAGAACACACTTAGGGAACACAGTTAACCCCTTGATTGCCCCCTGCAGGTTAATTCCTTCCCTGCCAATGACATTAACACAATAATCAGTGGCTATTTTTATATCTGATTGCTGTATAAATGTCAACGGTCCCAAAATATTGTAAAAAATGTCCGATATGTCCGCCGCAATGCCGATTAAAAAAAAAAAAAAAAAATCGCAGATCACCGCCATTACTAGTAAAAAAAAAAAAAAAAAAAAAAAAAAAAAAATAGTAAAAACCCCATAAATTAATTCTCATGCTTTGTAAACGCGGCGACTTTTGCGCAAACCAATCAATATACGCCAATTGCATTTATTTTTTACCACAAATATGTAGAAGAATATATATTGGCCAAAACTGATGAATAAATTTGTTTTTTTATATATTTTTTTGGATATGTATTATAGCAAAAAGTAAAAAAAATGTTTTTTTTTTTAAAATTGTTTTTTTTTTTGTTTATAGTGGTGATCAGAAGTGATGTAGAGGTGATCAAATACCACCAAAAGAAAGCTTATTTGTGGGGTAAAAAAGGACGTCAAATTAGTTTGGGTACAGTGTCACATGACCGAGCAATTGTCAGTTAAAGCGGCGCAGTGCCGAATCGCAAAAAGTGCTCTGGTCAGGAAGGGGGTAAATTCTTCCGGGGCTGAAGTGGTTAAAGAAGAACTATTGTCAAAATGAAGAAATCAATTTGTTATGCACCTATACAGTCTGTTAAACATGTCACTGATTGTTTTGCAAAAAGCAGTAAGGATGTTGAGGGATCTACCTTGTCCCTGCTCTCATGTGCACTTCCTTTAATGGGGGGGACAACTTTACTTCCTGGTTTTCTAATTGCCTGTGTTTAACACCTGTTGTCTCGTTTTGCGTCTATCTCTCTGCAGAAACGTCCTGACATCACTGGGGGAGGGGCTCTTGTAGGACTTGGAGATACAGGCATTTTATTCTACACAGAAGTCACACTTAGGCTCCGCCCACAATCAGCCCGTGAAGCCCCGCTAATTCCCACCTACGTCCTCCTGCCTTTGCCCACCCACTGCTCTAGCTCCTAGCTAGGATTTTGTTCTGTCGGTTTACAAATTACCAGAGGAAACAGGCAGAGAGAAGCACACATTACTAGACTGATCTCAATTTGAAAACTAACCTGTACTAACTGTTTTACATAGCACACATATGTAAAATAGACTGAGCATCATAGAAGACAGGAGGACTGGGGGGATAGAGAAGCTAGTTCACTGAAATGAAATGACATCTGAGCTCTGCTCAACTACTCCCATCATCACCAGCAGTGTATAGCAAAGGAGGAATGAATGGGGGATTTTAGACCACAATCATGGCTACATGGTAGGAAAATAATCATTTCAGTTATTGTGTTTATTACCATGTGTAACTTTGTTGCCTTTAGTTGTACTTTAAAGACGAAACCTTTTCTGACTAAGTAAAAATTTGTATTTTCTGCTAGAAAATTACTTAGCACTCCAAACATTATATATTTTTTTTTTTTAGCAGAGACCCTAGAGAATAAAATGGCGCCATTGCAATATTTTATATCACACGGTATTTGTGCAACGGTCTTTAAAATACAATTTGGAAAAAATATACTTTAATCAATTTAAAGCGGTTGTCTACAAAAAAAAAAAAAAAGGCATAATGAGCTAGTATGCACCGCATACTAGCTCATTATGAAATGCTTACCTCAGAACGAAGCTCCCGCAGGGCTGCCCCGTCCCTGCAGAGGGAGTGGATATCTTCCCTGTGGGGATTCTTCCGGGTCTTCGCCGGGACATTACTGCGCATGCACCTTGATGTCAGCGGCTGCATGCAAGTGGAATATCTCCTAGCTCGTACAGGTTTAGAAGATATTCATTTTACCTACAGGTAAGCCTTATTATAGGCTTATATTCAGGTAAAAATGCCTTTTGGGGGTAGACAACCGCTTTACAAAAAAAACAAAAAAAAACGAAACAGTAAAGTTAGCCCATTTTTTTTGTATAATGTGAAAGATGAGGTTATGCTGAGAGAATTGTGATCTTTATGCCAAGCAACAAAATTGCAATTCTCATTTTAGCCAGAATTGTGCAGCTCTAATGTGTGCTGTGAGGTGGAGGAGGAGAGATGAGGCAGCTGGATATGCTTTAGAAGAGTCTATGTGCTCTGATAAAGCCCTGTGTAGCATCAACAATCACCACTATTTATGTGCAGCTGGGCTCCAGTATTTCATGGGGACTGGAAACCCACCAGAGCAATGAATAGTCACCGTGGGGGACACACATGTAGGCAGGAAGTGCAAAGAGGCAGCAGAAGATCAGCAGCACTGGAATACTTCTTTCACCTTTTTTTGTATTTTATTTAAAATGTCACTAAGGCTTCATATAGATGCGCAGTTGGGAGGTAAAAATGTGCAGTAAAGAAACGTTTTTGCCACCCACCAACGGCCACCCTTAAGCTGCTTTAGGCAGCAGATAAGGGCGTTTTACATGCCGCAGTCACGATGCATTAGGCATTATAAGAAGTTTCCCCCTATTACTTGCCTTACCCTGGACGCTGACAACCCACACTATGCTAAAAAAAAAAAAAACTGGCTCCTAAATTCAAAGCAAATTTGTCAAGCCCTGGGGGTGTGACCTGATGTGAAGGAGGCAGCAGCGTCTTGAGAGAGCTCCGCACAAATCCTTGTATTTCATCCGCCTTTTCAGGGCTTTTTAGCCGTCTCATCTCCAGGTGAACAGCTGCAGAAGGGAGAGGAATCCTGGAGCATGCCATCGGCCTCATCCAAATCCTACAAGGCTGCGCTCTTGGAACCGAGAGTGACCCGTTCCTCACAAGGCCCAGGCGCGAGTGCAGCCGCCGCCATCTTGCCAAAGGAACAACGGGCAAAGCGCGCCAAGGATCGCGAGGCGTCAGGTATGTAGGGCTTTCACTCGGACGAGCGTGGCGCCCAAACTCCTCTGGGGTCTAACTTGGAATCCCATGGGGGTGATCAGAACCAGGAGTCCATAACGAAGCCCATTTTGGAGGCCATTGCAGCGAGTAGCGCGGCAGTCATGGTGAGGATAGATCACCTTGCTACTGAGTGCAATTTGATCAGACATGATATGAACAAAATGAGGGGAAGGTTAACTACTGCGGAGGACAGAATATCTGAGGTGGACTCCTCACACTCCCAGGCTTCCCACATAGCAGAATTGCAAGAAATGGTAAGAGCATTACAACGGCGTGCTGATGATGCAGAAGACAAACAGAGAAGGAACAATATAAGGGTGGTGGGTCTCCCAGAGGGAGCAGAGGGGGACAGGCCGGTTATCTTTGCTGAACAATTTTTTAAACAACTCCTGTCCCTGGGTGAATTACCCCCCACATACGTAGTGGAAAGGGCCCATAGGGTCCCATCGGGAGCAAGACCACCTGGGGCATATCCAAGATCCTTTCTGGTACGCTTTCTGAACTACAGAGACCGAGACAGAATTTTGGCTGAAGCAAGGAAGCTCAAAGATTTGAAGTATGAAAATGCACAGATCATGCTATTTCCTGACTTCTCAGCTGAAACCCAAAAAAGGAGAAGATCATTCAATGACATCAGAAAGCGTCTAAGGGAAAAAAACATCCAATATAGTATGCTTTATCCCAGCAAACTTCGGGTGCAGCACAGGGGTACAGTTAAATTCTTTGAAAACCCCCAGGAGGCAGGCGATTGGCTGGATAGCACCCCTTAACTTAAATGCCTACATAAATGCTTGGATAATCTCAGCATGAAGTTCTCCATGGGTGAGGAGGTTGTGAGATACCGTTTTCTTTCTCTTTTATGACTTGCTCAACATTTGTTTTTGGCTTTGACAGTTAACTGAGTTTAACTATGGTAGTAATGCTAATCTGCTGCAATGACATGTATCCTGGTGCATTATTTTAATTTGGCCACAAGAGAGTGTTGTTACATCGCACCGACTGCACTGTTCTAATGCTGAATATTGCGAATCCGATCAGCCCTGACACACCAGGAAATAGGAACCACGGAGACAAGCAAGACCACAGCTGTGAACTTTGGACCTTTTATTTTTTTGGTCAGGCAACCAGAGGGAACTTAGTTTTAGAAATGTTTTTGGTTTGGGACAATAAGCCACATGCCGGTTTGAGTTGGGGGGCAGGGGAGGGCCCTGTTGGTTTTTGTTACGGTATAATGGCAGGGGGGGGGAATCTTTTTCATTTGCCCAGTTGGCACACCACACCCACGAATCACCAAGTACTGCATCTTGAGGAACAGTTCCAGCCAGAAGTGTGTTTCCTCGGTGGTTCGGGGGACTCTTTCTACTCGGATACCACATTTAATACTATATATGACATGGCTAACACCGTAAAAAAAATTATCATGGAACGTGAGGGGGTTGAACAATAAGTTTAAGCGTGCATCAGTATTCCAATTTCTGAAACAGTATAAGCCGCAGGTTATAGTGCTTCAGGAGACGCATTTGGATGGGTGCAGAGTGCTGTCCCTAAAGAAGCCTTGGCTTCAGAAGGTATTCCATTCTACCTATTCTACTTATGCCAGGGGAGTCTCAATCCTTATAGGCAGGGCAGTTCCCTGCACCATCCATCGAGTGATCTCTTGACCCAGGAGGGAGGTATCTTGCTCTGGTACTGGATTTGTGTCATGTTAAAATGTTACTTGTAACTGTGTATTCACCTCCACCAGCAGATGTACAATTGTTGTATGATTTATGGGCCAAGTTGGCGGCGTATGCTCAGCTTCCACTGGTAATGATGGGAGATTTTAACACCATCCTGGAGGGGCTGGACACTTCCAACCCATCTAAGGGCTACTCTCAGGATCTGGGAGCCTGGGTGGAGGCTACTGGCTTGACAGAGTTGTGGAGATGGAAACATCCGGGGGACAGATGCTATTCGCATCTATCCACTACACATCACTCCTTGGCCAGAATAGACCTGGGGTTTGGAAATGTATCTATGATGCCTCTGGTGAAGGGGGTGGAGTATTTGGCTGGGGGTATTTCAGACTACTCTCCCCTACTCCTAACCCTCTCTCTTGGGAGGGTGGAGGATCTCCTCGGGATGGTTACAACATGAACAAGTGCTTTCCCGCATACAGAAAGCTACGTCCACTTATTGGGAGCTAAATGACGGTGATCCTATTGAAACCGGGGAAGGATCCCCTGGAGTGCTCCTCCTACCGCCCGATAGCTTTATTAAATGCCGATTTAAAAATTCTAACCAAGGTGCTCTCCACTAGACTCGCTGAAGTGATAGCCACCCTAGTCGACTCGGATCAGACCGGGTTCATGCGGAGCAAGTCCACAGATACAAATCTCTGCCACCTATTTACCCATCTGCAACTACCGGCCCCAGAGCCGGATACGCAGATCCTGGTATCCATAGATATAGAAAAAGCTTTTGATTCAGTGGACTGGCATTACATGAGTAGGGTATTGGAATGTATGGGCTTTGGGCCGAATTTCAGAAAGTGGGTAAATTTATATACAGCGGACCTAGGACAGCGATTATATTGGGACACCTGATATCTCCATTTTTTACAATAGGAAGGGGTACCAGAGAGGGCTGCCCCCTGTCCCCATTTTTATTTGCGCTTATGATGGAGCCCATAGCAATAGCTCTGAGGTCATCAAAGGACATATAGGCTATTCGGGTGGGGAGCATACGAGAATGTTTGGCCTTGTATGCGGAATATCTGGTGCTGTTCTTGGGGGACCCAGCAGGTTCACTGAGGACGGTGCTGGAAATCCTAAATAGATTTGCTGTTTTCTCTGGCCTAAGAGTCAATTGGGGTAAATCTTCCATTCCCCCACTGGGTAATGGGGCTCAGGAGGTAGCGGATCCAGATCTGCCGCTTAAATGGGTCTACAATATCACTTACTTGGGGGTGCAGGTGACTGAGAGTGCAGGATTATTTCCAGCTTAACCTTCAACCCTTACTTACCCTTCTGAAAACAGAAAACTCATACTTGGCAAAAGTTACCGTTCTCTTTGATTGGAAGGGTAAAGTCATTAAAAATGAAACTCCTTCCAGTGATCCTTTATTTTCTAAGGCATGCCCCAGTGGTAATCCCCCGCTCCCATTTCAAACAATTAGAAGGGATTACGAGCTCCTTTGTGTGGGCCCCTAAATCACCTAGAATAGGAATCAAGGCCCTACAGGAACCTGTATGTAAGGGGAGGCTGGCACTCCCGGATTGGAGGAAGTATTATCTGGCGAGACAGATGGTGTTCGTTCATAGATGGCTGATTACAGACGAGGGAGACTCGGCTACAATATTGGAGACGGCTTATATGGGTTCGTTGGAATCCCTGCGATTCGCAATCCATAGGGGTGTGCGCTCTACCCTCCTACTCACTCAGTCAATGGTTGCCACTATCAAGGCATGGGAGGAGGCAATGAGACTCTCACAGCCTAGCTACAAGGGAACCTCTCCCATGGTTCCACTGTGGTTAAATCCGAAGCTTCCTCATTTCCTTAGGTACCCAGACCCCATGGTGTGGGCGGTCAGGGGAGTCAGGACAGTGGGAGACATAACTAATCTAGGGGAACTGCTCACCTTTGATCAACTAAAGAACAAACATGACTTGCCAAATGGGCACCTATTTAGATTTTTACAACTCAGGCATGCCTACCAGAGTCAATTTAGGACCCATAGTGTGGAATCCATACCCTTTTCTCTGGAAATAGTCCTGCAGGGAAAAGAGTTGCCCAAAGTATTATCGGTAGCATACCAGGAGCTATTCAAACTTACCCCCAAAGCTATTAAGAGATGCAAGGAGCAATGGGAAGCTGAGGTGCCAGGTATTCAGGGAGAGGACTGGGAGGATTTATGGGACCAACCCTTCAAACACCTAGTTTCAGCTAGAGATAAACTAATACAATTTAAGTTTCTTCATAGGTCCTATTTCACCCCAGCGAGGCTTGCTA